>CM033641.1:181322504-181850702 GCA_019512145.1 Engystomops pustulosus
CTTGCCATTTCCTAGAGGTTTTTTTACCTTCTCCTAGCCCTGAATTGCACTCCTGCCTTTCACTTGGGATTCCTTTATACTGTCTTAAACCCGTACTCGGACCGTGGATCGCATACTATCAGGGGATCGTTGGCTTGCCTAAATGGACTCTATACACTCCTCTATCTCGTAACAAGTGAGTAACCTTTCATCATCATTGCAGCAATTCAATTACGTATTGCACGAGGTCAGCGCCTCCTGTCCTTCACTGCCCTCTCTATATCCTTCTGGATCACGATGTACTCCGCCGGAAGGAAAAAAAAAAAAAACAAAACCAAAAAAACCACTACGTAGAGAACCTCCATCTTCTCTGCACGAGATAACATAGAACTCTTTGCATATGTTGACCTGAATGGGACTTGAACCCAGGCACTCCAGTAAATGCAAGGCTGTAATACTACCACTGAGCACCTGCCCCCCATCAATCTCCCTTCATCTATCTACTCCTATAAAATGCTCCCAATGTAACATGTTGTTTTGCAATACAGGGAGCCTCTTGTAAATGGTCATAAACTTTTCTTTTGGGCCCCCACTTTTATTTTGGCCAGGGCCCCACTTTTGTTTGAAAACCGGCTCTGACCCCCCCCCCCCCCCCATTCCCTCTCAAACACACTACCCCTTAAGTTCCTTGCCATAAAAAAAAAAAAAAAAAAAACAAAAAAAAAATTATCACAAATTGATTTAATTATTTATTTAATTGCAAGTTGCCATATCAGAATGTCCTCAATTTAGAAAATGTTATTTTCATTGTTCATGCTTGGCTCATTGTGGCAACCCAACTTCTCAGCTATGGGAACTATTTTGTATGAATCTGCAAGAAAGAAATGAAGTCGATTTTCGGTATTCTTGTTGGCAAATTGCAGCCCTAGGAGTTGCTTTCTCTGTATTTATTCTGTCTTCTTAAAGTAGATGTCTATTTGTTAAAAGATTAATTTTTTCAGCACGAGATTTCCAGTGATATTCTGGTGGGGCTTTGAGACACAACATGGAGGCGTTTTTGCATTAAAGACATGAATTCTTCATAAACGTTAATCCAGATGACACGCAATTGTAATATATTTAATCCATATACTTATTCATCTATCTAGTTGTCATAATTTATTTACCAAATACCAAGAAAATTGACCAGTAGTCAAAATAAAAAGTTGAAAATTTTACTGTCACTCTCGATTATTAGTGCTTACTGCGTTGCGCCACCTGTTGGGGCTTTATGCAGAGTGTGCGATGGAGCCTCTCCTCAGGCAACCATTGAAATCCATTACAGTTTGCAAAAAAGCACATGAAGACCCAGACTTTGAGAATAGATTCTTAGACAAGTGAATTATAACTTCTAATTCGAACGGTATGTGTGGAGAAACTAAGGCACTGCTCATCAACTACAAAGCCAATCCAGCAGTGGCAACAATAGTGTTTTTGTCAGCATCATCATGAAATGGGGGGGAGTTTCCAAGAAAAATCTGGCGAGCGTCTAACTACCACCGATATCGCCAAGGTGTTGCTATAAGGCTGCCATGTCAATGGGCCATAGGCATGCAGTCATAATTTATTCATACCAAGACAGAACAAAAAAAAAAAAAGAATAAAAAGAAAAGTGTCCCCTGGCTCCAGCAGGAGATGATCTATCTTTCTGCTCCTGGTAAGTTTGCAGTGCCTTTTCCACTGCCTATACCAGCGGGTATTCTTGTCCTCTCTCCAGAAGATATGCTGAACCTTTGGAGGTGGGTATATTCATATGTACCTTTTATATATTTATATGTATCTTTAACCTGCATATACTGTGTAGGATTTTACCCCAGAGCTGCATTCTTGAGCACTTTTGGAGACACGCGCTGGAAGGCTGCCTCCGTGTAGAGCATGTCCACTGTTTCGCTAGAGAAGGAACCGCTGATGTTTTTTTCCGTTTTGGGTTTATTTTACTTGCCTGCAAGCTCAGGGTTTTTGCTTGCCATAAAAGCCGCAAGGAAAACTCATTTTCCACTGTCAAGTCCTCTGGACGTTTCTATACTAAAACTGCATTCTACATCTGCTATACCTACCACTACCTACTCATTTACCTAGACACCGTAGCACGCATTCACACAGACAGCAGATGCTGGTAATCACACAGAGACATGCAATCACTAAATATGCTAGGCTAGAATAACCTGTAACTTCTGTGACAGCTGAGCCGTCTCACAAGGTTAAAGTGAAACCTACCCACAAATCTACTATAAAGTAGTCGGGTGGTGGGTGAATCAATGGTACGTGAGGAACCCTTTTAAGGCTAATCCTCACGTCCCCCGCACGGTTTTAGAAACTTTATGACATCATATTTTAGTTACTTATCGGCTACTGGGGCGTGGAGTAGCCGCATCGAAGTTACAAACACGAGCGGCTACTCCACCCCCGGTAGCCACATTACCCCTCCTACTCACCATGTTCGCGCGCAGCTGCTCGAGCTGCGCGCCCTCGTCCGCCGATTCCGGAACGTCTGCGCATCGCGTCAAACCGCAGGAGGCCCGCGCTGCGCTGTCACTGCTTCTGAAGCCGGGCTGGAAGTGGGGCAAGCCGGGCCTGCTGTTCTTCGCATGCGCATACGGCAGGACTCGGCGGACGGTAGGCTCGCACTACAGCAGCTGCGCTCGAAACATGGTGAGTAGTAGGGTTAATGTGCTACCCCCGGGGCTTGGAGTAATCCTCCTCTGTAACCTCAGATGCGGCTACTCACGTCCCCAGTAGCCTCATAGAAATTCACATATTATGTAATTAAGTTTATAAACATGCGGGGACTTGAGGATTAGCCCTTAAAAGGGCTATCCCTCACGGCCCAATTGATTCCCTACCACCCGATCTACCTTTATAGGTAGATTGTGGTGGTAGGGGCCCGTTAAACAGCCTTTAGCACATGGTCAAACATGACCGAGCACCAAATTGTCATCACCTCTCCCTCTGTGATCGTCCCTCTAGTATTGCAGTGTCCCAATCTTTTCCATGGCAATTCTGTGACCAATTACGTACACCCAGAGGGAGCTGTTTAAATGATTGCCTGCTGAGTTGACTCCAGCAGTCAGATAACAGCCTATGCATTTGCAGGCTAACTGTATAATACAGCTACCAACATCTGTATTGTAATATTTTCTCACTTGTAACGTCCCAAACGTGGGACAAAAAAGTTAAAAAAAAAAAAAAGTCCCCAAATGGCCAATATAGCAACCTCCCAAAACAATAAAAGGTTAAATTCACCACAAACCAGCACATATGGGTATCACCAAGTCTATATAGACCCGTACAATAAATTACTGAACCTGTATGAAGAAACGCCTTTAAAAAAATTAAAAACCATAAAACTGATCAAAAAGTCCACATTTAGCCCCCAACATTCGACCCAATAAAAAGACACTTTGTCCCACAAAAATAATCCCAAAACCGCTTAAATCACATCAACAAAATACTAAAATGTTACGCCAGTAGACTGCAATACAAACCAGGGATTTTTCTCTCCACAATTAGTTTTGATTTTGTAAAAAAAAGTCAAACATAAAAAAGCTACATAGAGCTATAGAAACATAAATAGCCATTAGCTATATTAGTGATGTATAAAACATTTTCAAACAAAACCATAAAAAATCAATTACAGAATGGATTTTTTTTCTTTAGATGGGGTAACTGTTCTTATAGATCAGAAACTTTTTCAAATGTGTAATGGCACCCTAAACACCGTCATCAAATCTGCCTTCCAAACGCGGAATGGCTCCTTCCGTTCTGTACTCTATGGTGTCTGATGATTTGTTGTAGTACCCTCAGGTAGTTTACATTTACATGTGGGTATTGACTTGTAAGAAACTCACAACACAAGCGTTTTCTCCTAACAAAAATGTTTCAACCCCGTACTCTGGACCGGGGATTGCATACTATCAGGGGATCGTTGTCTGCTATATGGGACTCTATACGCTCTCTCTATCTAGTACAAGGTGAGTAACCTTTCATCATCATTGACAATCAAGTCCATTACGTATTTCACGAGGTCAGCGCCTCTTGTCTCTCCCTTAGCCCTCTCTATATCCTTCTGGCTCAGCGGATGTACTCCGACAGACCAGCGACATAGAGAACCTCCAGATCTTCTCTGCACGGAGAGAACATAGAAACTCTTTGCAGATGTTGACCTGAATGGGACTTGAACCCAGGACTCCAGTGCTGCAAGGCTGTAATACTATCGTTGGCTGCTAAATGGGACTCTATACACTCTCTCTATCTCGTACAAAGTGAGTAACCTTTCATCATCATTGACAATCAAGTCAATTACGTATTTCACGAGGTCAGCGCCTCCTGTCTCTTCATCTGCCCTCTCTATATCCTTCTGGCTCAGCGGATGTACTCCGACAGACCAGCGACGTAGAGAACCTCCAGATCTTCTCTGCACGGAGAGAACATAGAAACTCTTTGCATATGTTGACCTGAATGGGACTTGAACCCAGGACTCCAGTACTGCAAGGCTGTAATACTAACCACTGAGCCACCCTGCCCCCCATCAATCTCCCTATCATCTATCTATCTCCTATAAAATAGCGAGGGAGAGTAGGCGAGCAGGCAGCTTTTCCAGCACTGCAGGGTACGCTTTACATGGCCTTTGCCAGTTTTATGTAACCCCAGCAAGGACACTGTCAACTGTCCCAGTCTAGGCAGAGTAGGGTGATCTTTACAGAAAGATGGTGAGGGAGTACGTAGTGACATCCCATAGTCCTAAATGATCACACAGCCTCCCTACGACTACTGGTTTCAAAAGCTGGACAGTGGCACGAAATGGCGCTGTAAGCCTTGGCAGGTTTCTTGCCTTGCCTGCCGCTAGCGTGTTGTACGAGTGGTTTCAGTGCAGTGGTGCTTCATCACCATAAAGCGTACACGCCTGTCGACTGACGCGCTGGAAGGCTGACGGTATCCAGAAGATAAAAATAAAGCCTGGATTTCTCCGGATTTTTCATCTCCACCAGGTGAAAGAGCTAACCTGAATAAGTAGGCACTTCCTCTCATGTCCTCCTTACTCCTCCTCTTTGCCTACACTAAAGCAGAGGAGGAAAAATGCTATTTTTGCCAGGGCCAACTGATCCAGCTATAGTACTCTAGGGATTAATTTTCTGGAGGGCCACCTACCCGTCCTCTGTTTTTTACGCATTTTTTGGGAGTGCCACATACAGGCACTCAATCTATTTATTATTATGGCGGCCACCTACTTGTCCTCTGGTTGAAAACTTTTTTTGGAACTGCCACATAAAGGCACTATCCAAAATTAATTTTCTCCATAGCCAGCCTCCACATGTCGTCTTTTAGCTGGCTCCACACGGTTGTATCCATGCTACATCCACACGTTCATCTCCATAGCTGCCTCCAAAAGTCGTCCCTATTAACTGCCTCCATACTTGGTTCCTTACAAAGAAGAAAAGAAAACTGTGTTCAGTTGGCTAGAATTTGGGTTGGTTTCATGGATTCCACATCAACTTGTTAACTTTGTCGCCACCCTGCTGTTAATCCACAAATATTACTGGCCAAACTTTTATCATTTACCGATATGTCAGGCTTTTGCGCATCTGTTTAGCATTCCCCTCACCCGCCATAACCCACACTTATTAAGATCGCTACTACACTCTTGATCTTATACGAAAGGTTCTTAGAAGTGCTTGTTTGGGGAGTAGCCGAGCGATAGGGTTGGATGGCGACAAGCTCGCATGCAGCGGAGCGCCAGATTCCATTCCCAGATCCAACTAACATAGTTTATTTTCATGCCGCACCTTTAATCTACTACTGTTCCACTGCCTCCAACATCGTCCCATTATCAACGAGCTGTGTCAGGCCAAGAATTTTCAGGTGTTTCAACAGATACATAGTGGAACGCGGCCCATCTGTTTGCCGCCATGCTGGAGACCTGAAGTTGCAATCATAGCGCGCAATAGGATGCCCCATACTGTCGACGATTATCAGGAAGGAAGTCGTCTCCATGGCTGCCTCCACCAGTCGTCCCTTATTCAAAAGAGCTTGTCGGCTCATTTTAGGGTGTTTCACCAGATACGTTATGGAACTTGGCACATGTCGCCACCATGATGTCTGTATAGACTAAATATACCGTAATATTGTTCACAGGAAAAATCATTTCAGCGCTTCTTGCTCACACTCCTTTGGTGAAGCTATGAGTCCATTATAGGTTAATTTGTTGCCATGACACTATCTAAACTGCCACTGCTGCGAGCTGCCTATGCATGTCGTCTTCTATAGTGTCAGGGTCAATTATTGGATGTTTTAGATGCATTAGCTCATTCGGGGGGTTTACTCTGTCATGGCCATTGATGTTGCCAATAATTGGCATTCATGGACGATTAAGCAGACTCAGAGGCATCAATGAATGCAGCGCCTGCTGTTGCTCTGTCCATTTCCATGGGTGTTTACCATCCTTTTCTGGGTTCCGAGGTGTTTGGCCAAGCTTCCCTGTTTGCAGCGCCTTGTCCCCATTGAAAAATGATCGAGTCTTCACTTGCCTTCAAAATTGGGTTCGTTATTCGAGCGAGCACTCGAGCATCGGGAAAAGTTTGTCTCGTCAAAGAGTCACACGAGCATTTAGTACTCGGTTCATCTCTAGTCTGGGAGTTAAGGGGTTAAAAACATATATTCTAGTGCAACTTAATAATAGATAGTATCCCACAATACAATATAGTAGTGTTTGAATAATTAGTGCCCCAGATCTACTAGTAATAAGGATTGTAATTTTAAGTCTAGAAGCTAGTGAGGCCACCCACCGTCGCAGCGCCCCCTCCCCACATACTATTAAGTTTCATATAGACAGATCACTGCTACGGCCCAATTATTTATACTATAAGATGTAACCAGCTGCTCCCGTCACTGGCTCTCTCATGCTGTCTCTCTCTCTGTGGTCCACCGTGTTAAGCGGGCAAGCCGCACCCAAGCTATTAGGCATCATCCTCGACGCCATGATGGTCCAATTGCGGATCCTTGTAGTGTGATTAGTAACAACAAACACAGAGCAGACAGGTACTATTAATGACGAATGCGGGTGGTACTATGATATTAAGGGACACGTTGTAGGAAGTCCAGGGAGGGGAGAGAGGAAAGGGGAGACCGGCCCCCCAGACTGCCAAAAAGCCGCACCAACCAGGCCCACAGGAGGAGATTTCTCTGTTGGTGCAATGGCCCATTCAGCCCTGCAGTAGGTGCCTCGTATCTAGGAAAGTATTTGATTATCAAACAGTAATGGCACGACACGGATTGTGCTTTCACCCACTTCCTTTTATTCGCTTTTCTTGTCATGAGCTTTCTGGCCATCACATATTTCTTGGAACAAAGAGTCGTACTATCCGAGAGCCCCCCCCCCCCCCCACCCCCCTGGGTGGTCCTCCCTGCCCCGCCTTCCTTCTCGTCCGCCCCCCGCCTTCTGTCCGGAAGAGCGGCAAGAAGCAATCCCCGAAGCACAGAACGGAAGGCAAGAAGCCAACGGGGCAAGTGGCCAAGGGACACAAGGCGGCAGGGGGGGCTAGAGGACCAAGTTGGCGGGACGGGGAGAGAGGAAAAAAGAGGCGGCCGGGAAAGGCGAGGCCAGGGAATACTAAAAAAGGGGGGGGGGGGAACCGGGACGGGGGGGAAGGAAAGACAAGAAGAGAAGGGGAAGAAAAGACCACGCGAGATGTGTACCTTTCCTTTTCTACATGTTAATATTACTGGCTTGGAATTTTTTACCTGGAAGGACTTTGCTTCTTGTAGGGGGATGTAAGCAGAGTCAGTTGTTTACTTATGGGTGAAGTCTCAAGAAATTGATGTTGTATGAATTTTCAAGCAGTGATCAAAGTATGATGTGTCTAAGATGTATCATCAGGGAATGTAATGAGAGAAGATTGCACAGATTGTCCTAGCAGAAGATAAAACTTCTTCTTCTTAAAACAAACAGATTTTTCTTGGTCAACATAATTATTTGAATTGCAGAGATAAAGCAAAAAAATGCTATGGAAATCATTACCATTTCACAACATCAAAAGTCGGCTGGTGGTGAAGTGGTATGTTAGAGAGGACTCACTCCCATACTCTAATACATGCCGGGGTCAAAGCTGTATTATACAACTGGACACATGGCAGTTTACGCACGATTGATCAGTCAACTGTTAGGTGCAATGTCCAACACCTAATCAACGGAATATGTGGAGCAGCCAATCTTGGGGCTGACGATTGCTGATGCCTTCAAAATAACAAAACATTTTAAAAAGTTAGGGATCAAAACTATATACACACGTAAATAGGGCACCTAAGTTGAAAAAAAAACTGACTCTATACGCTTCATAATTTGGGTGACTAAGGAAGTGTTAGCGGGAAATTAGTTTTTCAGTCATGTTGTGAGGATAATATTATTGGAATGCAATTCATTATACTGTAGGTGCTGTGGTATTTTCGGGGCGCCATGGGGAGTTGGCGAGGCATGGATTGAAGGACTTTCTTTTGTGTAATTCAAGAGGAAAAACCAAGGCCGCAGAAAGCGTAAAGAAAATTACAATACCTTGGATGGAGTAAGTGAGTCACCGTAGGGTACTAGATGGTCACTAATATTGTGGACTACAGGCAGTCCCGGTTAACATACAAGATAGTGGTCGTAGGTTTGTTCTTAAGTTGAATTTGTATGTAAGTCGAGAAACGGTATCTTTTATCATTGTAGTCCCAGCCGAAACTTTTCTGTCTCTGTGACAATTGGATTTTAAAATAGTGGGTTGTCATAAAAATCAATATTAACAATAAAGGGCCTTCATTACCGACACAGTTGAAACTTAGTACAGCATGTTTCATTGTAGCTAGGACTAAAGTGTACAATAATACCAATATCCAGAGGTCGTTGTAACTAGCGGGTCGTTAGGAAGTCGGGGTGTTCTAAGTAGGGGACTGCCCTGATATTGACTATAGTGTGAAGGTAGCATTCACCAGTGCCACAGCACGCGCGGGGCGGGAGGGTGGAGCATTTTCAAATTTCGCCACGCAGGCAGCAAAAAAGGCTAGAAGATCGGCCTGCTGCAAGAATCTAGGTTAATATATAAGGGTCATGGAGTGATAGGCGACCCAGGATCAAATGTAGTATCTAAAAATGACGGCGGGGTGGCAGACCTGTGACAGTTCTAAGATCACAATCGAGGAACTTGTCTTCATTGGTCAGAGAGCTCCTATCTCAAAGGTATGGCTGCTGGGGGGTTAATGCAGGGTGATGCAGCAGGGGTAAGCGGTCTCACTATGCACCTACCTTCCTCCTCAGCAGGTGTATCCTGGGTTACCCTGTGGCAATTACTCTTTCCTCATGTTCAGGGCTATGTCAGGTAGGGAGTAGGGGATTTTTACGGTTGATGATGAGATTGCCTCGTGGTGGCACTATGGAGCTCCGTGTGTCTCCGTGCTAGGAAGGCAGGATGGGCACAATGTTAGTGTGTGTGCCAGGGCACTTCAGGAGTAGGGACCCTGTTAATACTGGTGGGAAGGTGGCGGAAATTTGGTGATGGACGCTTAAATACATGGTAAATGTACAGACATATGTCTCTGTAGTACACGTTATACTGTCATTAGTTCATGAAGGAGCACTGCCCTAAAATACCGTACACAGCCTGCACCAGAGCTGCAAACTTCAGTCACTGTCCCAATGGGGTCACAATCTATCAACATATGTTTTGGAGTGTGGGAGGAAAACAGTGGACAGGGATGGAAACCCACGCAAACCGGAAGAGACACATATGTCCTTCAAGATGCGGACGGATTATTTAAAGGAAGCCTTACAAAAAGCTTAAAAGATGATGCTTATTACACCAAAAATGAAGTCAACCCGATCAAAACAATATAGAGAGCATAAACTAACCTAATTAAGGAAGTATTTGACCAGAAAATTATTGAACAAAAAAAAGAAAAAGTCTGTCGGTAGATCACCCCTGCCAATACCAATCTTACCACTGATCGAAGATTCATAAAAAATCTCACCAAATCCACTGGCCTCCAAAATATTCGGTATAGATGTCAACTCACTTGCAATTATCACAATTCCTAGGATCTGTACCTTCAAACCAATTGTCCACCACTTACCGTCTCTGACTGTTGGTGATCTCCCTCTGATTAATGATCTAATAAGCCTAAGTGAAGACCAATCCATACTTTTTGACCCTAGAATAACTTCTCTATATTCCAAATCCAAACATCACCTGTGGTTATGAGGCCCATGACTGGTATACTGAAAACCAGAGACTTCCACCTTGCAACCAAATCTCTTTTGTGACCAACAGCACTAAGAGTTTATTTTGGGACACTGAAATCTTTTTCTGTTTTATGAAGATCTTTTCCTCAAAAAAAGGGGGACTGCATATGGGGACTCGACAGGCCCCAACAGTTATGCGAATTTTCATGGGTGAGGTTCGCAGCGCTATCATTACTCCCAACAAATGTGGTCTGCGAACATTTACCGGAGTTCAAAAGAATAAGACGATCTATGTCCTTTATTGGATGGGGAGAGGAATGTGATGACACAAAATTTTTTTGAGATATCTCAATGAAAACAATTGGGGTATAAAATTTACAGAATTTTCAACAAAAAAGAAATTAGTTTGCTTGGACTCTATTATCTCAGACAATGATAAAATTATAACAAGAAAGCGCACTCAAACTCGTTAAAGCAAACGTTCAAACAGTGTCGCTTCTAAAATGGTAGGGAATATCCCTTTTAGCCAATTACCGAATCAGGAAAAATGCACATAGTAACGGCAGGATTAAAACGAAGAACGTCGCCCTATCCTAAACAAAACGATTTACAGGTTAAAAAATACGTTCCGAAATAAAACTTGTAGGAAGAACGGCCCTTCAGAAAATTATACTGGAAAACCAAGGGCGAAAATTTCCAAAGAAAGAGGAGGCTTACATTTAAGAACAGATACTAACGAGGCAGACACCTCAAGCAACCCTTCACACTTAATTTCAATCGGATCGTAAGGGACCATAAAGAGATATGGAGAATCCTCACTAAAACATGGGGAAGGATCTTACGCAAAAGGACCCTCATTAGAAGGATCATTCCTAAGCAAGCCTCAAATACCTCTCGAAAAGCGCACCAACGACTAAAAAATATCCTTGCCCCAAGCAAATTGTAAGACCAGATCTCATCAAAACACCCAAATAAATCTACAGTAAGAAAAAAGGTATCAAGAACAATGTGGCCATAAAAAAATGTCTCTGGTGTGATAAGTCAAAAGGAAGCATCATCTTTCAAATCATCTACACGGAGACTGGAAACTTTCCAAATCAACAGGAACTTACCTGTGCTCGATTATGTCAGTATTACTGGATAACTGCGCGTTTGGCAACTACAATATGTGAGGTTCGCACCATACCAAATCTAGCGTGGTAAGGTCATGGTACGGCAATGACATAAGAACCAAGACGGATTCTGAAGCAAAGCCTATCTAAAACACTTACCTTGAAGAAAACATGTGTGCACGGTTCTAGAGACATATTGACTCTTCCCCCCATTGAGCAAATCTCTGAAGAATGTAAATACGAGTGAAAACCCGAATAGACGTGAATCCTATTGGATCTTTAAATTAAGGACATTGCACCCAGGCGGTGGTCTAAAGCATGTTAGAATCCCACCTAAATTCTTAAGCATCCGTTACCTCTCTATCATATGGTTAGGAATGTACTTTCATTACCCACCCTATTTTATCCCGATTTTGATATAGACTTGGGATAACGAGCATCCTTGGTCTCTAACATATCGCGCTGGGTCATTAAGCGCTTGAAAATTCTGGGCCTTATAAGGCTTTCGGTTACGGTACGAACTCCCACGGGCACGAACAATACTGCTAGTGTTACTTAAGCAAATCCACTACGCTTTTGTCAACCTACGTGTACTCTGGCCTCGTTATGATTTCTTTGGGGTGAGAGAAGATTTGTCAACCTTAGTTATTTATCATATAAATACCCACATTGTTGAACAATGGAAACGTCAGAACAAATTGGTTCGATCTGTGTGCATTGGATGGATGCTCCTGTTGTATCGTATGTACATTTTGAAAGAGTGATTGCTTTTGTTTGTTGTGATTTATAATTTGATTACATGAAAGCTCTGTGACGTAACTGCCCGTGTGTATTTCACGGGTCACCCCGGGTGGTGGGGGCCGGCATGGACTTGCTATTAGTCATTTCAGCTAGTTTTTTGATGTATACTTGTGCATTCATCCATGTTAAACTAACTGACGAAGGGCTCATGGCTGAGCCGGTACACAGCGATGCCTGTATCGACCATTCTCTAAGCACTTGTAGTTGCGGTAAAGTAAAAAAATCCTGAAGCACAATAGAAAAAACCTTACTTTTGGACACACTTAAAACTTCGCCACGTGTTCTAGAGGTTGTTTCCCCTTTACTATTCCCAGACATTGATTTTGATCCGTTGTTCAATTCTACTGAGGTTGCACTTGGACCTGCACTCCAGGTCTACCTGCACTCGTGGTCCCTAGGCCTATGTTCGGTCTGATTTTAGTTCAACTTTTGTGTACGGTCCGTGGACCGGGATTCCCTGCTCCGTTTATGGTGAGATATAGGGCTTGGTTGTGCCCCTCGTCTAAATTGTGCACTTCTTCCGCCTCTGCTTCCTTTATCTATTACCCGTTGAGAACCTTTCATCACTTTTCTCATTGATTCACCCCCAAGTCCCTTTCGTCGTTTGCCACTCGCACGGTTCAGCTTGGCTCATGTACCTTCCTTGCCTTACTTTTCTACTTATAGTTGCTGGCTCGGTGGTTAGTACTTCGGCACGAATTAGCGCGGACATAGAAACACCGTCCAGGATTTTGTTTCTGCCACTGGCACGAAGAATCAATAGAATTTACTCTTTGAGATGTTGGACCTGATTTTCATGGGACTCTTGACACCCAGGATATTTCAGCGCTCTGCAAGGTGTGTTAAGTATTCTTGAAACCACTGATTGCACACCCATTTTGTTCCTGCCACCACTATCAATATCACCCACGCGCATCTGCGTACCGATTCCTCATATTTTTCCCATGTAATAAATGCTCCCATTTTCTGCTATACATGTTGTTTGTCAACACCATCTCATGGAAAAGGGAGCTGTCATGTTTCATACTTGTAAATAATGGTCATTAAAAAAGTTTATTTTGGGGGGCACCACTTTTATTTTGCCCAGGGCCCCCCACTTTTTGTATGAAAACAGTCCCTGGACCCACCCCCATTTCCAACACCAAACACAATACCCCTTAAGTTCCTTGCCACATTATATCAAAAATTGATTTAATTATTTATTTAATTTCAAGTTGCAATATACAGAATGTCTCAATTTTAGAAAATGTATATTTTTCATTGTTCAATGCTTGGCTCATTGTGAGGCAAACCAACTTCTCAGCTATTGAAACTATTTTGTATGAATATGCAAAGAAAGAAATGAAAGTCTATGTTCTGTATTCTTGTTTGCAACATTGCAGCCCTAAGGATTTGCTTTCTCTGTAAATTTATATTCTGCTTCATTTAAAGTAGATGTCTATTTGTTAAAAGATTATTTTTCAGCACGATATTTCAGTGATATTCTGGTGGGATTGGAGACAAAACAATGGAGGAAGTTTTTGCATTAAAGAAATGAATTCTTCTAAAACTTTATCCAGGATGCACACGCAATTTTAATATATTTATATCCATATACTTATGTCTATCTATCTATTTGTCATCATTTATTTACCAAATACAAAGAAAAATTGACCAGTAGTCAAAATAAAAAAGCTCTCAATATTACTTAGTGCTTACTGCAGTGCTCCACCTGTTGGGGCTTTATGGCAGAGTGTGCCGATGGAAGCCTCTCCTCAGTGCAAGACCATGAAAGTCCATTACAGTGTGCAAAAAAGCACATGAAGGACTCCCAGACTTTGAGAAATAAGATTCTGAGACAGAGTGAATTTATAACTTCTAATTCCAAGCAGTATGTGTGGAGAAAACTAGCCACTGCTCATCAACTACGAAATCCAATCCAGCAGTGCAACATAGTGTTGTCAGCATCATGCTATGAAAGGGGGGGGAGTTTCCAAGAAAAATCATGGCTAGCGGCGTAACTACCACCATAGCAGCCAAAGGGGTTGCTATAAGGCCTGCCATGTCAATGGGCCATAGGCATAGCTAAGTCATAATTTATTCATACCGTGTCCCCTGGCTCCAAGCAGAGATGATCTATCTTTCTGCTCCTGGTAAGTTTGCAGTTGCCTTTTCCCTGCCTAGACAGCGGGTATTCTTGTCCTCTCTACAGAAGATCAGTGCTGGAACCCTTTGGAGGTGGGTATATTAAATATGTACCTTTTATATATTTTATATGTATCTTTACATGCATATACTGTGTAGGGTTTTAACCCAGAGCTGCATTCTGGGAGAGCACTTTGTGGGAGACACTGCTCTGGAAGGCTGGCCTGCCGTGTAGAGCAGTGTCCACTGTTTCGCTAGAGAGGGAACCGCTGATGTACAGGTAGTGCTCAGACGAGCCAGCTTTTGTTTTCCGTTTTGTTTTATTTTACTTGCCTGTAAAGCTGCATGGTTTTGGCTGCCAATAAAAGCCGCAAGGAAAACGCATTTCCACTGTCAAGTCTCTGGACTTTTCTATACTAAAACTGACATTGCTACATCTGCTATACATTACCACTACCTACCAATTTACCTAGACACCGTAGGCAACTCATTCACACAGACAGCAGATGCTGGTAATTCACACAGAACATGCAATCACTAAATATGCTATGCTATAAGAACCTGTAAACTGTATGTGACAGCTGAGCCTCTGCACAAGGTTAAACAGCCTTTAGGCACCATGGTCAAACATGACCGAGCACCTAAAGGTGTCATCCACCTCTCCTCTCTGGTGATCGGCCCTCTAAGTATGGCAGTGCCAATGTTTTCCATGGCAATTCTGGTGACCAATGAAGGACACCAGAGCTGCTTAAATGACTGCCTGCTGAGTTGAACCCAGCAGTACAGATGACAGCCTATGCATTTGCATAGGCTAACTAGTATACATCTACCATACATCTGTATGGCAGTGTATTAATTAGAAAAAGTGATCAGATGATCACTTGTTCGAGTCCCAAAAGTGGACAAAAAAAGTGTAAAAAAAAAAAGTCCCCTAAATGGCCAGTATAGTGCAAAACTCCCAAACACAATAAAAGGTGAAATTCACCACACAAACAGCACATATTGGGTATCACCAAGTCTATAATAACCCGTACAATAAAATTACTGAACCTGTATGAAGAACGCCTTTAAAAAAAAATTAAAAACCATAAAAACTGATCAAAAAGTCACATTTACCCCTACATGAGACCAATAAAAAGTACAACTTGTCCCACAAAAAATAATCCCTAAAACAGCTCAATCATCAACAAAATAATACAAATGTTACGCCAGTAGACGGCAATACAAAAACAAGGGATTTTTCTCTCCAAATTAGTTTTTATTTTGTAAAAAAAAGTCAAACATAAAAAAGCTACATAGAGCTTATAGAACATAAATAGCATGTTAGCTATATTATGTGATGTATAAAACATTTTTAAAAAAAAAACCATAAAAATCAATTACAGAATTTATTTTTTCTTTAGATTGGGGGTAACTGTTCTTATAGATCAGAAACTTTTCAAATGTGTAATGGCACCCGAAAACAACGTCATCAAAATCTGCCTTCCAAAAGCTGAATGGCTCCTTCCGTTCTGTACTCTATGGTTCTGTGATCTGTTGTAGGACCCTCAGGTAGTTTATATTTACATGTGGGGTATTGTACTTGTAAGAAACTGCACAACAAAATCTTTTCTCATAACAAAAATGTTTTCTCATTTTACCCTCCATAAACATGTACATTTTAGTACTAAATAATCATTTTATTGTCAATTTTTAATTCTTGTGAAATACTTAAAGTATGCTCACTTATCGACTGTGATATCACTGAGTGGGGGAGGTCTGCATTCAAAAACAATTGATACACTGTTGCAGATAGAGTCCATTATTTCATCCTGTTTCTACCCAGCTAGGTTCTTGAAATTAAGGAGATGGAAGTGCCCAAACTCCTTAACCCTCTCCTGTAAATGAGGACTCATAATCATGAATTATGTCCAAGTTATAAGACTAAAATTATTTTTTCTTGTGTTTCTTGTTGGGAAACCTCCCCAACACATAAACTGCCCAGTGTATCTTGTAATTGCAGGCATAATAATGAAGCCTCCTATTGTTTCTAGGGTTTGTGTGTATATACTGTATATCTGTGTCTATATGTGTCTGTATCTGATGCATGGTTTGTATGCTGTGTATATGCTGCATGTGTGTGGATATATGATGTATATGTGTATTTATATTGCATGTATAATTGTATATATGTATATATGAGTAAGTAAATGTGTGCATATAAGTGTATACATTTTTGTATGTATGTAAGAGTGCAAAAATGTTGGTGCATGAGTGTAGAGTGTAGAGTGCATGTGTGTGTATATAAGTATATAAATATCTGTATATAGGAGTGCATAAATGTGTGTGGTTATATAAACATATGTACAAAAATGTGTATATTGTATGAAGAGGAAGGGGGAAGCCATGCAAAAATCTCCTATGGGGTCCAGCCTCTCCTAGTTACGAACCCTGCTAATGGCTATACTAACTCAAAAGGGTGCTGTCACAGATATACCCGCGATCCTTGTTGCGGATCGCAGGCACACCCGTGCCCCTCCATGTGCCGCAGTCCCCGCTGCCGCCGTCCCCGGCCTCCCTGGCCTGGACTTACCTCTCCAAGCTCCTGGCTGTACTCCTGCTAGGCCGCGCGCTCCCACTGCTAGGAAGCCCCCCGGCTCTTTGAGACTTAAAGGGCCAGCGTCCTCCTGAATGGCTCCTGCTAATCTGGCTCGCCCTTATAATCTGGCACTTCCCTTCACTCCCCGCAGGGATCTTCTCCTAGGATCTCCTATTGTTTCCATGCCACACTTCCATAAGCCGTTCCTGTGTGTGAGAAAGCCCATTAGCGTTTCCAGACAGTTTCCTGAGTTCCTGTGTGTCACCAGCGTTCCCATACACTACTGGTATGTCCTGTCTTCCAGCATTTCCAAACGCCTCCACGTCTCCTGTCTCCAGCGTTCCCATGCGCTTCTGGTGTTCATGTCTCCAGCGTTACCAGTGTTCATATCCTGTACCTTGGCTGCCACTGCGGGCCTCACACTATCTCCTGCGGTGGTCCAGAGGGTCCACTGGTCCACAGACTGCACCCTCCGGACTCTTCCCATAGAGAGTTTTAGTTCTGTTGACTGTGTGACCGTTACAGGTGCTTCTACTCAATGCTGAATACTTATGACCATGTGATATTTCAGTTTTTCTACATTATATCTATATCTACATTTCAGTTTTTTTCTGTCAGGAAGGGGTGCAGAATGTACATTAATGTGCAAAAAAAATTACTTTTTTGTTTTACCAATTGGCTGCAATGAAACAAAGATTGAAATATTTAATAGGGTCTGAATACTTTTTGTACCCAACATATTTGTACATGTCAAAATTGCCTGTCAGAGAAAGGGTTAAATGCTGCTGACAAATTCAGCAGCAGAATTTAAATGCACCTCCATTTTGAGGATAGTCATCCCTCCCCATGTTGTCATTTGGGAGCAGCGATCCTCCCCAAAATGACTGCGCCACTGACAGGATAGGACTGGCATGTGTGGCCACAGTAATTTAAATGCTGCTGGTGACTTTGCCAGTGACATTAAAAGAGTTAATGTGGTGCCAATAATTGTGCATGTTAATGGTGCATTGAACCAAACCTGGTCCAAACCTGGAACTTTAGATTCACTGTTTGGATTCACTAAACACTGTCCAGAAGTCCAGAAGATGCTTTTTCCTGACAACCCTTCAAAACAAGTCATACATGTTCAGTCTTTATTGATTGTACTGAAATAACCTTGAAAATATAACATGCTTTAAAGAAGACCTGTCACCAGAATTTTACCACCCTCACTAGCAATGCCTGCAGATAAAGGGTTACAAGTCCTCCCCATAGCAACCTAAATTAAATGCCAATGAGGCATTGTACCTTAATTGCAGTAGTTTCTCTGATATGTAAATTCGCTTTCTGACTCATGTCTTCCGGCTTTGACTCTTCTCTCTCCTGGGTCGCCAGTAAACCATACCCTCATATTTTGACCGACAGCTCTGCCTTGTGTTACATTAATGTCATGTGACCAGAGAGACATCATCTCAGGTCCTTTAGCCTCCTAAGATTAGTAAACTGTACCCATACTGTATTGTACTGTATGTATCTGATTACATGAAATCACAGCAGCCTCCATGGAGGACAGAGAGAGTAGATATCCATGGAAGTGATATCATGTCATCAGATACATGGGGTACAATTTGCAAATGTTAAAGGTACAGGACCTTTAATGACATCACCCTGATCACATGACATGAAATGCTGAATAATGAGGAGGCATAAGGCATGAGGAGTAGTTGATGGGAGGGGCCAACCAAGCAAGAAAGGCCCTCTCTGATTCCGCGTAATATAACATAAAATTGATTAATGTAGATGTGCAGGAAACAATTTTTTATCTAAAAGAAGGATGTCAGTTAGTTAATAGAGCTCTTTAGGAACCTATCACTACTTATCTGTATATGTGAAAATGTGACGACAGGTTCCCTTTAGGAGGAATTTACAGCCTGAGGTGCAGTTCTTGATTTATAACAATGCACCTGAACTTTGGAGGGTCTAACTCGGGTGTATTTGCTGGGATATCATCTCCAAAGAGGTGCATCAACTGTCTTGAATGTTCTCCTGGAGATTGATCTTTCTCATGTTAGAATGCTCGTCTTCAAGTTACTTTTAAGTAAGCCTTTCCTGATTTATAAGCAGCATCAATTATGTATTTCCTCCTTGGTATTTTGTTAATCCACACTGGGTGCTCCAGACCAGCAAACTGGCAAAAGTTCTGCTTGACTATTTTTATTACAAAAATGGTAGATGGAGGTTCCAATTCAGTTATATTTTGAGATCTAATGGATATTTCTTAACAACACTTCAGGTCAGTGGAACATAAATAATATATCCTATAAATATTCATTCTTGTGCATGCTGCCTGTTTTTTATAAAAAACCCCAATAGATATTTATGTGTTTTTTTGGGGGTGTTTTTGGGGCGATCTTAGAATTAAAGCAAAGCTCAAAAACAATAATCTCATGTGATTAAATCTCTTTATGGCAAAATGTGCAGAGTTTACTGTCAGATGGAACGCAATACCTTCTATACATTGATCAATTTTGTTGTTTCTTTTTTCTCATCCATCATGCTATCTGCAAAATTCATCAACCTTCTACACAGTTCTCTTGAGATTAGAAAGGTGAACAGAAAATATTAGTTTGTTCCCGTGGAATCTGTTTAAAGATTTCTCAAGTCAAATAAATACAGCAGTTTCAAATATGACTCCAAAATATAACAGTACTTCAGTATGGATATTCATATAAAATCTGTTTATAGGTAGGAGACCTACCAAACAAATAAAGAACTCATTCATTATAACCAGCTGAAATTGATGTCTATTGATTTTAATCATTTCTCATTTTGATATGGAAATAATGCAGCATAATCCAAGCTATAATAACTTTTACCTGTTAACAACCTACAGAATCATATGTCATGGGGCCGTTAAAAGGGCTCCTGGGCTGAACCCTTTCCATACTGTCGGTAAGAAACAAAAGCTACCTCCGGTTTTTAAATGCAGTAAATGCAGTTGGCGCATGTGTGTCGTCATCTTGGCAAGGATTGTCAATCATCAGAGTGTGACGATCCATTGCTATAACAGCCTGGAATCTCTGATACTGCAGGGTCTGTCATTTAGAAATATATATATATATATATATAGAGAGTGTTACAGATCACCTGCAAAATTGCCATGTGCTGAAAAACAGTAGTTTTGCATTATATGGTAGGAGTGCTAAGACTCTCTAGGGGGCCTGAATGTAAAAGTCTCAAAAAAATCAAGGAAGGTTAAAAAAAACATTAAAACATCTAATCACCCTCTTTCCCTAGAAGTGACTTAAAAATAAGGAAATATAATCATAAAGTTAGGTATTTCCGCCTCTGTAATTTCCTAAATATAAAAAAGATTATTTCTGTCAGTGAACTCCATAATGGAAGATAGTGTCCACATTACCACTTTTTCGCATTTTGTAAAATTTAATAAAAAGGTTGAACATTACCCAAAATGGTAGCAATGAAAACTTCAGCTCATCTCACAACTATGTTTCTGAAAAATGTATGATTGAAAATAAAATGGGGGACTGTTTGCCAGTTTTCTGGCTGACAAAGCATGCAACAAGCCCCATTTACAGATTTTGGAATTTCACTCCAGAAGGCCAAAATGAGCATGAGGGGGGGAGGTGTTGTTTTGGGGGTCAGAATGCTACACCCATGGCCGATCGCCATCCCGTGACGTCAGCAGAGGGTGGCAATTGGTTGCCATGGCAGCCCACAGTCTCTTAGATACTCCTAGGCTTGCCATGTATACTGGTCTACAAAAGCCTGCAAGTGACAGGCTATTAGAGGTCATCAGTAAAATTGATATATACTGCAATACAATAGTATTGCAGTATATAATATGAATATTAAGATGCTGCAAGGTTAATGTACCCTAGAAGGTCAGAAATAATAGTAAAAAAAATACATTTTTTTAAAGTAAAAGTTTAAATCACTCCCCTTTCCCTATAACACATATAAACATAAACTGTAAAATTCATAAACATATATCACTGCATCCCAAAATGCCCGTTCTATCAAAATATAAAAAGTATCATTCCCGGGAGTGAGCACCGTTACAGAAAATAGCGCCCAAACGTCCAAATTGCCACTTTTTCGCAAAAAGAGTAAAGGGGAGTAAAGAACAGAAACAGAAAAATGAAAAAGGGCTGAGTCCTGTAAGGGTACAGGATATACTTAATGTGAATGAGTTCATACTAAAGGCAAAAGTATGTGAGAAAAGACCTTGTTAAAAGTACCAATTAAAGGGGTTATCCGAGTTTACGAATAATTTAGGGCCAGGCTGGAGTGGGCTATTTAAAAATAATAAAGGTGCACTTACCTCCTCCGGCGCTGCTGATATCCCACACCGCAGTCTGTCTAATCCGTGCCCATCCGGCATAGAAGCCGCGCACAGGGAGCTTCCGGCCGGCGATGTGGCTGGCTCCTCCCATCCGTCCCTATCTCTCAGCATTGCAAGCGTTGGGAGATGGTGTCGGATGAGAGCTTCCGCCTGTCTGGAAGCTTTCTGTGCGCCCTTGTAATCAAACTGGAGCACAGATCAGATGGACCGCGGCGCGGGACATCAGCAGCGCCGGAAGAGGTAAGTACACGTTTATTATTTTTAAATTGCCTGCCCCAGCCCGGCCCTAAATTATTAGTAAACTCGGATAACCCTTCTAATAATTTATATATTCCCTACGCCCCTGCCACATATGTCCCTATTATCGCTTGTCAAAGATACCCACAAATATTTACACTTCTAAAACGATCATTTCTGTCTTCCAATAATCAAAACTCAATATGAAAAATACATCATCCCTTTATTTAAAGATATAAAATAGAGCTTTATAACACAATCCCATTGCAAATTGTCCAAGATATGTAGCCTGTTTGTATACTCACAAGGGTCAAATGTCAAAATAATCGGCATAATTATAACAATTCCATTGGTATAAAGTGAAGCTGGATACTGAGCTGACATGATAAACGTGATTCCACTGTCCTGTCTGAAGCTCGTTTATTGTAGTAAAAGGCAAAAATAAAAGGAAAAAGATGTGCGGCACTCACCGGTCACGGGGGGAATGTTCACTTTATTGAGGGAAACAATTCAAGGCAGGGAGGATGCACGCCACGCCAAGGTGACGGGCCGTTTCGCGCAATGTGCGCTTTCTCAAACCTCGGGCACCGTTTATTGTAGTTTTCTCAGGGAGTTTCCTTGGTGCTCTAAGAATTCCTCTACCATTACTAACCATTTTGATCAACTGTAAACCACTAATCCTGCACCAACTATCCCACTATGCTATACACAGCAATTTAAAGGGGTTGTCTACAGCAAATAATTCATATGGTGTCAGTAGCTGTCCAGCAACCACGCAACTACAACTAGGCTTGGCGCTAGCTGTCAGACTGGGTAACTGATGGTGAACTTGCCCTGTGACGTCCCTGCAGGCTAAGGTCCTGCCTACAGCAGATAAACTGCCCTGACAAGGGCGATTCCGCTATCAGGAACCTAACTAAGGGTTCCTGAGTTACCCTACAAGGTGACAGGGAAGACTTACTTCGTCTGGCAGCTGGAGGATGGTGGAGTGGACAGGTAACAGGAATACTGAGATAGACCAGTATTCACATTGGTGCACAGAACTGTAATAGAAGTCCGAGACAGGGAAAGGGGAAGAGACAGCGGGAGAGACAGCAACACTGAGGGAAAAACCACAGATACAGACAGACAAGCGGAGTCTAACAAACCGGGTAAAAAACACGATGGAAGCAAAGGTAAAGTATCGATTAGCAAAAAGAATGGTTGGTAGGCAAAGCAGAAGTCAATATACAGAATAGCAAACAAAGATAGCAAGAGCACAAGATACACAGATTAGACTGAATAAGCAGCACCCACTAAAGGGACTGGGCAGAATATAAGGCAGTAATGGACACTACCTCCAGCACTGAATGGCTCAAACTGCAGCTTCAGACAAAACTAGTACCCAACTTTCCCAAAGATCAGAAAGGGAGCTGTCAATCACAGGCAGCTCTGGGTGTGGTTTTCCAACACAGAAGCCTGAAACCTGATCCCATTAGAACAATGCGAGTTCTGACATGTGGTTTGTGTAATTGAAAATTTTTAAAAATTCCAATATAATTGCTGTATCAATTGCTCACGGTTTTCAAGATCTCTGCTTGTTGTCATTCTATAGAAAGCTTCTGTATTTACTAACAGTAGATAGAAATCAGTCCATGATCTTGTAATGGACAGGCAGGTGCATGAGCCGTTATTATCACAGAGAGTAATCAGAGCTTGCCTGTCCATCACATCACATGGACAGATTTGTATCCACTGGATGTTAACATAAAAGTTTTCTATAGAAGCAAAGCAAGCATAATATTGTGAATATAATTCACCCTAAAGCAGCAATGTATTTATTTCAATTATGTCAGATAGATATCTAATCAGGAAATTGATAATGCTACAGAAACATGTATCTTGTGTTTGGTTGAAACGTTTGACCACATCCTTATAATATGATATTTGGCAGACAATGCATTTCCTGGATTTCACATCATTCTCTCTTTATGATAAATTATTATTTAATAAAAACATCAATTTATGTGTGTAGAAAAATAAATCTTACATTTTTAGTAATATTCTATTCTTTAACAATGACTAACATGGCTAATACTTGTGCCTGTAAGTTATATGGGGGTTTGTTACTTATGTGACAAATTGTACTTCATCACGGCACCATTTATAATTCTGTTTAGCATACTGGAAAGCTGGAAAAAGATGTGATAAAATTGGCAAAAAAAACACAGTTGCGCCATTTTATGGTTTTTACTGTGCAGTATGGATGACACATTCCCTTTTCTTTGGGTCAGTATGATCACACAGATACCATATTTATGTACTGTAGTTTTGTTAATACCCTTAAAAAAAATGTAAAACTTTGCATAAAAAGTTTTGCATTGCCGTATTGTACCCATGTTTTAAATATTTTAAAGCCCACAGCCCTCTCCACACATCCCTTGAAAACACACTAAAATGTTTTTAAATGTATGACAACATAATAAAATCAATTTAAATTTAGTATCTGCTTTACTGTACTGGAGCAGTTAGTGATGACAATGGAAGTCAACATGCAAACTTAAACTTGGCTCTACTAAGTCTTCATTTTTTATTCATTAAATGTTAAAATACTTGTGCTTTTATATCTTTATGCACATTATCTATGTAGTTGTTTGTATAATTTGTGTACCATTACTGATTTTACTGTAATATCACAGTAGGCCTTTTGAAATATGGGCCTGACTCAAAGTTTCCTATTGGGCCCCAAGCTTACTTGTTATGCCCCTGACAGTTATTTGAAAAACAGCAATACAAAGGCCAAATATTTTGTAATTGAAACAAAGCAAGTTATTTATAATGGTGATATGTAATCCTTGTATGGTAGCAGTAAAAACTGTTTTTAGTTCATACGGGAGGCGTATAATGTTGCAGTTAATAGAGGGAGGCATAGGTTGCTGAACAAATTTGTCCTACCACTGTCTATTGGGTAATACAATCAGTTACTGAACATGCTATTAATGGATGTTAATAAAAGAATGCATCCAGGTAATGAATTCACTATTATATCTGAAGAGAAGGTAATTAGAAATGTTACAAAGTGATAAGAAATACATTAATCAGACAGAAGTAGATACAGCAGATACAGTAATTGTATGATTGTGAATAGCACTTAGAATCTTTCTTTTTAAATACCCTTCAATTGTATGATATCATTTGTAAAAGTTCAGTTGTAAGGTTCTCTTAAGAACTTTAGTCCTTAATAGATTTTTAAATTTTATGGGATGTTACAAAATGCATAATGTTTTCTGTAGTAGTATTATATTTTAATTTACAAACATTTTGGCATATTTCTGTAAGTTAAAGGAAATCTGCTATCAAAATCAAGCATGATAAACCTTGGACAATTACTCATAGATCCAGGTACTGTCACTGAGGTAACCTTCTTATACTTATTATCCATGGCCCCCTTCCTTCTAAAAATCAACCTTCACAATTATGCAAATGAGCCTGAAGGACATTACCAGAGTCCCTCTAAGCTGTAGCTTCACTGGCTTTTACACTGTCTCCCCCTAGCTCTGCTCCATCAGACCTCCCCCTCTCCCTCTGCCTGCTGTAAACTTACACAGTGAGTTTATCATATTAATCCAGATATGGTACAAATCCACTCCAGTGGCCCAATGGCATGAGAAAAACTTATTGACTTTTCTTTAGAATTTTTTTTTTTCAATAAGTTGCATATCCAATACATAAAAATGAAAATACAATTATTAAGGTGTCTAAGCCACTAAAATAAATATGATGGGCATGATGGGATCTTGTTTCCATAATTCCACAATTTTATAGTACAGGCAGTCCCCTACTTAAGGACACCTGACTTACAGACAATCCCTTGTTAAAGACGGACAACTCTGCCCACTCTGATTTCTGGTGAAGCTCTTTGGTCTGTAATGAAACTTTATTGATAATCTTTGGTTCCATTACAGCAATAAAATGAAAAAATCCAATTGTCACTGGGGCAAAAAAAAAAATTTGTCTGGAGCTTCAATTGCATATTATATATTCAAAATATACAGTTCCGACTTACATACAAATTCAACTTAAAGGGGTATTCTTGCCTGGGCATTCACATTCTGTTTTATTAATCTGCCATATATAAACATTTCTTCAATTAGATGTTATTGAAAAATAAATTGTCTGTGTGAAGATAATTTCTCATAAATGTATATGGTCCCTTAGGAACAAGACTGACTCCTTGGATACGACCACCTTTGCTGGAGAGATTGCACAAAGAAACAAAAGGTTTTTGTATATGTAATGTCTGAGAGATACTGCATGTCCCAGTGTGGTCCTGTGATAATGATTGCTGAAGACAGGTGGTCAGGCAGGATTCAATAGTGCATGTGTGGCCACTGCTGCCAAAATCTGAGGTGGTTGAATCCGAGGAAGCTATCACGTTTCTAAGGGACAACATGACTACATTTATGATAAATTATCTTCACACAGGAACACTTTTTTAAATAACATCAAATTGAAGAAATTTTTACATATGGCAAATGAATTAAATTAAATGAAAATGCCCAGATGGGAATACCCCTTTAAGAACAAACCTATCTTGTATGTAACCTGGGGACTGCCTGTAATGCTATATAAAGTAATGCTTCTGAGTTTGTACCACAATTGTACTTCCTTTAACTCTAAGCACATTTAAGTCATGTCTGTCCAACCTGATGAACAAGTAATTTTTAGCAGTGGAATTTATAAGGAACATTAATTAACAATATGATATCCCTCAGCCTCCTCTTCTCCAGATTAAATAATTAAACCTATTTTCATAACAACAAAACAACTATACCACATATTCAAATGGTTCATCTGCCTTGAACTCTTTCTAGCTCTATGATGTATATTTCAGACTTGTGCCTTATTTTAAACCCTAAACAACTTGGCCCTATGTTTTGCATTTCCATTTTTCACTCCTTACATTCAAATATCTATAATTTTTTTCCGTGTACAGAGCTGTGTGAGAGCTTGTTTTCTGCTTAACAAATTGTACTTCATAGTGACAATATTTAATATACCATGCCATGTACTAGGAAGCTGGGAAAAGATTTCAAATGTGGTTAAATTGGTAAAAAAAAAGCATTGGACCATTTTCTTGTGGGCATTTTTTATGGCTTTCACTGTGTACCCCAAATGACACATCTCCTGTATTCTTTTAGGCATTATGATCATGCGGGTACCAAATTTATACAGGTTTTATTTTGTTGTAATACATTTTAAAAAATTAAAACCTTCTGTACAAAAAAAATCTTCATTTTGCCATCTTCTGTTGCTAATAACTTCAGTTGTATAAGCAGTCATTTTTGATTAGCCATCATTTTCAATTATACCATTTTGAGGGCTGTATGATGTTTTAATCACTTTTATTTAAAAAAAAATGTATATATTGAAAAATGGTAAAAAAATGCATTTTTATATTTTGATATATTGGGATGCTTGAGACATCACAATACCTAACATGTTTCTAATTTTATTCATTAATTTATTTTTATATCAGTTCTAGGGAATTGGGTTAATTTGAATATTTTTTACATTTTTAAATTTTTACTTTTTATAAAAAATGTTTTCCTATTTTTTAGACCTCTTATGGTACTTTAACACGAAAGAGTCTGATTGTTTCTATGATATACTGCACAACTACTGGCACACTGTTACAGATCTTCAGCAATGACTGGTCCTTGCTTTTATAAAAAACTTCCGGCTGTCAACTTCCGGATGGCAACTGATCATTGCTCCCCAATTACGTCAAGAGGAGCAACAAACAAAGCCAATATGGTGGTGCTTACACACCACCTGCGTCAGTCAAAGGGTTAATACCCGCAATCGGTGCCAGTGGGTGTTAGCAGTGGATGTTTGCTCCAATATGCAACAAACACTTGGCTCGGGTTCTATTAACAACAGCTGTTTTGTGAAGACCTCATAGGTTTATTAGAGAACATTAGTGAGCAAAGAGCAGATTTTTAGGGTACACAGCAAGCAAATGGAAGAAGGTGCCCTGGTCAGACAAAAATAAATATTCCAAATTAATTTATAACATAATTTAAATTCTTACATATGTCCTTGGGGGAGTAAATCTAGGAGAGCCCCTCGTTGAGTTATTTGCCTACAAAATAAAGGGCATTTAATAATGGACGCGATTCACTGATATAAATATATAAATGGTTCGTACAAAAAATATGGAAAGTTTGAACAGATTAAATTACATCAATAAACAAGGAGACACTGGGGCATATTTATCAGTGTCTCTGCGCCACGTCAAATGCTAGCTTATTGCTAGCACTTGCGATTATTTTGCCCTCTCCACCACCTTCACGCCAGTGGGACGTGAAGGGGCATGAGGGGGAGCTGGCTGGCTGGGAGTAGGACTGCTTTACTGTCCCCGCACTGGCGCACACGCTGCCGGTGACTTTCATATGTGAAAGCCAACACTGCACATCAAATTAAACACACCACGACCACTATGAAGGGTGGTGGTAGAAGCATTGTACTGTGGAGTTGCTTTGCCTCAGCAGGGACTGGGAAGCTGGTCAGAGTTGTGGGAAAAGGACTAATCTAGATATAGGCTGCCAAAGACCTCAGACTGGGGCCATGTTCACCTTTGTACAACATGTACAGCAGCCCCAAATATATAGCCAAAGCTTCAATAAAATGTTAAAAATCAAAGCATATTCATGTGTTAAGAAGACCCAGTTGTGGGTCTGTGGCTTGATTTCCAAACCCGGTAACTACATATTCCAACTGACTTGTTGATGTTTTAAAGCTTAAAGTGGTCCTATAAAGTATTGACTAAATGCAAGGTTTTTTTTTTTTTATTAGCGAAACCACATATAATTTTCTTTACATTGGTTACTCGATACTTTGTGAAGCTCTTTTATATAAATCATCACTAAACAAATGTAAGTTTATTTGCTTTAACATTATAAAAAAAAGGAAAAGTTCAAGGTGTAAAAATACTTTTGCAACTCACTGTATTAACTGAAACTGGATTAGAACATGTCATTGGATATTTCATCCAGATGTGATCACACCCATTGATATTTTAGGAACTGCAGTAGTGGAGTACAATATATGGGGCTGTGGGAGCAGCATGTAGTCTTGGAACTCTAGGGGGGCCATGTCTAGCCAAAGCACCCACCAGGTTTGATACTCCTCTGAAGAAAGAATAAGGGAAGTGTATTTAGCCAATTTTGTGCAGGCAGTTTGTGAGGACCCACAATTTTTATATAGCCCAGGGTCCATGCCAGACACAATCCGACCTTCAGGAGCTGCTAGACTCCCTTAAAACACATCATTCTCATTTTTTTAATTTACAAAGAACAAAAATAATATGCAACAAAGATCTTGGAAGATGTATACTATAAAAACAATTGTTTTACAATAGTTGAGTAATGGCGGATGTTTTCCCATATTCATTGACTAAATATGTAGATGAAGACAGGCATGTCTTATTACATTTCTGTTCCTAGGAAATAACCCTAGGTAAGAGGAAGCTAGATAGCTTGCAGACTTCCTGGCTTTGTCTACAAAGTGGAAATGAACACTAGTTAGACATGCAAGACCAATGCCTGTATCTTCACTATCTTTTTCTTCTATTCCTGTGACAATGTCCAGAAATGTTTTCTTTTTAAAAATATATCTAAGTTGGTAAAAGGTGTGTATACTGTATACTTCTGTATTGAAAGGTTGATGTACCTATGAAATCAAGGCAAATATTTAAAATTCTAGTCAGGCTGACATTCATTAGATTATTTTATTTTATTTTATTTGAATTGAAAACAAACCCATGTGTTGTGAAAAGCCATATATAGTGGTGACCATTAGTCTATTCCATTATGGAATAGAATAACTGACATCAAAGTTTGATGGTAAATAAGCCCTTCCATTTACCTTCCGTTTAACATTGACCTGCATGCATTCTGCAAGTATACACATCCACAAAAAAAAACACATCCATTATTTATAACATAAAAAATAGGGCAGAAATCGGCATTCCTTTTTGCCATTATAAATAACGTAAATTTACCGCCATCCATCACTATCAATCGTATGGACTGAGCCTTATTTGTTTTTCTGTGCATATGGCCATGTGGCTTGCATTTAATATTTTACAATGGTGGTGCAATGGTTACTCCTGGAACTTTACATAGTCTTTGTAAAGCGTGAATTACAAAGATTCATGAATTGAAGGGCCAGAGACACTTTAATTAATCTGATGGGCAGTGCAGAGATCAAAAAACAGACAGAACTGTCACAAGGAGCTAGCTTAAAGGGGTATTCTCGTCTGGGCACTCACATTCAGTTTCATTAATCTGCCATATGTAAACATTTCTTCAATTAGATGTCATTAAAAAAAATGTTCCTGTGTGAAGATAATTTCTCATATACATAGTGATATGGTCCCTTAGAAACGAGATAGCTTCCTCGGATACGGCCACCAATGCTGAAGTGATTGCACAAAGAAACAAAAGGTTATTGTATATAAAATGTCCGGGAGTTACTACATGTCGCACAGCCACCCTGTGGTAATGATTGCTGAATCTGAATGGTCCTGCAGGACTCTATAGCGCAAGTCTGGCCACCACTGCCAGAGTGTGACATGGTCATATCCGAGGAAGCTATCTGGTTTCTAAGGGACAACATGACTACATTTATGGGAAATTATCTTCACACAGGAACAATTTTTTTTATTAACATCCAATTGAAGAAATGTTTACATAAGGCAAATGAATTTAATTAAATGTAAATGCCCTGATGGGAATACCCCTTTAATGATACATAACCACATATATATATATATATATATATATATATATATATATATATATATATAGTTTAAATGTTACATACACTCACTTTTTGACTTATAAAAAAGTTTGTCTGAATGAATTGCAATGAAATTACATTGATACCACAGCCAAACTGGCAAGCTTTCATTTAGTGAAACTTTAGAAGCTATCTTCTCCTTTTCTGCTCACCAAGGACAACCATCCATCTGCTGAGCTGTGAAATTTCCAGAATTCCTTTGTGTCCTTATGCTGAGTGATCCCAGCTTAGAAGTGGAATTACTGTAAATGCTCTTACTTCAATTGATATCATAGCTGGCTTGCTGACAAATAAACCAAATCACACTGTACTTACCTTTTTTACAAAACTAAAGGAAAGCATCTATAAATTATTTCCTTACTCTAACATTCTGGCCTTAATTTATAAAGAAACCAGTAACTAAAATTATAAAACTACCTACGGCTATATTGACAAAATAGGGTTTTTTCTTGTTACCAAGTTCATATAGCCATAAATGCTTAGTGAAAATTAAAGGAGTATCCCATCATAGATATTTATGAGAAAATTAGAAAGTACAAGGCACAGTTGGTGGGCGCATTAACATATTTACTATATAGATGTAGCTAGAGCTGAAATCTCAGACAGGTCTGACCTGACAAAAATAGCTTTCTGTGCAAGAACTGGCCGCCAGATTCACTAAGAGGCTGAAGCAGTGAGCAAGCGGGGGGAAATACTAAGGCTGATGCACTGAGAGACAGTCTTAATAAATTTCCCCCTACAATTCCTTAACTGCACCATGTTTATCAAATATGTCTATTGCTAAATGATAAATCTGGGAAACTATGAACTTCCTATTGCCATAATTATTTGGAAGACATCCTTTTTCTTGAAAACCTCTCTAATTTAATTTGCCAACAACCTTTTGTAGTACTAGTCATAAAAGTGTCTTAAAACTACAAAGAGTATTTTGGCAGAAATTAAGATATCTGCGTTGTTTCAACAGCTAGCACACAGACCCACGCATTGCTACAGAATTGCCACGCCACGCCACGCTTCTGGTCCAAGGTTGTTGCTTTTGGCGTGTTACTGACATTACTGACATTGGTTGTTACTGACATTGGCGTGTTGGATCAACACATTGCAATGTTTGGAACCGAGAGGACTGAATCGTGATTGCAATATACAAAGTCTTCTGTGACTTTGATAAACCGTAAACAGGTGCCTATTATGTATTATTGCTGCCATATGTGACTGTGTTTTGTCACCATTTTAGTGCAGTTTTCTTACCTATTTTCCACCTTTATATATTTACCTTGCACCATCCTAGTGATCCAGTTGGTAAGATTAAAACACACACATAATATTGCCCCTTCCATCAGGCTAGCATTTCATACAGCACCTTACTTATAATTTCCAGTCTAGCCCAATAGAACCTACGTCCTCTCCTTATATCTGATTTAACTTCCCGTGTGACACATTTTGATACTACTTCTCTGTACGCCACATTATGCGCCACATTATGCGCCACAATCCAGTGCTTACTTTCCACAGCACAAGCGTGAGCTGCATCACCACCCGCCAGCTCCCTGAGTTGTCCCACATCACTCAGCCCCTCCCTGGGGTTGGTACTTATACTCCCATCAGCACACACGCTCCCTATGCATTCATAGCATGCAGGAGCACCATACAGTCCACATCTTTACCTACACTATAAGTGGTGAGCCATGTAATATGTTCTACCCTATATGTTTTCCTGTGTGCTTCTTTTCATTACCGGCATGTTCCTCTTATCATGGATGCGTTTGTCCTTGGGTCGCACTGCACCCAGCTTGCCACTGTGTACCACCTATGATATACCTTTACTTTATACCTGTATTTAAGTATACATATGATGTTGGCAATGAATTTACTATATACTATTGTGTACGCATATTAACATACTTATCCTGGATACCGACCCTTCCTGTTGCTTCTATTGGTGTATCCATATAATGCATCGTTATATTGTCATATGAATTGTTATATGATTTGTTACTCCACGTCTATCCACGTCATTTCAAATGTATATATGTATATAGTCTCCTGCATATACTTATGTCTTGTTTTGTATATCTTTTTATAAAGGCCCTGGGAGCAGAAACACTGTACACTACCTTACTTACAATAAAAACCTAACTGCATTCGATATCACGTTGTGCACAGCCTTTATTGTCTACTGTAAAATAAAAATACTAAGGGCTAAAGAGTTAGAGAAATTATGGAAATAACAGGGCAATTGCCTTGCCCATAAAAGGCTACAGAAATTACTTAAAATAAAAACATAACTTAAAACAATAAATAAACAAAAAGAATATAATTTGAAAAAACTATTGAAAAAAATGTCGCCATAGTGGTTAAAGACACTCTGGTTGTTCAAGTTATTCTTTATGTGGTAAACACCTTACCTATCAATGTGTTAAAGGTTCTAGTAATGTGGATTGTCAAAATTTCAAGTCCAAGTATTGGGAATGGGAAAGTCAAAATTTCAAAATTATGTTCTGGGAATACGGTTTGTCAAATTCAAGTTCAAGTCTCTGCAAAACAGAAAGTTCTGCTAATGTGGAATTGAAAAATTCCAGTTAAAGTTCCAGGAATGAAGAACTGAAAAATTTTAAGCTGGATGGGATCCATGCCTGGTTCATCTTAACGAACGTTAGGCTGTCCACGTTGGATGTAGAGTGACTGACACACGAGTTGCACAATGTTTTGTAATTTTCAGTGGTCTGCCACTGTTTTATCTGTTTTTAATGCTGATTACATTTAATAAAGTTTATACCATTTGTATACACACCCACTTTGTTCTTTCTGAGTAGTGTATAATCTTATTTGGGATGTGTTTAACCCAACTTTTGTTTATTGCCCCTAAACTGAGCTTTACGAGTTGCCCAAGTATCACTGACAATACTGAACAAGTGCTCACTGGCTGCAGGACAGCAACTGCAAGGAAAAGAGGGCAAACTACGGCACATTCTGCTACTTGTTACTATGCGGAGGAGAAGTGAACAAGGAGTTCCACATAGTGGCTATGTATTCACTCTCCCTCCCTCATTGCAGTGAGCACAATAGTCAAATAATATCTATATATATTACAGTAGGGTTGAGAAAGTCTCATACCGATCCAAAATATTGCCACTTATCATTCTGGAATGAAGACACCACCTTTTACCTTAAATCTACCTGCATTGGAGTGTTGCTTTTTTCCTTGTACATATTTTGGAGGACTTGTTTGCCTGGCCCTGGTAGCTTTCAGCCGCCATTGTTTTACAATTGTGCTGCTGAGAACTTTCCTCAAGTATATATTTTTCAGCTACTTAGTATAGGCACAGGAAACATGGTGATATTAGCCAAGTATAGCAATTATGTATTGTCTATGTTTTCACCATTTTGAGAATACATAGATAATGAAGAACAAATTAACTTCATTTCAGAAAATAAGCATAACCACAAGTTTCAAGCTGCTTTTACTTTCTTACTTTTTTCCAGCCGCAAAAAATGTACAGCAATAGCTGTAAAAATAAAGCATTTGCTGTAATAATGTGAATCCAGTGCTTGTTGATGATTCAGTGTAATTGATAACCCAGAATCTATGTAGAGCCGCTCCTAGAGAATAATTGTCTTGACATCACTGTACCCTGTCAATTTCTGCAATTGCAAACCATTCTTCATATGGTAGGAAAGCTTGGCTTATAGCGGAGGAGGTAAGTCAAGCTATGGTTAACATTGATATTTTACAGTAGAAAGGCGTAGCACCAAAAATTGAGCCACTAAAACCACTAAGACCACACAGCTTCCACAATTGCTCTATAAAGTATCTAGTTACTGCTTTGATTTCTAAAGCTAGGTTGTTCGCTATATATTTAAGGAGCTAAAATATTCAGTGCTATCTAGCAAATAGGAGGGCTCAGTTGGGCATACAAGCATTGCTATTTCTTTTCTTCTTTCTTATTATGCATTGTATTATTGAATAATATAAAATAACACATTGGCCTACAACAATAGATTTATGGGTTTCATTTTATTAGAATTTCTTTGCCATCTGCAGGCTTTCTAATTATGATTGCATAAATAAAAACAGTCACCAAGGCAGAATAAGTTACTAGATCATTAAATGATTGTAAGTCACTTTTTATTGCCAGCTGCAGGTGCTAAACATTTTTGTTGAGATGTGAGAAAGGAATTCAAAGAAGCATCATACAAAAAGCTTAAAGATACAACTCAAGATCAAGCCTTCAAGCATGCAATATTTCTGTACAAAGGAAAATTGCAAGTAAGTCAAGAAAACAAAGCAATATATATATTATTTATATAATACATTTGTAATATATATACCGTATATACTCAAGTATAAGCCGACCTGAGTATAAGCCGAGACCCCTAATTTTACTACAAAAAACTGGGAAAACCTATTGACTCGAGTTTAAGCTGAGGGTGGGAAATGCATTGGTCACAACCCTCCCAGTATATAGCCTACCAGCCTCTCTAGTATATAGCTTGCCAGCCCCTGTAGTATATAGCCTGCCAGCCCCTGAAGTATATAGCCTGCCAGCCCTCTGTAATATATAGCCTGCCAGCCCTCTGTAATATATAGCCAGCCAGCCCCCTGTAGTATATAGCCAGCCAGCCCCCTGTATTATATAGTCAGCCCGATGTAGTATATAGCCAGCCCCCAGTAGTACACAGCCAGCCAGCACCCAGTAGTATATAGCCAACCCCCAGTAGTATACAGCCAGCCCCATGTAGCATACAGCCAGCCCCATGTAGTATACAGTCCAGCACGTATGGACTAGTGGAAACTGTAGGTACTAAATCTTAATTTCCATCAAGTCCCCCATGACGGCCAATGTGATTATAAAGAACCTTCCTTCCAAAGGCCAGTCCAGGTCCAGTCAGGTGTTCTGAGAAGCCCAAGTAACCGCCTTCATTTGTGGTCCAGGATTGCTCCCCTTCTCTCCGCCCAGGAGGTGGACATGGAGGGTACCGGCTTATTCTGGAGAGTGAAGCATTTTAATGTTGCCATTTAGCAATAGTAATCTTGGATGCCTTTTTCCCCCTTGTTAGATCCCTGTAACTGAACAAAGAGATTATTATCTACATGCCATGCTTCAGTGGATTGAAGGTATCTTAACACAATGCACCTTACATCGAGCATGTGCCTCTTAGCCTCCCTTGAGAATGATGGATTATCACAGAAAAACAGAAGGACATTTTCTTCATTTCTGTGTAAGTTTGAGACCACCTTAGGAAGAAAAGTAGCATCAAGTGTTATTATAATCCTATCATCAAGTATTTTTAGATAAGGTTCTTGCATTGAAATGGCTTGGAGCTCTCCTAGTCTTCGGGCTGATGTTATGGCTACCAGAAAGACTGTCTTTAAAGTCAGGTTTCTGATCTCAGATTTTTCCACTGGTTCAAATGGACCTTTAGTTAGGGCATTAAGAAGCAGGGTAAGATCCCACCTATTGTCCATGATACAGCAGTCGTGGAAAGCACTTAGAGCAGATACTTGGACCTTTAGGGTACTTGTGGATAGACTCTTCTCTAGTCTAGCTTGGAGGAATTCAAGCACCTGAAAGATATTAGGATTATCTTATGATGGAACTTTATTTCCACAAAAAGATACACATTTTTTCCATACTTTGTGATAAATGGCAAATGTTACAGGTTTTCTATTTTCCTGTAGAATTTTAACAACTATGGAAGAAAGACCCTTCCTCATTAGGAGTTGCCTTTCAGGATCCATGCTGATAGGTTGAGGTAGTCTGATCTTGAATGTAGAATTGGACATTGATAGAGTAGGTCCCTCTCTGGATGGAGTGAGATATTTTCTTGAAGGGCCATGAATCTCAGGAGAGGATACCAATTCTTTTTGGCAAATTAATATCACTGTGGCTCTGTCCAGGTAGATCTTCTATAGTACCTTTGAAATCAGGTTATTTGAAGGAAAGGCACAGGCTAGTGGCTAGTTCCAAGTATGGCTGAATGCATCCAGACTCTGGAATGGTTATCTTTTGTCTAGAGAATATAAAAGTCTGCACTTTGTGTTTTCCCTTGTAACAAACAGGTCCATAAGGGGAGACCCCATAGAGATATGAGTTGATTGTAGATTGTTGATTGCATTTTTAGATGGATTTTGATTCTCACACTGCTTGTAATTCTCTGTAATTGGAAGACTTGATGCTGATGTTTTGTGGCCACTGACCCTGCACCAGGTGATCTTGGAAACAAGCACCCTATCCTGACTTGAATGCATCCATCTGGATGGTTATCAGAGGTTGTTGGATACATGGAACCCCTTTTTCTATGTTTTTTTATCGTCACTCACCAAAGAAGGTCTTTGTCTCACATTCAGGGGAATCTGGATCTTCTTTTCTAGACCACCTGGTGACCTGTCCCAAGATGAAAAAATCCAGTTTTGTAGAACCCTGGTATGGTTTTGACACCTGAATATCGCTGGGATACCTACTGTCAGTTCTCCTAGAAGTTTCATTGCTGCCCAGATCGAGATTTAGGGTTTTCTTTTGAAAGATAGAACTAGGTGTCTGGTGTTGTCCTTATTGTACTGAGGAAGTAAAGTAGTTTGACGACATGAATCCAGAATTACTCCTAGTTGGAGTAAATGACCCCCATTGTGGTGATAAAAACTAGCATGGTTATTGCATATTGCACAAAATTCAAGCTCAAGGAACCCCAAATACCAAACAAGTTAGTCATGCATCACTTATAATAGATTGGTTATCAATCTGGATGTGTACAGAACAGTGGATACAGATGTCTCCTGCACAGAATAGTGAGGTATAAGATCTCCCCTGTTCAAGATCAGTCCCTCCATCCCTGTCTGGGATTTTACAGAACTTTCTCTCTTCTCTCCTCATGATGCTCCCTTCCCCCACCTTGACATCGTCAGTATCAGCTCTGTGCAGATAAGCTATAAACCCTTAGTGCTCACACAGCACAGGCATAGACTTCATATACTGATGATTTCTACCACTTATTACATGTTCTGTGCTCCCCCATGTGATGGCAGCTGCCAGGCTAATCACCATATACATCCTGTATGTACACTGTGCAGTGTTTATTTGTGGGAAACTAAATTGATTTAATGCTAAATTACATTGAGTTTGAACACAAGACAATATGGGATCTGTGGGCAAGCTAACTGGCCTCAGCTTGAGGGCCATAGTCTGACAGATATTAGTCTCACCTCTGGTGAGAGAGATTTTTGTTAAACACTTTCAGAACAGAAAATGCCATAACTTTGGAAATAAAAGGGTGAGCAGCACAAGGTAGGCATCATTCTGTTAGATTTCAAAGGTTAAATCACATATTATAATTTGGTAAAATCACTATAATTTCACAGTTATGCTTTAACCCTTTCAGGACCTGGCCCTTTTTTGTTTTTTCATTTTCATTTTTCACTCCCCATGATCAAAAATCCATAACTTTTTTATTTTTCCATGTACAGAGCTGTGTGACAACTTGTTTTCTGCATAACAAATTACACTTCATAGAAATGGTATTTATTATTCCATGCCGTGTACTGGAAAGCGGGACAAAAATTCCAAATGCAGTGAAATTGGTAAAAAAATGCATTTGTGCCATTTTCTTGTGGGCTTGGATCTTACGGATTTCACTGTCTGCCCCAAATGACATGTCTACTTTATTCTTTGGGTCTGTGCGATTACGGGGACACCAAATTTATATAGGTTTTATAATGTTTTCAGACATTTTAAAAAAATTAAAACCTCCTGTACCAAAATTTTTTGGGGGATTTTGCCATCTTCTGGCGCTAATAACTTTTTTATACTTATGTACAGAGCTGTGGGTGGTGTCTTTTTTTGCGGATTTTGAGGACTGTTTGACCTTGTGATCACTTTTTATAAAAAAAAAATTTTTTAAATGACAAAAAAGTGCCATTTTCGACTTTGGGCGCGATTTTCCGTTACGGGATTAAACGCAGTAAAAAATGTTATATTTTGATAGATCAGGCATTTTCAGACGCGGCGATGCCTAATGTGTTTATGCGGCCGACCCGTGACGTGCTATTACGTTATGTGTCGTGAAAGGGTTAAGATATTTTGATTGTAAAGTCAGTTAAAAACTGCAGCCTTGGTTACTACCTCTTCCTTGTTTGATTGTACTTCATGGTTTCCCTGTTGCCCTGATAAGTTCTTACTTCTTGGCCTTGAGCTGCCACTTAGCCCTCAATGTCAGATGGGAACTCTGCCACTAAAGTATGTTCTAGTTTTTCTATTATGAGATTCAGTGATGGAATCTGGGATGTTATTTTTATTTTTTTAGCATGATGCCAGCAAGGTGGCCACCCAGTAATTGACACTGGTGGCTATGGGATAAACCTGGTCTTTATTTTTTCTGCCATAAAAGATGAAATGGAAATTGGTGGTTTGCTGTTTACTCAACAGGGTGTTCTGAAGCTGGAACTCAACTTTTGCTCTCTGCTACCATTTCCAGCTAATGCAAAGTTAAATTCCAACAAGTTGGTACATTATGTATGAGGCAGCGGTTGGGAAGTTGAAAGCTTCTTTGGAATGCAGATAGGCAAGCTACAGCTGGGTGTGAACAGCAAAATGTGTGCACAAATGTCACGCACCATATGGTAGGTCTGTGTAGTTGGTCAGGAACCAATGCACCACCAAGTTCAACACCTTCACAAGGCAAGGGATGTAGATTAACTTGGCTTGGGATGTTCCCCATTGATTTCAATGGGGTTCATGCTTGGGCTGAAGTTCGTGCCGAAGTCCAAGTTCTGAACCAAATTTTCCCCAAAAAATTGGTTGAACCCAAATTTTGACCAACCTACTTATCTCTACTAAATAAATTACTAGCTTTTTAACAAGATTTATCAAATTTTTAGATTGTCCTTAATTGTTAATATGAATATATTTAATGGTGTTAGGAGATCAACTTGCTTAAATAAGGAACATAAAGTATAGAATATTTCTATATGGGTACTTGAGCATTTTTCATTCCAAATGAGCTAGTCCTTAAAGTCTAGTAAGCGTGAAGAAGAAATGAGTTTGACTGTATTAGTAGCAGAGAGCCCAACAAAGAGGGTCAATGCTTCACTGCCTTCAATGCACAAAGGAGAGCACAAAAGAGAAGACAGTGAAAGCTCAGAATGTGTTATTGACCTGATCAAGTGCGAGGTTGTGTACTTCAATGTAATGGATATAAGACATGCCATAACAACTAATGATATCCTGACATATTGCTGCATTGTAAATACATTTATGGTTTTAGTACTGAAATATTTGAAATCTATCCCCAATGGTGCCATTCAGATCCCAGAGCCTGGCTGCTTACCTTTCCAACCTGCTTATTTCCTTTGCATTTTTATTTATTATCACTCTCCACTTCATGCGTCTTATTCTTTTACCATTGTTATCTGTATATTGGCTTTTTTTGTAAATCTTGTGATATTATTATCTTCAAAACATAATGGCCATTGTGCCATCTTATACATTGTATGAGATTTTAGACATATCATCTTTCCTCAGCTTACAGATTATGTCGTACATTGTTCTGTCTTGTAGCTTGAAGCTTCATGTACATTCTGTTTTATTTGTCTTTTTGCATTTACCCAGTCATCTGATTGATTTCTGGATTGCTGAATCTAAGAGGAGCTTTTTTAAAGAAAGAAAAAAGATCCAATGCAGTAAAAAAAAACCTCATCTGTCTGCGGCAGTTTGTGACTGGATAAGATAAAAAAGTGCCCTAGAAGCTACTCATTAGGAATTCACTAGGAGCTCTATAACAAGGCTGGCAGAAGCTGAAATTGAAGTGGTCTCTGACCTAATTTTCTTCTGCATGAAACATCTGCATGAAGGCATTCTTTGATGTATTCCACTTGGCTCTGTCTACAGTATTGTAGAACATGTTTTTTTCAGGACTGCTTCAGTTTGAAAAATATATTTCTTTGTGCTATTAAAATTACATTTTTGTGTGTCTGTGTAGGTTTGATTTCTTGGTTGTATGGCTACAAAAATGTGATATAGTTGAACCACATATTTGGACATGCAAAGTTAAGGATGCTGATAGGAAATAAGCTCCTTTACATCTTTCGACTTGTTATACTATTGTAAATAGTTATCCAGTACCTATGGTTCACGTTTGAGACTTAAATATAGTACTGGTGGTAACCGACTTAAGGACACCCAACTTACAGATGACCCCTAGTTACAGACGGACCTCTCTGCCCCCTGTGACCTCTTGTGAAGTTCTCTGGATGCTTTACTCTAGTTCCAGGCTGTACTGATCAGCTGTAAGGTGCCTGCAATTAAGTTTTATTGATCATCCTTAGTCACATGACAGACAAAAATTTTGAAAATCCAATTGTTAAATTTTGCCTTCAGGTACAATTATAAGATGTAGGCAGATGTTTTATACTTCTATGGATTATTATCGGTGATTTCACCCAATAAAGATGTATGATGTCGGGAACCTGGCTGGCCGTGACCTTACTTTGACAAATTTAAGATATACCTGTTCTGACTTACATACAATTTCAACTTAAGCACAAACCTAAAGTACCTATCTTGTACATAAGCTGGGAACTTCCTATAACTCATGTCATATTATCTGCCATGATATTTTTACAGTATGCCATAGAATTATCATCTATGGTTTTGCTTTACAGTAGGTCTGTATTGCTCCAAAGAATCATAAGAAGACACAAAGACTGTAATGCAGACCTAGAAAGTTATACATTTATGCTACCATTATTTATGTGGTCCTATTAAAAGTTTTCAATAATGTTTTCAATAGCTTTAGAAGATCCATTCTATTAACTTTACAAGCACAGAAATGACAAAGAACAAAATAAAGAACAAAGGCACATGAGGAAAAAACAGTAATACCAGAAATTACTTCGGTCTCTGTTTTTCGCTGAAAAGCATTGGTAAAAATTTAAATGCAGAGGGGCGTGTCCTGGCTGTGGAGGAAGATGGCAGCACACTGACCTCGCTCCTGCCTTTTCCCCGTTTGCAGCCAAATAACCGCCGTATCTAGCGAACCCATCGGTGACATTAATGGGGGCAAAGCGAAGAGGGGGCGCCCGTACCCCATCTCTGCAGCTTGGCCGGTAATCTGCCAGAGGGATCGGCAGATATCTCACGGGCCTGGCGTCCGTCGCATCCCCGGCCCGAATTGTGAAAATGGCGGCTGCTGCCCCATCTGTGCCGCAAGCCAAGGCTGCACGCGAGGTGGTGGCTCACACACCCGGGACCTCAGGGGGCTCGTCGGAAGGCACACCGCTGCTTACCAGGACAGCTCCCAGTGATGGAGAGTGCAGCGTGGAGCTGCTCCACGTGTCCAAGATGGCGGATGCGGCAGACGGAGCCGCCGCAGACACATCCTCAACAGCCCAGCCGCAGCCGGATACCCTCTCCCCACACGCTGACACGGAGGGGAAGATGGATGAGGAGCAAACAGACAGGATGGAGCACCTCGGCCCCGCCATGGAGCAGTCCCCTGGTGAATCTGCCTCACCCACGTCTGCACCTGGATGCCCGACAGCTCTGCTGTCTGGTCTGGCCGGCCTGATTCTCTGCCCCAGCGGAGCTGCAACTCCCAGGTATTGCCTTCCCTTCCTCCTGCCCTGGCCATAGGCTCACCAGGGCCTACGTCAGTATCAACTGGGCAGCTGAGTAGTGAGGCACAGGGGCCCTATATAACTCCCCCTTCACCAATTGGCCCCTCGTGGGCTGAAGAGGTTGAGAACCAGCAGCAGGGCCTAGCTGGCATAGCAGGGACCCATCAGCAGTTAACAACCTCAGACACCCCCGGTGGCCCTAGATTAGCCACATCGCCTCCTCCCCACTCCCCGGTCTTGTGGCCTGACACAGGAGATGATTGGCCGGCAACACCTTCAGCCCATATCCCGGCTCCTTCTCCTAGGCCCTCACAGGGTGAGAACCCATCCCCTATCCATTCTACAGGGCAAAGTATACCTGCCACAGCCTTTTCTCTAGATGGCACTCCTACCGCCCAACACAATATGTGGTCTCAAGAGTTTGGTGCCTTGGCTGAATTACATGCTCCCAGCTCACATCTCCGCACCATACCCACCAGGGATGGTATGGAAAGCTACGTGGCTAGATTAGAGCAATCCTACACTGCAGAGCTAAATGTGGTGCGGGAAGAGGTTCAACAACTAGGAGCTAGGGTCTCCTCCACAGAGGAAGCTCATAACACGCTCACAGAATGTCTGAATGCGCATGACGTTGCCATATCTACACACACCTATCAACTTCAACACCTGGCAGATCAGTTGGATGATGCTGAAAACAGAGGCCGTCGCAACAACATTAGGGTGCGAGGTCTCCCAGAGGCCGTGGAAGCTCCTATGCTACATGATACTCTGCGCCAAATATTTAACTCCTTACTGGAAGTGCCAGCAGACACACCACTGGAACTAGATCGAGCTCATCGCTCCCTTCAGGCTCGACCCTCGATGCATGACCAGCCCAGAGATGTTATATGCCGAGTACACCGCTTCCAACTCAAAGACACCATCATGACTAAAGCACGCCTGGCTGGAAACATCACTTATCAAGGGGCTAGCCTTCAATTACTGCCGGATCTGTCCCGATTGACTTTGTTCAAACGAAGAGCCTTTAAGCCCCTGCTGGACGAATTACGGCAAAGAGATATTCCTTACACCTGGGGATTTCCGTTCCGCCTACAGATAAGACGGACCAAAGATATGTTGCGAGCCATCCCAGAGATATTCCTACTCTAGCTGCTGCATTGGACATCCCAACCCCGGTCATCACAGAGTGGCCTGGCTTACCCACACCTGGGCATCTGTTGAACTCCCCTCGCTTAGGGGAACCCCCCGACAGCGAGCATGTCGCGGCAATGGGCGTAGAGGTCCTCGCCGGGGGCAAGACCCTGGGCCTCAGCCTATGAGCTGACTCCTTGAATCTCTTTATTCTTGTTAATAGAGAACTGCTGGCACACAGTACACCAGATGCCTTTCTATGTGTTTGAAGTATTTGCATTATATGTTGTTATGAAAGGCCCGCACTGGGCTGCAGCCTTTAAACAGGCATCAAGCCGAATTAGGTCTAGTCAGCAGGGCCATGCTGCTTTGATACTATTTTGATCCGGTTTAGATATCAAAACTCCATTGATTACTTATCCTGTTATCTCCCCTCCCCCCTCCCAGTTCCTGCCCTCCCTTCACCCATCCCCCTTAATGCTGGATACGTTCAGAGGTAACAATATTCTCTTTTTGTGTAAGATTCGGTTGCAACGGGGGGCGGCGATATCCTCCACAGTTAGTTTACAACCCACAGGGGATTCCGTGGCCAGCTGGTCTGTCTACGGTATTGTAGCTGTTATTTCCCCAATGCAACCTTTGTGTTTGTGTTTACTTGTCTAGTTTTGTGTTAGTATTGTTCCATTCTTTTCTTCTTTTTTCTTTTTTCCTCTTACTCTCCCTCTCTTCAGAAGGAAGCCTTGAAATTTTGCTCCTTTAATGTCAGGGGGCTAAATGTTCCTCAGAAACGCTCACAAATTTTGTATGACATGCATAAGCGACGGTTAAATATTCTGTTTCTACAGGAGACGCATTTCAAGTCCACCGGCGTGCCCAACATCCAGGACCGGAATTACCTGCACTGGTTCCACAGAGCTAACCCAGAGGCGAAGTCTAAAGGAGTATCGATAGCCCTTCATAGGTCTTTGCCTCATGAAGTAATTGCCTCGCAGACGGATGACTCTGGTCGTTATGTCTTCTTGAAGGTAAAAGTTATGGGACAAGTGTTGACTCTCGCCACTTGGTAATTACCTAACCACAACCCTATCCCAATCTGTAAGACATTCTTAGCAGCGCTTTCGGAATTTGCCGAAGGTCATTTAGTGATAGGGGGAGATTTTAATTTCCCACTATATCCCTCAGTTGACACCTCGACAGGCCGGAGCTCTACTCCTCAGAGTCAGATTAGATCCCTTAAACGGGACCTGCAGGCCCTCCAGCTCCTAGATATATGGCATATTTTACATCCCAATGTTAAGGATTATTCATATTTTTCACCCGTGCACAGCTCCTATAGCCGGATTGACTTTTTCCTCATGAGCCATAATGCACTGACATGGGCCCCAACAGCAGAAACGGGAAACATATTATTCTCAGACAATGCCCCCGTATTTTTGACAATGCCACAAAACACTCGCCCCCCATGGACTTGGTGGTTAAATGATAATCTTCGGAGGGACTCTTTGTGCACCACTGACATCAAGGAATGCATCAATACCCACATCCAAACACAAGCCACTAATAACCTAATTCCTTTACCACATCAATGGGAGAATCTTAAAAGTAATCAAAGAGATATCTTTGTTAGACATGGTACTCGCCTCAAAAGGGAGAACCTTGCCCGGGTGGAGACTCTCACTTCCCAAATACAGAACCTTGAAATCCGTCATAAGGCCTCTTTATCCCAAGAGGTATTGGCTGAACTGATGTTGGCTAGGGAATCCCTGAGATCAATTTTAGATCAAAAATACCTCCAGCATTGGGCACGATTCCAAAGTTATTTATACGATCACGCAGATAAATGTGGCCGCCTTCTTCATCCCAGATCCCTCACTTTGTACATACCTAAGATCAAAGGCTCGGGGGGACGGAGGTTTACCACCCTGCTGACATGTGTGATAGTTTCTCCTCTTACTACTCCTCCCTGTACGCCTTGAAGGAACCTGCCTTACATAAGGCAGATCCCTCATACGAGGCCCAGGTGGACACATACATATCTGAAACCAGCCTACCTCTCTTACCTGAAGAGGCGGTCGCTGCTCTAGAACGGGAGATTGAACCAGCAGAGATCTCATCTGCCATTAAACTCACTCCAGCAGGGAAAAGCCCCGGCCCCGATGGATTTACGCCAGCCTTTTACAAACAATTTAGGGAGTTATTGTCTCTTTTGTTGGCCAGGGTTTTTGGCGCTTTCTTTGTGGACTCTGGATTCCCGGTCCGGGCCTTGGAGGCTCATATTAGTGTGCTGCCCAAGCCGGGGAAGGACCCGTCTCTCCCTGCCAGCTACCGTCCCATCTCTTTGATCAATGTGGACGTCAAATTGTTTGCTAAAGTTTTAGCGGAGAGGCTGGCCCCTCGCCTGCCTTCAGTAATGCACACCGACCAGGTGGGATTTGTTCTGGGACGAGAAGCCAGAGACAATTTGAACAAGACCTTCCTTTTAATGTCTCAGGCAAGAGCGAGATCGCTTCCGGCCTGCTTGTTGTCTATTGATGCAGAAAAGGCCTTCGATCGGGTCCACTGGGGTTTCATGGAGGCAGCGCTGAAACAGATAGGCATAGGCCCAAATTTTTTAGGGAAAATCCTTGCATTGTACTCCAGCCCAACTGCGAAAGTCAGGGTAAATGGCAATCTGTCTTCTTCATTTAAGATCAAAAACAGGACTAGACAGGGGTGCCCTGTATCCCCCTTGTTATATGTAATAGTAATGGAACATTTGGCTGTTGCCATAAGAAACAACCCCAATATCCATGGCATTCATATGGGATCCCGCCATTGCAAGGCAGCATTATACGCTGATGATTTATTATTGTACATGTCAAAACTGAGGCTTTCTTTTCTGTCCCTCATCCAGGAATTTAAGAGATACAGCACACTCAGTAATTTTAAAATTAATTACTCCAAATCAGAGGCTCTAAACGTCTCCCTTCCTCAGGCAGAAGTGCAACACATAATGGATAACTTCCCGTTTCAGTGGCAGCAGACATCCATTCGGTATCTGGGCATTTCGGTTCCTACTAAACTGTCTAGGTTATATACCCTCAATTACCTACCCCTTCTTGAGCGCACCCTGGGAGACTTACAGCGCTACAATAGAAAGAAACTGTCATGGTTTGGCAGGATCAACGTCTTCAAAATGGATATTCTCCCTCGGTTCCTTTACGTCTTGCAGGGCGTGCCCATTAATCCCCCAGCTACATTTTTCAGAACACTGCGCTCTGCCATGCTACGATTTATATGGGACTCTGGTAGACCCAGAGTGAGTTGGAGAGTTCTCATCCGCCACAAATCCAGAGGGGGCGCCGGTCTTCCTGATCTAAAACTGTACCACCAGGCCTCAATGATTATGAGACTCTTAGACTGGCATTTCCACTCCACAACTAAACAATGGGTGTCCTTGGAACAAACCTACTCTCCGGTTTGACTTAAACTCCTCCCGTGGATTTCCTCTGAGTCTGTTTCTCCCCTTCCTCCTCAGGCTACCCTTCTGAAAGACGCCTTGTGGCTGTGGAGATCGTTGACCTCTAGAGGGATCCTATCCCGTCAGCACAGCCCTCTCACACCAATATTCTGGAACCCTGGCTTTCCTCCTGGAATGTCAAAATTGTCGTTTTTGGGTTGGGGAATCCTTGACGACCCAGACTATATGATATTCTAAAAGGTTCTCCCTTGCCAACCCTGGCAGATTTCCATCCTCACCCTGAAGTAACTAACCCATCATGGTTTGAATACTCACAATTCCGATCCTTCATAGCTAAAGCTGGCACCACCGCCGCTTATACGGATTCTCTTACAGAATTCGAGGGACTATTTTGTTTATCGTCCGCCCCTTCTCATGTTATCTCGCAAATTTATTTGCTTCTATCCCAGGGCCCTGACATAGCTGAGCTCTCTTTTGTTAAGGGTCGGGAGCGCGACCTAGACAATGCCCCATCAGAAGAAGACTGGCAATGCTCCTTCCTCTTCACCCATAAGCTTTCCTCTGCTTGTTCTGCTCAGGAAAAGGGTTATAAGATTGTGCCTAGGTGGTACCGGGTGCCAACAGTGCTCCACTTGGCTTTTCCATCTGTTTCAGACTCTTGTTGGTGCTGTGGAGGAGAGAAGGGCGATATGCTGCACGTTTGGTGGACTTGCAATGCTCTCCGAAATTTCTGGGATCAGGTATTTACTACATATCGGCAGATGACAGATTCACAGGTAACAGCTTCCCCAGAGGAAGCATTGCTGTCAATGCTCCCAGGACCCATTAGCTTACAGAAAAAAAATATATTGCGGTTTTGCCTCATTGCGGCCAGAGCAGTGATCCCCAGGCATTGGCGATCCACTGTATGCCCTTCTATGTCTGAATGGGCCCAGGAGATGTTGGCGCTGGCTCGCAGGGAAGAGCTAGCAGCAATCACGCCGGAGGCGTATGCAAGATATACCCATGTTTGGCGTCCTTGGTTAGAGTTTAAAGAATCCGAGAATTTTAAGGATCTGCTCGGGGGTTAGACGGTTGAGGAACCAGGTCTTCTTTCTCTCTCCTCTGATCATTTCTTTCTCTCTAAACATCTGTACCCCCTACAGCTTTACCCATACATGTTTGTTTTCCTCCTGTATGATAAGATCGTAAAGATTGAGATGGGGTTTCACTCTTAGATATAGAGGAAATTCCCACAGGAGCGGTTGTTTTAAAAAAAATGCAAAGTTCAAAAAATTCATATTTTAAGATGGCCATATATTGCATTTTGCCTCATGTACTGCAACATAATAATACATTGTAATTCTCTGTACTACTTACTGTTTTTGACAATCACTTCTCCGATATTTTCACATTGGCGATTGTTATGTCATCATACACACACAGAAATATGCATAAATGCACAATATAACCCGGTTCCTTGAAGTAAGTGCTGCCATCCAAGGGGGTCAGGAAAAAAGAGAGATTTCTAGTTCAACCAGCCTAAATATCCCAGCGGGCAGCCTGTGCCCACCACCATGACTTGACCCTAGGACCACTCAGTGTGTGCAGGGAGAGAATCTCACACCTGGTTCATGATGGCTTCTTCCTGAGCTAAAAAGCTTTATCATGCTGATGACCAAAAGGCCTCTGTACACACTGACATCTCACTACTGAATATCACTGAATGCTATCAGTATATACTATATCCATTTACTCTGTATGTAATGTCAAAACATAGAGCAGAGTGTCCAGTTAGGTTCTCCTGAAACAGAACCTTATAGGTTTTACAAAAAAGTAATCCCAGAAGTTCATTACCTTTAAAGCTCGGAATAAAGTGGGAATGTTATCTCAGTGAGAAGCTTGCCAGAACAGTTTAATGTTTCAAGGGCTGTAGGCTGACTGAGCAAATGAAACATCTTGATGTAACCTGCACAAGCAGCGTGAGTTGATGAAGCAGAAACTGAATGAAGGAAAAAGTTACTTGGTCATGTTCTTTGAGAGTCAACTAAGGTGCATTGATTCAACAAAAAGCTGAGTTGGTTAAATTAAAACAGTAACATGACACATATAATTCTATGCAGCCTTGGGAGTGATACTTATTACACCCTGGTGATTGTTTAGCAATTGCCTTTTGTATGAGAGTTTTAAGTGTCTGTATAATACTAATTTTTTTTTAAGCTTCACCAAAGTAATAAAGAGTAAAGGAGTATTAATTTGAACTTCTGTTGTAGTTCTAAACATATATTTCAACATTTTTTGTCTAATCAAACTTTAAAGGTAAAACATTGGGGTCATCTATCTTTAGAAGTTCCATTTGTGGTTAACTTTTTTGGTTTTTTTTGATTTTCGCATACTTCGTTTAGTTTTACAGGTATATGTGCCTGTTGGGTTTTTGCACCTTTTTTTTTTTACATACTTTGCAGTGCTCTTCAAACTTTTGCCTTGTCTGGTCGGGAATGGAGTTTATTTGCACCAAAATTTCGACTTTTTATGTCCACATCTGGATTTTAAATACATATTAGGTGCAACAATGAAAAATTCTTGCATATTTTGAAAAAATTTTCAAATGCGCCAAAGAAAGTCGCAAACATAACAGAAAAAAAGACAAAGCAAATGTTGCTACTTACAAAACACATATGCATCTGAAGTGTTTGATGCGGCCCCCAGCTGTGTTACCATTCTGCTCTTGAATTATATTTACAAAGACAGTGCGGGGGGGTGGGTGGGGGCGTAAAAACAAGAAAGGAGCTGTACTTACCCCGTCTAGTACTTCGGTCCAACAATGTGCCTGCCATCACACTTGGACTGTATGTATACAGCAAACATCACAACCAATATATATGTGTGAAGAACACATTGCAGATGTATGGAATCATCTGCCATGTGTTCTTTACACACATATATAGAGTTCTTCACATGCTATTTTGTTTGCACCGTTTCGCGCTTATCTCCCGACAAGTAAGCAGATGTGCCGTGTTCTTCACTGTGTTTTTCACTTAAATGATCCTGTGTTCACTGTGTTCACTGTTTTTATTCTATTCTTCACTGTTCTTCACTGTGTTTTTTTAATTAAATGCTCGATCTCGAGCAGGGGAATTATTCATGTCACCTAGCAATCCATCCGTTTAAAACGCATTGCACTCGCATTGCACTTGCATTGCTTGCGAGTGCAATGCGTTTTTGATGCATCTCCATAGACTTGAATGGGGCGGGAAAAACGCGCATGAAACGCAAAAGTAGAGCATGCTGCGATTTTGACGCGTGTCAAAACAAACGCATGCACGCGCGTGAAAAAAAAAGCAAATGAGGAAAGGCCCATTGGAAACAATGGGACAGAGTGCAATGCAAGTTCTGCGCGTCAAAAGCACGCGCAGAACTCACGCGTGAAAAACGCTAGTGTGGAAGGGGCCTAACACTTACAGGTTGCAGGCAGAGGCTGCACCGGGAGCATGGTGGTTGTGTCATCACTGCTGTATACAAACAGACTGAGAGTGATGGAAACACGCCGCTGTCCCGGAGCACTAGGAGGGGTAAGCACAACTGCTTTCTTGTTTTTACAGTCTTCTCCCTCCACTAGTAAAAAAGAAATGCAAGCCTGGACAACCACTTTGATCATGAAGGCCATGTATATTATATATAGATATGTGTATCTATATATAATACACAGACTTTTATAATTACATGAAATCAGAACCAAAACCAAGCTCAGTGTTGTGTATTAAGTGGATAATTGTTGGATAATGTGTAATACCAGCACTTACTGTACATCCAGCAACTCACACATGACTTCTTTGGTCAGAGGATTTCTCTGGAGGATGTTTCGGCTTCTACCAGATGAGAAATCAGCTTTGAAGATTTAGAAAAATAAAAAGTTATGCCTGCACTGCAGGTTTCCTGCACCACCACATAACATCCATGTCACCCTGCACCCTACATTACATCCATGTCACGCTGCACCCCCACATTACATCCAAGTCACACTGAACCCCCACATAACATTCATGTAACACTGCACCCCACATTACATCCATGTCACACTGCACCCCCACATAACATTCATGTCACACTGCACCCCCAGATTACACCCATGTCACGCTGCACCACCACATTACATCCATGTCACCCTGCACCCACATTACATCTATGTCCCACTGCACCCCCCACATGACATCCATGTCACGCTGCACTGCCACATTAGATCCACATCACATTGCACCCACACATCACACCCATGTCACACTGCACCCCACATTACATCCGTGTCTTACTACACCCCATGTTCACCCCCTACACCCCACATTACATCCATGTCACATTGCACCCCCACATTACATCTATGTCCACTGCACCCCACATTCTCCCCCTGCACCCAATATTACAACCATGTCGCACTGCACCCCTTAACTCCGACATTAGATCCATGTCAACCTGCACCCTCACATAACATCCATGTCATGCTGCACCTCCCATTACATCCATGTCACACTGCGCCACACATTTCCTCCATGTCACTTTGTACCCATATTACATCCATATCAAACTGCACCCACACTTTACATCTGTCACGCTGCACCCCACATTACATCCATGTCACCCTGCACCCTCACATAACATTCATGTCACACTGCACCCCATGTTCTCCCCTTGCAACCCCACAAAACATCCATGTCACACTGCACCCCATGTTCTCCCCCTGCAACCCCACAAAACATCCATGACACACTGCACCCCATGTTCTTCCTCTTCATCCCTCATTCTCCACCTGCACTTCTACATCACATCCATGTCACACTGCACCTCACATTCTCATCCCCATTGTTCAGGCTGCTTTTGCGTCACTTCCCATACCTTGTCCCAGCAACACATACACTCACCGGCCACTTTTTTAGGTACACCATGCTAGTAGAGAATAAAGTTCTAAAAATGTATTGCTATTTTTAAAGCTTGTTTAGACAAATGCCTACAAACCAAACAAGGTTTAGACACTCAATATACACTCACCGGCCACTTTGTTAGGTACACCATGCTAGTAACGGGTTGGACCCCCTTTTGCCTTCAGAACTGCCTCAATTCTTCGCGGCATAGATTCAACAAGGTGCTGGAAGCATTCCTCAGAGATTTTGGTCCATATTGACATGATGGCGTCACACAGTTGCCGCAGATTTGTCGGCTGCACATTCATGATGCGAATCTCCCGTTCCACCACATCCCAAAGATGCTCTATTGGATTGAGATCTGGTGACTGTGGAGGCCATTTGAGTACAGTGAACTCATTGTCATGTTTAAGAAACCAGTCTGAGATTGTGGTCATAAAGGGATGGACATGGTCAGCAACAATACTCAGTACTCAACGATGCTCAATTGGTACCAAGGGGCCCAAAGAGTGCCAAGAAACTATTCCCCACACCATGACACCACCACCACCAGCCTGAACCATTGATACAAGGCAGGATGGATCCATGCTTTCATGTTGTTGACGCCAAATTCTGACCCTACCATCCGAATGTCGCAGCAGAAATCGAGACTCATCAGACCAGGCAACGTTTTTCCAATCGTCTACTGTCCAATTTCGATGAGCTTGTGCAAATTGTAGCCTCAGTTTCCTGTTCTTAGCTGAAAGGAGTGGCACCCGGTGGGGTCTTCTGCTGCTGTAGCCCATCTGCCTCAAAGTTCGACGTACTGTGCGTTCAGAGATGCTCTTCTGCCTACCTTGGTTGTAACGGGTGGCGATTTGAGTCACTGTTGCCTTTCTATCAGCTCAAACCAGTCTGCCCATTCTCCTCTGACCTCTGGCATGAAAATCTCAGTAGATCAGCAGTTTCTGAAATACTCAGACCAGCCCTTCTGGCACCAACAACCATGCCACGTTCAAAGGCACTCAAATCACCTTTCTTCCCCATACTGATGCTCGGTTTGAACTGCAGGAGATTGTCTTGACCATGTCTACATGCCTAATTGCACTGAGTTACCGCCATGTGATTGGCTGATTAGAAATTAAGTGTTAACGAGCAGTTGGACAGGTGTACCTAATAAAGTGGCCGGTGAGTGTATATCTATCATCTATCTAACCATCAGCAGTAATCCAATTTGCACATCTCTGGACTTTATGCCAGAAGCAATGTTTCACCTCACCCCAGAATATTCAGAAAAATCATCCTAGGGCAAAATGTTCAGGTCTCATTTGTACAGAAATTGGGTAGTTGAACTGAAAGTCACCTTCTACATTACAGCTACAGTAGAAAAATGAAAGAGGTACCAGGATGAACTACATTGGAAAAGTACAGATGTGGTCCAACAAAAATTAAATGCTGCCTTAACCCTTATCTCCACAACAATTTTCCACATTTATGCCCATGTTATTTTTCAGGTTCTTTTTAGAAGCTATAACATTTTTATTTTACGGTCACTATAGATATATGGAGTCTTTTTAGGGACAAAATGTAGTTTTTTTAATACCACAATTTAGAAATTTTATTAAACCTCTCTGTGCAGACTATTTAAAAAAGAACACAATTCTTACATTTTTTTCGAATAAGAATTTTCTACATTTATTGTGAAACCTTAATACATAAAGAACGTTTTTCTTTTTATTAATATGCATACAGCAATAACACATTGATAGGGTCTTTTTTAAAATGACCTTTCCATCATCGTATTCAAAGCGTCATAACCTTTGGAATGTTTTGCCAATGTGGTTGTGTCAGGACTTATTTTTTGCATAAAGACTTGTAGGTTTTATCTGTTCACATTTTGAGTTTATCACATTTAAAATATTTTTTTATGTCTGATGGATGATTAAAAAATGTCAATAAGGCAGGGGCAAAGCTTGCTCATGAAAATGCATCATGAAGATAACCCACTATCTTCAGCAAACCTGCTCCAACCTGCTCAGAAGAACCAAGCCTCTAGCATTGGAGCTTCCAATATGGCCACGGTGGGAAACTTTTCCTCATTCAGATGGAGGGCACATGTCTTCATCATTCTCCCCATATGGAACATCTATATCAGCCTCGACACCAATTAAGATATATATTCATGTCTGGAATTCCTTTGCACTAATGCTGATCTAGAGGGCATGGTAAAATGACTGGAGGCCTCATATGAGAGGAAGGTGAAACATGAGGTAAAACAACTGGAGTATAGAATACCCAATGCTGAATTGGACCAAGATACAATTTAGGACACACTGGATGATCTTCATGGTGATTCAAACCCATACTGTATTCATTCAGGAATTTCTCCCTGTATTCATTCAAGAATTTATTGAAAACCCAAACTTGCGATATACAGGTGGAATATACGCATCATGGGGCTGCCAGAGTCTGCTGTTCAATTGGACCATATACACCGTTCATTAGGCCCTAAACCACCTGACAATCAGCACCCAAAAGATGGGTTTTTAGGTGGTTTGTAGGGTGCCATTTTAAGGTAAAAGAGCAGATTATGGTGGCCCCCAGGACCAAGATCTTTTTAACCTTATGGAAGAAGAGATCACTTTTCTCCCTAAGTTGGCGTGATGCACACTACAACTTCGGAGAGCACTGTGCCCCTTGCTGGAGGTACTGATACATTGCAAAATTCAGTATCGATTGGGTTACCTGTTTTAACTTATTGCAAAATACCAAAGCCATCTTTAATTCCCTAGAGGCCTTACTCAAGTTTCTCAGCATCCTGGAACTCCCTAGGCTAGCAATTACTGATTGACCTGCTCCACCTCAGTTTCTGGATCCTTGACATGGCAAACAAAGGAAACTTATGGAAATCTACTTAAAAAATACCTTTTTCCTGAGGATTTCATCCTGGAACTTGAATCAATCATGACTATTTCATCTTTTATTTCCTCCAATCATTTTGGTACTCTTTAATTGGTTTTCTAAACCTTTATTAGATGAATGGCACTGTAATTATACTAGTTCTTTTACCTGTTCCTACAGTTTTATTCTCATGGCTGTGGGAATGGTGCCCCTCTCCCTAGACTTAACTGGTCTCAGTTCAATGTCCAATATTATACTATATTCTTTCAAAATGGGGGAGATGGAAGGGCGCACACCAAAGATTAGGATTCTGTAGAATAGGTATTGGTTATTATCATAGAACAATTGAACACAGACCTCAAAGCGTTTCGGGGGCTGACAAATACCCCTTTCTCAAGTGGAATTTCTCTAGCTGAAGGACTGCAGGTCTGAAACTAGGAGCTAGAGAAATTCCACTTGAGAAAGGGGTATTTGTCAATCCCTGAAATGTGTTGTTCGTGGATTATAACCAATACCTTTCCTATGGAATCCTAATCTTTGGTGTGTGCCCTTCCAATTTGTGATTAATTTGCATTAAAGGATGGAGGCAGTTCCATTAAGCACTTGGGAATCAATTTAATTGCAAATCTTGGGGATTTATTCTTGTCAAGCTTTGACAAACTGATGCAATGCTTATTGGGGAAGCTCTTGGGTTGTTATTTGGGCAGTTATTTGGGCAGTGTTTTGGGTGGATGACAGTGATAAAAATGGACACTCTTCCCAAAACTTTATATGTTCTCCAAGCTCTCCTGATTCCCCTTCCATGATCCTTTTTCATTAAAGAACACCTGTAATTTTTTTTCCCACAAATTAATAGTTTTCGGGATGTAGAAAAACTTTGCCTATTATCTTTGTTACCTATATCCAGCAATTTCTTTGCTATACTCCTCAGATTATCTCAGTGCTGAAGTAGCCCCTTCCTCTGCCTGTGCTAACAAGCCCTGTGAATCTGATAGATAAACAAATCAAAGGACTCCTAGGAGGGGAGGGCTGGTGCTCCCTGCTCACAGAGAAAGAGGTCATGTGACATAGCTCTCTTTGTGTATGTAGCAGAGCTGGATGTTCAGTACTGTAGAAAGGGATGTCTCGCACACAGAATAGTCATGTTTTAAGTTTAGATCACAGGTCATTGAATGAACTACTCTGTACTGACCCAACACAAGCTGAAGGGCTTTACCATAAAGCAGTCATTAGTAATTGTATCTCAGATTGCCATCATAATGGTGTCTCAAAATTTTGGGTTCAGATAATTTCAGCCATGTCTATGATTCCTTTTATGGTTTTTCTATGGTTGCCATGAGAGGTCTTCTTCCTTAGACAATGGACTGTGATGTGGAACCGCCTCTTATCTTCACAGCCAGGCCATTTAACCCCGATCTCTTTTAAACCTTCTATTGGTATCTTGCCTGAAAGCTTTCATCTTTATATTCCACAGTGCCACTGGTTATTAGAATTAGTGACATGGTTGTGGATCAAAGTTTATAGGCACTCTCATCTTTATCATCTACCCCTAGTAGCGACTGGTTGATCTATGCCTCTCTATCCAGAGTGGTTTAAAATCTAGTTTCCATTCAGGCCCTCAGCTGCAATTTTACCATTTTAAAAGAGAGCTGTCTTTATACTCATTCCCCATACGCTGAGAGATGGGGAGGAGATGAGGACTCTGTCCCCTCTCCACCTAACTTCAATAAATGGCAAACCAATCATAACAAGTCCTTTAACATAAGAGGAAACGGTTAAGATCTTAACTTTGACTTCTAAGTCCTTGTGTCTGAGAGGTGCCGGAAGCAAAATTTTAAGATCTTATCTAGGTGGTATAGATGCCCTACTGTGGTTCACAAATTTTTCCCTTTTGTGGACAGTTCATGCTAGTGATGCCTCTCTGTATAGTGGGAGTGTCTTATCATTCAAAAATTTTGGAAGCCAATTTTTGATCTCTTTTCCTAAAGTAAGCAGCAGCCCCTTTTCATAATTTCCGCAACTGGCCTTAGTGATCCTGTTCCCACGCTCAGTAGCAAAAGCAAAGAAAGGTCTCCTTCAGTATTTTCTGGATACAGCTAGAACTGTAGTTCCTCGTCACAGTGGATCTACCTTTCCCACCTTTAGAGTGGAGTTCATAGAGTGTCTCAACTACTCTTCTTCTGATGCGGTGCCATGCCATAGAAAGGCGTTGCATCAGATATAGTACCCTTAATGAAAAAAGCTCAGTTCCACCTGCTTTAGTTTCCATTCTCCAGCTGTCTTATGACATGTCATTCAAGAACAGATCACTGGTACAGAGGCCAGTCACTGATGTGCCGTTTGGGTAAAGGTCTTCTCTGTGGCCTGCATTGGGCTTCAGCAATGACCTGCCTTAAGCAGTACATCACAGAATAAAAGCTCTGGCAGACAAAAACAGACAGACTTTGTTGGTATTATTTTCTCATTAAAATGTATTTTAGCATAAAGCTGCGTTAAATTTAAGTTGGACTTTTACTTTATACATTGTCCTACAAAAATAAAGTATAGGCAAATCCGTTAAAATTATGCATACATGTCTATCAAAAACTCTTGCGAAGTTCTTAGGAGTTATAGGGGGCACACATTATACAGGGTTATCTTTTCAGAAATCTTGTATAAAACATTACAGTCAGTTTCTACTGAATGGCTGCTTCTAGAAAACAATATATTATTGTGAGCTGTACAGGAATAGAGAAAAGATTAAGCTAAGACTGAAGATTTAGGATCCCTTTAAGCAATGAAGGGCATATAATGAAATCTTTGTCACTAGGCATTGTGTAATGTCACTAGAAGTTGCCAACTGTCACTTTATATATTGGTCAACAATATATAAGAGGTATTGTCTGCTGATCTAGTGCAAAGCAGGCAGCATCAGGTTTCAAACAAACGTGTCCTACTTTGCTTTGCAGTAAGCTGCAAAATTCTTGAATTTTTTCAAGTTAGTGCTTGATGTCCTGGGTTGTTAACATGCAACAAATCTTAGCATTTGTGTCAATAATTAATGTGATACGCACCTTAATACTTTATCTCACATTGTCTTCACATCCAAAACTTGCAACATTGAGTTTACTGAATAATTTCATTGAAGTAGGTTAAGTAAAAAAAATGTTTGTTAAGTACTTGGGTCAGGACAATATTTGGTAGATCTCTGAAAATCAAGGTATTTGCAAATTATACCAAGACCTGGAAAAGATTTCAAATTCTATCAGACAAAGCTGTTACTAAAACATGTAACCATATTTCTAAATAGTAGGCTAAAAATACAGTATGACCAAAAATTTACATTCCAAAAATTTTTCTTCATACTGCAAAAAAAACAATTCATTGATTTATATTGCTTAACAAGGAGCAACCCATAATCTGGCTAAAATGTATAGTGTACCCCACCCCCAACATGTATCTTGTCTGTGTTTAGTGGATATATCTCAACTGTGAGAGAGTTAATGCAAGAGATGAGAAGCAGATTACGACCACATGACTGAGAGGATTATTTGCTTGACCTAGATTCACTACCAATGTTCTGTAGATGTTAAAGAACTCTTTAACAGGAGAGATAATGGTGTAATTCACCTCTCTGTCTGCAAGTTTCTTATCTTAAAAAATAATATGAAACTTGTTTGAAGGTATCATGTGTTATGAATATATTGAAGGTATCTGAATAAGCAATCTCAAAAGAAAATCTAGTTCCTTACTTAATAAAATAGTAAAGTTATATGTAAAGTGCACAATTGTTTAACTGGTTACAGTTTAATTTGAAGGGATACAAATAATACCTTCTCCTTATAAAATGTAAAATATATATATATATATATATATATATATATATATATATATATATATATTCGCTAAAAGCAGAGGGCAAAAATAAATTATAATTCAGAACACTGAAGACAGATATGGGTAAGAGATTAGATGAACAGAGAAAGGGACAGTTGATGAGACCAAGAATGTAGCAGATGGCTCCTCAGAATAGATGGAGGAAGTGAAGATGTTATTACTGGCAGGATGTTGAATGAGTGAGTAGGAATGAAGACAAGATGGAAAAATTGGATGTAGACCAGGCACAATAAAACGGAGCTGAGACTAGTAGGCGTCTGAGTGAGGATAACTAGAAGAACAGTATTACAATCTTCTTAAATGTTTCCTAAACTACAGATCTAATAATAAATATTTTTTTAGCCACATTAGAAGAAGCTTTGGTTTGGAATGTCTGATGTTCATTTCTATCAGAAATCTTTTAGGGGAGAAAATACTTTTAAGTTTATATCTTCATTACCTTTATAGTACCTTTATCTATTAGACAGGATTATGTACTAGACCATACAATTACTGCCAATTGATATAGCTGAATGATCAGTTATAATTTTATTGCATCTATATCTTTTTGTAAATTTATATTAGGTATTCATTGATACCATTGCATGGAAATAAAATAATCATAATGATAATCAGCCAATGTAAATGGACTTGTACAGTTCATCATACATACCACATCTGATCTTCATTGAACAGTCTTCTGATGCATGGGTTCAAGCAACAAAATCTTGCTTAAAAAATGGAGAAAGATCCCAGCACAACAAATAAAAGTTCTTGATTTATTCAATACATGTTAAAAATTAACAGGTTGGCATTGCCATCCATACTCACTACCTATACCAACCTGGTCATTTTAACATGTATTAAATAAATCAAGAATTTTCAATTGTGGTGCTGGGATCTTTCTCCGTTTTTTTCAAGCAGGAAAAAAGAAAGCACACCCTTTTTAAATGCTATGGTTTAACTTCACAAGACATTAAAAACAACTGATTTTAAAAGAAGGAAAATATGGATGAATAACCAAAAACACAAAATACTCATTATTTATTAAGGGCAAATTAGGGCAAAATGCAGAAACACAGTCTAAAAAAAAGGCTAAGGATATCCCTGTTTTGATAACAACATGTCATTTATTGATTGAACACCTACAATTGTGTCAACCTCAATAAAAGCTGAAAGTATGGCACTTTGCTTTCTAAAGCATTTAGTTGTTTTAACACAATGCTCTCAAGGAAAGATATAAGCAATGATCATTTGTAAGAATAATTCGTCAATATCCAATATTTCTACAGTGCAGAATATTATTAATAGGAAGACAGTATTCATGGCAGTTGACAATCTTAAGTCTGTATAGTCCAGAATAACCCCCCCCCCCCCAATGAGAGCTGTACTGTATATAAATTAAATCCCACAAACCTCACTTCCCAAGAACAATGTGGGGTTCTACTTCTACAATATGAGACCCATAAATCTATCAAACAGCACTGTATGGGATTTGGGCGAATGGAAAGGAACATCAGCATTTATATTATAAAAAATAAATAAATTATGTTTGCAAAGAATGAACCCAATATCTACATTGATACACTACATAATTATTCTAATAAATTAAACATTTAACATGTGAAGGCATCATGCTTGTGCTTACTGCTTCAACTAAATAGTCCATAAGATAATCAGCCACTTGTTGGTAAATACAAAGGTTCAGTGCAAGAATTTAACTTTCTTTTATGTATTCTACACAGAATACATATCTTTCAAATATGACATTCAAAAAGTGAGTTTCTTTGTACCTAGATAGAAACAAAAAAATGAAAACAAAACATTCAGGTAAGATTAGTCATGTTTATATTACAAACATGCTTTATAGACTTTGACTTATGAAACTTTGAATTACGGCAAGGATTTTAGGAATGCTCCCAAACCTTTTTTCTAATCTCACTTTTCTTTAACAACTTGGAAAAGCATTAATTGTTGTTGTATATGTGCTACTAAGAAATGAAATAAGGAAATCAGTTCAAATTGCTCGATCACCACTTTTAGTCAAATTACCAATTCAGAGGCTGGGCCTACTGTGAAGCAGCAAGGTAGCAAGTTTCAATTATAATGGCATGTGTTTTTTAAGTTAAAAACAACAAATTCTTAAGATAAAAGCATCTGATACAATTATGTTGTTCCTTGGTTGCTCCTCCAATGCTTCTAAAAATATATACATACACTGCTCAAAAAATAAAGGGAATTCTCAAATCACACATCCTAGATCTGAATAAATTAAATATTCACATTGAATCCTTTGTTCTATACAAAGTTGAATGTGCTGTGTACAAAATCACAGAAAAACATTAGTGGAAATCAAATTCAGTAACCAATGGAGGCCTGGATTTGAAGTCACACACAAAATTAAAGTGGAAAAACACACTACATGCAGACCCAACTCTGATGTAATGTCCATAAAAAAGACAAAATGAGGCTCTGTATTGTGTGTCACCTCTACATGCCTATACGACCTCCCTAAAATGCCTCGGTGGGTCAGTCCATAGTTCCAATGCCTTCATCTTGAAGGAACTGCTGACACACTCCAGCCACATGACGTATAGCATTGTCCTGCATAAAGACAAATCCGGGGCCAATCTCACCAGCATATTGTCTCAGAAGGGGTCTGAGGATCTCATCTCAGTACGTAATGGCAGTCGGGGTACCTCTGGTGAGCACATGGAGGGCTGTGCAGCCTTCCTAAGAAATGCCACCCCGCAACATTACTGACCGACTGCCAAACCAGTCATGCTGAAGGATGTTGCAGGAAGCAAATTGCTCTCCACAGCGTCTCCAGGCTCTGTCACATGCTCAGTGTGAACCTGCTGTCATCTATGAAGAGCACAGGGCAGAAGTGACTAATTTGCCAATCCTGGTGATCTCTGGCAAATGCCAAGCATCCTGCATGGTGTTGGGCTGTGAGCTGTAATGTGGACATCAGGTTCTCATACCATTCTCCTGGAGTCAGTTTATAACTGTTTGTGCAGACACACATTTGTGACCTGCTGGAGGTAATTTTGCAGGGCTCTGAAAAATTGGTCCTGCTGATTGGTTGTTGCCATTCAATGGCACCTCCATGTCTCCTGGTGTACTGGCCTGTCTCCTGGTAGCGCCCCCAGCCTCTGGAAATTATGCTGAAAGACAAAGCAAACCTTTTGGCCACAGCTTGCTTTGATGTGCCATCGTGGAGGAGCTGCACTACCTGAGCCACTTGTGTGGGTTGTAAAGTCCGTCTCATGCTACCGTGAGTGTGAAAGCAGCACCCACATTCAGAATTGACCAACACATCAGCCAGAAAGCATTTGTAATGAAAAGTGATCTGTGGGTCTTTATTGAGTGTGTCTTGCTAATTGCCAGTAATTTCCACCTGTTGTCTACTCCTTTTGCACACAGCATGTGAAATTGAGTGTCAATCAGTGTTGCTTCCTAAGTGGACAGTTTGATTTTACAGAAGTTTGAGTCACTTGGAGTTATATTGGGGGACATTTTACATAAATTGTCGATGTGTGCTAACGACTTGCTCCTGGAAAGGAGATACATATTTAATATTGTGGAGCTGTGCAGATACATTTCTGGCGCTGAGACCATTTTCTGTCCCTGGGACCAAAATCTGTCCCAAGTGCCAGAAATGTTTCTAGCAGTCAGAGAACAGGCTGAGCACCCTGCTCTAGAGTTGGTCATTGGCCACTGCGGCAATGAATCAGTAGCTGACCTCGTCCGACAGGTCGTCGAGTCTGAATTGGGCACCAGAAGAACTGGAAGAACAGCTTTTCCGGATACGCCACTGTAAGCTAAGTGTCAGGGGTAGTTAACCAACTGGACCACCGTGGGCAATGACTCCTTGGAGCAGAGTCTAAGTGACATCTGGTTTTCATCAGAGCCCACCGCAAAGTGGGTTGGACTTGCTGCTGTGTGGTACCACCTGGTCGCTCCACAGGCGTTACTTTGTCCGCGGTGGCAACCAAGGCATAGTACAAAGTCGAAAGGCAAGATCATGGTCAAGGACAGGCAGGAGGTCGAGACAAGCAGCACAGGATTGGAGTTGGGATGTAGCAGAAGGTCGGGATAGGCAGCACAGGCTCAAAGTCAATAACGGAACCAGGGTCACAACGGGAATACAGAGTACAAACACAGGGCATAAGACAAAACTTTCTCTAAGACTTTAAGGCACAAAGATCCAACAGGGGACACAGGAAGGGGCTGGATATTTAACAATTATATTAAAAATCCAGCCCCTTCCTGTGTCCTCTGTTTGATCTTTGTGCCTTTGTGTGGGATCTTTCAGCCAGCCAGCGCCAATTATCGCCAGGCTGGCCCTTTGAATCTCCAGAAGCTGCCATGTGCACCCTAGGAGGCAGGGGCGTGCACGCTGGATCGGGGGAAGGTGAAACCAGTGGCAGGGGAGAGGGACACAGTTGCACTTGTGACCCGGGAAGTGGGTTGCAGGAGCACCCGTGACACTGAGCGCAGTAGCTCGGTTTTGTTTCCCTGTTAGACCAAATTTCTTTTGGTCTACATTCCGCCAGTTTACAGCCCCCAAAAATGGCTATGACACAGCTGCCAGCTGGTTCTGCCAGCTAATAAGTATGTTGGAAAGCAGAACAATCAAGTGAGAGCACTACAAAACTTGTGGAAATGGCATAGTTAATGCCCTCCATAAGTGTTCCCATTAAAAAATTGGGCTAAAACCATAAAAGATGTCAAAACATAGGTATACTGAGGATCAAAAAGTTGATTCAAGCACCTGAACATAGACTGCAAATAGAATTATGACTTAGTGATCTCGGCAGCGGTCATCTTTATATAAGGTGAGTGGGCTCACAGACCAACCAGACCTAGCCAGCTTTCTTGGTCTGCCCACGAATAGCCACTAAGATCCCGACCTCAGATGTGAGGCACATGAGGTGCAGCTTATCTAATGAATTACAAGAGTGTTTGAAGCGGTCTCACCAGGGCATATATAGCAAACACATCTTATATGTTCCCTCACTGAGACTTCTGAAAAGTGATTCATCAGTGGTGTTTAACAGCAACTAGCGGCTATACAACCATAGGGTGGATTTATCAATGGTTTTCTGATTTCAACTGTTTTTTCACTGTTGGGTCTGTGCAGGTTTTTATGCAATATTTGATGCTAAGTGCACTCAATCTCACCAGGACTAAATTGTCACTGGAATCACTGGGTTTTGTGCTGCAACTGTTGCAACAAATTTTTTTTTTGCACAATTTGCACTCAGGATATTGGACTTTTAGGTGCCAAAATGTTTCAGAATAAATTGGATGCAGAAAAGGACACCAACAAAGATAAAGTACTCAAGAAACTGAAAATAGTGATAAATTCTCTGCACAGTATTTTTGCCAGTATATTCCATTTAATCACTGTACTTCCATTGCTCTAACTCTTACTATGCTGACTGCAGTCACATCACCACCCTTTAACATGATTTTAAAAGGTAGAAATTTAAGGTTATTTACACTACCGAATCGATCGCCCACCATACACTTGTTTCCGTGAGATTTCTTAATTATCACCATCGTAGGCAAATGAATACACTGCTTGAAATGCTGCCTCGTGAAGTAATATCTGTCTCTAACAATGACGCATGACGTATGACACGTTTCCTAGTAGTCCACTGTGAGGACTTTCCTGATATATTAAGAAATATATTCAGACTTTTGCAAAAAAAACTTTTTAAGCAATCATTCCTAGTTTTTAAAATATCTACCTCTATATCCTCACAAGCATCTGTTGAAAGTCACCAAAGAGTAAAGCCCTCTTAAAGCTGCTCCAGAGTACAAGCATATGAAATTAACAATCAATAAGATAAAAAACTAAAAATAGTATAGAGGTAATGAATTTATCTACCCACACCCTCTCTGATGCACAATGTGAATTTTTACTAGCAGTTTGACTTCCTCACCCACAAATTCCTCTGATTATTTCACAGTGATCTCCATCTCTTTTCTCATAAATTATTGCTAAAGAAACGACACCTGAGACATGATCCTGAGAATGTGTTTAATAAGGAATTGGAGAATGAGGCCCTACAGGCACTTGAGGACCTTTTTGAAGAACAAACAACAATGGCCCAGAGTGGTAAAAACTAGTGCAAACTGGCAACTATTCAGGGCACACCAGATTATTGAATGCTCTGCCATATGGTTTGGAAATGTGCACCTTTTTTCCACTGCAGCCAGAATAATAGATCTGGGCCAATAGCGCGCAAAATACCCTTTTGAAATAATCGACTGATCTGACAGAAAAAGATCAAAATACAGTAAACAATAGAATGGAAAAGCACTCACCAGTCTTCAATCAATTCTTCATTCTTTATTTAGAATAACATACTTATAACCAGGATCTATTGTCAAAACATAGAAAAGGGAGGACAAGCTATGGTACTTCATCCGGCCTTTGTGTAAGCAGTGACATTGATGGAAAATCTTTATTAATAATTCATTTTTAAAGTTAAGGCCAATCCTATGGGAATCCCATATAAAAATATATTTAATTTGGACAGCAAGTTAATATGATTGCAGAACAGGGAGGCAAAATAAAATATTCTAGTTTTTTCTAGGTTGTTTCCCTCTCCAAACTTAATCCCTTTAGCTCTATATAATTTTAAAGATCTTTTGTGGGATTCTTACAGGACCCACAGAGAACAAATAGAGAAGTAATGGGTAGAGATGGGTGAATTTATAAAAAAATTCGATTTGCTGAGTTCGCCAAATTTTTCGAAAAAATTTGATTCGATCCAAATTGAATCATGTCGAATCACGTTAAAAACAGGTATATCCTGGCTGAAGAGAGCCTGTAGGGTGTTGTAGAACGTTGTGCCATGGTCAAATATGCAAAGGGAGTGTGATTTGGTCTTCAAACAATGCTGTGTTTTAGTATGACAGGCACATGACAGCCGCCGTTCTTAGAATCGCTTCACTCTTCAATTCCAAGGGAACTTACAAGGGCCAACTTGACCAAATAAGTGAAAAAGGAACACAGCCTGACAAGGTAACGTCTGTGCTAGCTTGAAAGAACTGAGCTAAGGGCCAAGATCGCACTATAACATCAAAGAGTGCACTCTTTTTACACTGACATCAGATGATTCCGTAGATTGCAACAGAACCTGTTCTGTTAAACTCTGATACATGTAGAAACCCACCAAAAGAGTGGAGAGGGTGTCGTCAGTAATTTTGCATTGGCATCACTGATTATTTTGCCCTTCTTTTCATCCATCAGTGTCCGCTTTCAATCAGTCAATAATCCATCAGTATGGCTAAAGCCAAAAACAATCAGGAGTTGATCCAAAACAGAGATGACCAGTAAATGGGATATTTGCATGTCCTCTGTGTTCTGTATCCACTCCTGCTTTTGGTTATCAATCCTGAAGCTTTTAATTCCTTCTGACAGATGAAATGAAGGGGAAAACCAAACATAGTGGCAACAACATGGAGTGGTGAAGGGTGAAAACAGCATTATGGAAATCACAGGGTGTTCCAGGGAGACAGCGGTCAGTTGCCAGCAGCATGAGTAGGACGCAGAGTGGTACAATGACAAATTATGAAGGTAGCAGCAACAGCAAGGTGGCAGAGGATGGACAATGGCGCTCATAGGCAGCAGCAAACTGTCTACACAGTATTTCTCTATTGTACACCAGTTGTTCCTCCTTCTCGGCAGCTGGAAAAAAGTCACCCATTTTGGACCAGTAGCGAGGGTTCAGGAGAGTGGAGACCCAAAACTCATTCCTATGCTTGATGTTGACTATTCAGCTGTCACTAGTTAGGCAAAGCAGCATGCTGCGGCATTCTGCGCAAGTGACTCTGAGGGACTCCCGGCCTCCATCTCCACTGTATACTGCCAATGTGCTTCTGGGTCATCTGCCTCATCTTATACCTCCTCTGGATGCTCCTGCTCCTCCTCTCCTGTCACCTGAGTAGGAAAAACCACTAATCTCACCAGACTCTGCTTGTGCTCCAATGTCCTCCTCCTCCTCCAGTTGAGCTGCCACAGGACTCATGTGGCCATGAGATGTAGTCGCTACTTTTCCAGTGCCCCGACCAGACTCTGTTCCAGGACATGAAGCAGTGGAATTATTTATCCCGTAACCCTGGCAACTGACAAATAATGTGGCCTCTTCAAAGGGTCTGAGCAAACGGCAGGTGTCACGCATGAGCTGCCAGTGGCGGACATCAAAGTTACACAGGGGAGTACTCCTGACCGCTTGTATCATCAAATAATCATTAATGGCTTTTCTCTGTTCATACAGGCAGTCTAACATATGGAGGCTGGAATTCCAACGAGTGGAAACATTGCATATAAGACCATGTTGGGGGAAGCCGTTCTGCCGCTGAAACTCGAGAAGTGTGCTTGGCTTTGTAAGAATGGATGAAGTGCATGCACAGTTTCCTGGTCATTTTTAGAATGTCTTGAGGATGGGTGGAAGACTTCTTTTGACAATCAGATTGAACACGTACGCAATTCGGGGGCGCATGGACCATCCCTCCTCAGTGCAGTGCGGACACCATGTTCCTTCCATAGTCTGTCACCATGGTTCCAATTTGCAGTTGTTGCGGAGAATGCCACACATTGATTTCTTCTTGCATGTTGTGGAGCAGTTCCTGCCCTGTATGACTTTGTTCGCCCAGGCAAACCAGGTGTAGAACTGCATTACACCGCTGTGCCCTGCACATGTGGTATAATGGAGCAGCATTTAGACATGTGGAGGCTGAGTTGGTGGTGGAGAAGGAGGAGGCGGACATTGGTGCAGGAGCAGCAGTTTGACAACAAGGAGGATAAAGTGGTGTCTCCTGTTCAAGTTGTTGGTGTGGCTGAGCGGGAAGCACATTCACCCAGTGGGCCGTAAAGGACATGTACTGGTCCTGACCATAGTTACAGCTCCACATAACCACGCTGCCGTGCATCTTGGAAGAAACTGATAAGCTCAAGGACTGTCCCACCTTCTGTTCTACATATTTTTGAAGGGCTGGTACTGTCTTTTTGGAAAATAAATTTCGGGTTGGAACTCTCTGCCTCGGTTCGACACAAGCCATTAGTTCTCTGACTTGGAAAGGAAGTACCAACAACTTGGACAGGAGCAGCTTCTGCACCTCAGGATGGCTGGACGCATACAGTTGTCTCTTTGTAATCGCCTCTTTCAACGACTGCTGGTGCCATGCGTAGCGAGGAGTAGGAACATCTGGACCGGTAGATGATGTCAAAGACAAACAGCTCCCTTCGGCAGAGGTGCTGGAGCTTTGACTGGCTGAAATGTCATGTGTGCCACTAGGTGCTGCTGCTGTTGCTGCGGCGGCAGGTTGGACCACCACATCTGAGACACGTTTCTCCCAGGTCATTGGATGCTGACACTGCATGTGTTGATGCAGGGTCATGGTACCAATGTTAGCTCCCTGGCCACGTTTCACTTTCTGCTCGCAGATTCTACATATACACACGTTCGGCTCCTCTGGTGTCTTATCAAATAACTGCCACCCTGCCGAGTTGGTGATTTTACTGCCAACACTCTGCACTGAGTGACGACTAGTGCCGCTGCTTCGCTGAGACCCCGTGACGCTACTTACTTGGACCTGCGCAGCTGGTTTTGTACACCGTGACCGCTTGGCTCCCGTCCTCACACTGCTGCCACCCTGGTGAGTCACGACCACAGTAGCTACTTGCTGCCTGCTTCGCTTCCTGACACCCTCTTCTCCCGATGATGATGATGATGATGAATCCCTGGCTTCTCCCACTCCCAAGTGCGATCGGCTACATCATTATCGATTTGTGTTTCCCTGTCACTGTTATTCTCCTCAATTGTCTCAGAATGCACAGCCTCACTTCTTGCAAGTGCAACATAATCTCCTGTGCCACTCTCCACATCTATACTTTCCCACTTACTGCATGAAGAAGCAGATGTCTGCCCCACCTCTTCACTGCTAAGCAGCTGCTGACTGTCCTCAAAGCATTCGTCCTCACTGTATAGTGGCGCTGAGCCCAGACCACTTAGTAGATCTCTAGCTTAGGGCAATGATCAGGACAGAGGCTAGTTGTTGACAGGTGAGGGTCGCTGACCTGCTCCTGGGCCATGCCAAATAAGGGTCGTATCACACAAACCCACGGACTCTTGGCTGGGGTTGTCAGATGTCATTTGGGAGGAAGTGGATGACCTAGTCAACCTATCGAGAACCTTTGGGTTCTGCTGCTGCTAGATAACACCTGCAGTTCTGGCCTCACAGAGTCACCCCTGCTGCGATGTCCCCTTATTGTACTGCGACCCGTGCCTGCTCCACCTGCCACCTGTTTATCTGACATATTGGTTAATCAACTATGTTGATTTGACATGGATTTCTTGATATCTACTTTAGCAACAAAAAGGAATTGAAATTTGGGGAATACAGAACCTCAAAAAACTGACACCCTGGACTTTGAGCAAAAAATCACCATAATTCGCCCTGAATCAAAGTTTTCCTGAAATTCTAAACGAATTCCACTTCATTAGAATCGATTCACCCATCTCTAGTAATGGTAATTAGGCCATTTTAACCAAATCTATTCTGCCCATAATATTCAACAGGAGTTTTTTTATAATTGCACTTTTTTCCTGATCTTACCTATTAACCCCTTAACGACCTGGCCCTTTTTTATTTTTTTATTTCCAATTTTCACTCCCCACCTTCAAAAATCTATAATTTATTTATTTATACACGTAAAGAGCTCTGTGATGGCTTGTTTTCTTCCATCTTCCCTCTTCTGGCACAAATAACTTTTTCATACTTTGGTGTATAGAGCTGTGGGTGATGTCATTTTTTGACTTTTGATGACATTTTCAATGTTATAAGTTTTAGGACTCTATGACCTTTTGATCACTTTTTCTAGAATTTTTTTTATATTTCTAAATGGCAAAAAAGTGCCATTTTTGACTTAGGGGGCTATTTTCCGTTACTGGGTTAAACACATTGAAAAACAGCTATTACATTTTGATAGATCGGGCATTTGTGGTGCGGTAATACCTAATGTGTTTATGATTTTTAGTGTTCATTTATATTTATATGACTTCTAGGGAAAGGGCGGTGATTTGAAATTTTTGGGGTTTTTTATTATAATTTTTTTTAACCTTTTTTTATTTTTATTATTTTTCAGACCCTTAGGGCACTTTAACCCTAGGTTGTCTGATCGATCCTACCATATACTGCCATACTACAGAGGCTGTCATAGCAATGGATTGCACGCTCCCCGATGACATCATGGGGAGCGACAATCTTCGGCAAGATGACACCCATGCGTCGTCATCTTTTTAAAGCTGCCGGCAGCGATCTGTGGGATAACACCAATGATATGTAGGTGTTACCAGCAATATGCAGTAAAGACTTACCGGTTATGGAGAGAGCTCAGCCCGAGAGCCCTCTCGTGCACCCGAAGCACGCTGTACTATTACAATGCGCGCCGGGAAGGGGTGAATGGGTAAAATTTTCAACTTAACAAAATCCAAATATTTCACAAATGCCTCTTCTTCAGTAATTGGAACTTCCTTAGGTTTAAATGGACCGAGTTACTGTATCTGCATAAAGGATTTATTCAGAGATTATTCATTGCAATTAACTGTTTTCAGATGAAAGCCCAGTGACAAGAGGTGGTGCCGTTTTCATCTCTACATGTTCTATAGTCAAATATACTTTTACCCTAATGTTTGAACATTGTTGAGGTCATCCTGCTGGATATGAAGGGAGATAAAGGTATTCCAATTTCTAAGATGGAAAAGAACCACTATGGTTCTGTTGTGTTTACAGTTTTTTCTATATGTATGGACTCATTTCTATTCAACACTTCTCACTACTATAATTTGGCAGTTGGCAGTAGTAATGCGTTTTCAGTATTCACCTCCACCACATTGGTTTACACTTATGCCTGTTTCTTCATGTGGTGTGAAATAAGGCCAATAAATATAGCAATACATAGATTTTTCTTTCCTAATCTTTTCCCTAAATTTTAGGGAATTTTATTTATTATCACTGGTTTTCAGCCAGCCCCCACCCTGTCTCCACCCCCACTTCTATGCCCAATAGACTTGTTTAATCCCCTTTAATTCCTAGGGGGATCAAGAATGTAAAATGAGCCTGCATCCTAGTCTCCACGATATTGTGCAAAGGGGAATTACACCTAGTTGGTACAACACATATGAGATGGAGGCCAAAGTTCCTCTGCAGTGCAGATAGGTGAGCAGCAGCAGTGTTTGAATGCCAAAAATGTTCACTAAGGATGTAAGGCCGGCATTGCTAAGAGTATCTAAGGTCATGCATCAAAATAACCGTACCAAATTAGAAAGAAGAAAAGCGATGCATCAAACGACAATGTTTATTCAATTATGGTATTTAGCAACAGCACAACAAAATAAAAGCCATTAAAAAGGTGTCCATATAGCACCTATAGAGAGGACAGGAAAAAGTATAAGGCCATGTCCCTCCTATACTCTCCCCTTCCCCAGCTGTAATAGAGGTGAACTAAACAATAGAGTCCTATCCAGACAATAAAGTGCACATCAGATTCAATACAAAAGCAGTAAAAACATCCACGCAATAGCCCTCTAATGAAGAGTACTCTAGTGAATAGGGATAATAGTCACATAATGAAGGCTAAGGTGAGTGGTGCTGTATAGGAAAAAGTCAATGAATTGCTGAGTAAAAAACCTGGATGGAATGTAATGGCAGGGAGCGGGGGAGAAGAATCCCACGCGTTTCGTCACTCCTCGTGACTTCCTCAGGGGTATATGAGTATTACCGAGAGTGGTTGCTCTTAAATAGTACCTGTGACACCCCCCCAGAAAAAAGAGGTCAAGTCCCGCCTCCCCACACAAAAGGAATGCCGCCCACCCATGTGGTAGTCCACCCCAACATGAACAAATGTTAGCGCCCATAGATGATTACTGCACCTGTAACAGCGCGGCAATGCAGTCACCCTGTGCCGGGCACAGAGCCGGAAGGCCCTCCATGTCACCGGAAGTGACAATTGGAGGAGTGGTTGCCATGGAGAAGCATCAGATCCACACACGCATGCGCTGTGAAGGACATCATGAAGGTAGGTACGATCGGGCGCCCTATCACGAATCATAGTTAATGCGATCCGAGAGGAAGAGGAATAAATACAAAGTTGCACGGTTTTAAAGCTTACCAACATGTATAGATGTATCTTATGACAGAGAAGAAACACATACGCGATCATTAGCGGCTAAGGGCGATTTTTATTTTCTATTGTTACCAAAATATACCAATGAAACATATTAAATAAAGTATAGTATAAGACATTATATTTAGGTAAACCCATAAAGATGGTTCCAATGAACGACGAATATAAATAATCACTATATTAAGTATAAAGAGTGCACGGGTGCACTAATGCACTATTGTATAAGGAAAAGGGGCTAAGCAGCTTGGCCAAGGGCTCCAAAACAGTCCAAATATAGTCAGAGGAAAAAGAGGACCAAAGTCAAGTAATAAAATCTCAAAATTTGGTGATGGCAGAGTGGTAGTGTTTCTAATTATCATCACAACAGTTCATGATCCATGAAAAAGACCATGACTAATTATTCACAGTATTAAGGGACACGCGTCACAAGGGAAGAGAGCCAAAAATAAGTCCAAGTCATTAGAGCAACAAGTCATTCTCAACGGAATAAATGCATGTATATTCAGGTAATTCCTCCTTATCTTCAGAGGGGATGAGGGAATAAATTGTCCAGAACGTGAATGGTTCATCTTGATCTTCAAAGGTATTCGAGGATAGAGGGGAACTCAGTCACAAAACATAGCTGATTAATATCTAGGTCAAACAAAAGAAATAAGGAGCAGCACCGCGTTGGGGAGAGAAAAACTCGTGTGCAGGTCTTCACAGCAGGGTCCACTAGGGGCCCTTGTATCCAGGAAAGAAGAAAATACTGAAGAATTTTTACGCATGCGCGGACTCACTTCCCCTGATTGGGGACTGGCACGGATTGTTATATCTATAAGCCGCATACCTAATATATCTCAAATGGCTAAAGATCTAATAGATTTGTAGATTCTCTGTATACCCCAGATTATGCCTTTTTTTTTATTTTTTTGCACTTCACTGCACTTCAGACTCGGGCGATCAGTCTGAGAGTATCTGTGAAGCGTTGTTGGTAACCATGACTACTATTGTGGGGAGCGTGTTACCTCCTAGCTTTTTCTCACTGTATATTATGCACTTTATTGACCTATCACTATTAACATGTTATATTGTATCGGTATGGATACACACTTACCATTACGAGTATGTTTTTTGTAATGTTTTCACGTTGTTAACTTTGTATACACATGTGGTGGTAATTACCTGACAGCCATTTAAGGCGTCAGGCGGATACCTCACTATGCTTGAAAATGTCTTGATTGAATAGACGAAACGTCGCATCATGAAGGTGGAATAAAAACACATTTACGGAGTGCTGCTTCAGTATTTTCTTCTTTGCTGATTAATATCTGGTACAAAGGTATTAAGAAATATAAACATGATATTAATTAAAAAGCAACAATATATTGGGGGTCATTTACTAAGGGCCCGATTCGCGTTTTCCCGACGTGTTACCCTAATATTTCCGATTTGTGCCGATTTCCCCTGAATTGCCCCGGGATTTTGGCGCATGCGATCGGATTGTGGCACATTGGCGCTGGCATGCACGCGACGGAAATCGGGGGGCATGGCCGAACGAAAACCCGATGGATTCGTAAAAACCGCCGCATTTAAAAAAAAAAAATCTGTCGCGGAGCTTGCACTTACCTTCACTCAGCCCGGCTCGGTGAACAGCAGCGCGTTACGATGCTTTTCAGCGCAGCAGCGCCACCTTAATGAATCCCGGTCGGATCAGAATCCAGCGCAGAGAACGCGCCGCTGGATCGCGAATGGACCGGGTAAGTAAATCTGCCCCACTATCTTAACAATGACTTAATGCATAAAAGAGGTGAGGGATGAGTGCTTGTGAAATGAGGGTAATGTGAGGATGGGGGGGAGGTAAAAATGAAGAAAAAAAGGAAAAAGAGAAAAAAAGGGGAGAGAGAAAAGGTGAGGAGTGCAAAGACACAAACCGTGAAAAAAAAAAAAAAATATATATATATATATATATAAGTGTGTAGGATTATAGGGGACAAAAAGTCACCAATCAAATCATAAGGGTCCCGGAAGGTGACAAGTGTGCGGCGTGTATGAAAGGGGATGTGTGACTAGGAAGGTGAAGAGAGTACATAATAGTAATGAATGTGGCAAAAAGAAACGTCACAGATTATCAAAAAAGTTCATGTACCTTAATAAAGGCTGTAGTGGCAAACGAACATTTCAGACAATCGCGTCAAGGTCTCTTATAAAAGCCTGTGAACAGAAGATCCACCATGCTTCACAGCGTAACAGACTAGGAGAAATGTCCCCTCCCCTCGGATTAGCCCTCACCATCTCAAGGCCCACTATTCTTAGACCCCGGGTCTTACCATTGTGGTGGGTCCTGAAGTGTGCTGCTACCGTTGACAATGGTTTGTCCTGGTTAAAATGCACTTCCACGTGACTTATTGTCGAGGCATGTTGCTGAATTCTTCGTCTCAATTCCTGTGAAGTTTGACCGACATAAACCTTCCTGCAGGTGCACAACAGGGCATATATTACATTTCGAGTACAACAATTAATATAATGATGTCGTTTGTATTCCTGCTGATCCAATGGGTTCGTAAAATTCCTACATACCTCCATCCATGGGCAGATCGAGCAGTTTCCGCAGGGTAAAGACCCTGAGTCTGATCCCTCTGGCCAACTTTTTTAGGGTAAACTCGAGCCTTAAATCGTTGTGTAAGCTCCAGAGAATGGGAATCGAAATTCACTTATGGCTTTGCAGTTCCGCTTGATCCGTAAAAATTGGCCAGTTGAGATGCCTTTACGTAGATGGTAGGGATGAAAGCTTTTAAAATGTAAAAGGCTATTCGTAGCCGTTTTTTTCCGGAATAGTGTGGTGGTGACTTCATTATTGTGGATCCCGATTTTCAAGTCCAGGAATTCATCCGAGTCCTGTGAAACATGGGAGGTAAGGGTGATATTGCAGGTATTATTATTAAGTTGTTGAATAAATTCATGACATACAGAGATAGGACCGGTCCAAAAGCTTAAAATGTCATCTATGAAATGGAACCAGGCGGTCACATGTTGTTGGTACAAGGGGGAGGGGTAGACATGCGCCTAAAAATAGGTTGGAGTAGGATGGCGCACATCTGGCCCCCATGGCCGTCCCCATGCCAAAAATGTTATTACATGCAACACACTACAAGCAGTAGTTGACCAGGAACCTTTGCGCCACCAGGTTCAGGACATGTGCAGGCAAGTATTAATGTACGGCAATCCTGGATGGAGACATAATGTGAGCCAAAGCCCTTCCTACCTTGCGACCAGCCTCCAGTACATTTATCCCAGTGTGCAGTTAAGGTGAAAGTTGCATCTCGGGAGTAATGGCATTTCGCTGTGAGCACCTGATTTTGTCCACAACCTATTGGTGCAGTGCATGGATGGCCTGCCAAGAAAAGTAGTAGTGGCCAGGAACTTCATACTGGGGGACAACCACTGCTATCAGATCTTTAAAGCTGCCAGTCTCCACCAGCCTGAATGGGAGTATTTCAAAGGCCAGCAATTTGGCTCAAACTCAAACTTTTTCTTTCTCTTCTTTATTTGGGGGATAGAAAGCTAAACCAATGGTGTGAGCAGGCTTGGTGATGATGGCGGTGAGACATCCACCCTCTGCTGTGAGGCAGATGGCCTAATCACAAGGGAGGCAGTGGTATGGGCTGAGCCATCTGAATCAGATGGAGCTTTGGGTGTCCGCAGGCTTTTTGGGGGGTCTCAACCACTGCAAGTAATATTTACTTTGCAGGTGCCTGCTCATACGTGAGGTGCTCAGATTGTTAAGACTGGCCAGTTTTTGGACTGGTGACACAATGTTCTGGTCTGTCTTCTGTACTCTAGCATAAAAAATGGCAGGCCCGAGACCAGTTAGATGGCCTTTAATTGCTGATCCTTTGGTGTGATGGTTAGCAGCAGGCAAAAATGTGTCTACGAGCTAAGCACTGCAACTTGACACCCTTTTGCTTGTTCTTCTATACAACAGTATTTTGAAGGAATTGCAAACTATACGATGGCAGTTTTTAGGCATCAGAGGTAATAAGTGCTGGACCCACATTATGCAATTTTTAAATTAATGTGCTTTCTCAGTTGTGACCCAGATTCTCAACCTCGCTATTGTGTTATTTGTCTATCTGTATTGTTACATTTCCTCACTTTGGCTCAGAGAGGGTTGTCCTGTATTGCCTACAGTTTTAGGGCTCACTGTTCTGTCTGTTGTCACTGAGTCCAAGGAAACCATTATAGCCTATTCATGCTGCACTTTGGAGCCAATTAGCAGGTATACAATATGTGACACATGTTATGTGTTTCCTCACTCTTACAATTTTTTTGGGGCCCTTTGTAGGCCCCTTTGAGGCTAACTGGGCTTGCCGCTTAAATTCATTGGTTGAAAACCCTAGGCTGACAGACAAGCGGATTGGATGTGAATGTAGAATTTATTTGTTCGATGTATAGATAAGTTAAAATTCTGTGACTCCTTTTGCCATTGATTCTCTTGAAGATGTTATATTTTGGGATTTTGACTCCTCTGTACTTGCTCTGTTGACATTCTGTGAAATTCTCATTCTTGTAATCTGACTTGCTGTTTGTCATCAATAAAAGAAATTATAAAAAAAAAAGTTATGTTTGTACATAAGCACTATTGTCACTATGATATAAGGATACTTTTGGGAACTTTCTAAGTGGGTAGTTGAATGATAGACTTCTGATACTGTTTTTTGCAATCTTATGGACTATCATTATCTATAATTCTATTTCCTATTAAGAATTTTGTTGTATAAGTTTTTAAATTCTTCAATTAAAAATTGGTATTTTAACTAAGCTTAGGTAATGTGTTTCTCCTTTTTTTGGGGGGGGGGGATATAAGGTTTGAAAAGTTAAAGCATGTAAAACCAGCTGTTTGCAACTAAGTCATGAGTCATTAATCCTTCAAGGATTCAACACATTTTCATCTATAGATTTGTTTTTTTATTCACTTCCTTCCAAATATCATATTTTATTGAGTAGTGGTAACAACTAGTAATGGATTTTTCTTCCACTATCATAAGCCATATACTAAATTTATTTTTTCATTGCTTTTGTCCTACAATTGCTGATCAAATGTAAAAGAATGAAACAAAAAGGTTAAATCTGATCTCTGGTTTACATAATACAATTCTTTGTTGTGTGCTCATTTTAAGACATGCAAAGTAGGCCAGGTAATTTAGGTTAACACATGGTAAAACTGATTACCCAGATGGGAGATTCACATTTTTGAGTATAAATAGAGAATTTAAATTTGAAATATTTCTTTATTTCTCACTCTTGCAGTATTACTTTTCAAAAGCACAGGATTGACAACATTATGCTATATTTATTTACTTGTATGTTCAATATATTGTACTATGGTGAATCATACATATAGACATGAAACGGATGTAGATAAATGCTTTTGGTTGTTCTTTGGTGATATTGTAATTTTCTGGTAGAAATATCCGGCACACAATAACCACAATAGTGGTCATTGTCTGGCAACTGCAAAATATTAATAAATAACAGAATTTACTATAATAAGAAGCATGGTTCTATAAACACACACAAAAAATGTTATAGCTTACAGTCTTGCTTTTGTTAATATTTTGTTAATGTTAATGTATGCTGTTTAGAGATACAACACACATTTGATGATTTTTGTGTCCCAGGCATATTTCTTTTTTACAAAAAAAAACACTTAAGAATTAACCCCTTACTACTTTTTCTCCTTAAAGCCCTAGTTTTAATGGCAGTGTATTCTCTTCTGTCCTCTTCCAAGTGCAGTGTTCAAGTCAAATCAGTAAAAATATTGGCACCAAATCTCAATTTAGAATGAAGGATAGCACACTTACAATCGCCAGATGTCTAGCGATTCTAGATGTGGCGCAATAGGTTTGTTTCCTACCCCGCACATGAGAAACTAGGGCCACCTTAATGGCAGTTTCTAAACTACCACTATGAATAGGCGATTTCTTTTACATCCGAGCCCTTGCTTAGAGTAACTAATGATCAGAGATTGTAATACCGTAAAATCATCTCAGCAGTCAAAATAATGATGAAATTCATAGGGAGCGTAGGTATAGGTCACTTTACGGCCAGAATACCCACTAAAGGACTAATAGGGACCGATTCTGGGTACTGTCCTTTTTAGGACAGGAGTCACAGAGGATGTAAGGGCTCACACACACAAAGCAGGGATAGAGACATTGCTCCCTGGTACGTACGGCTCTCCTGAGACTCCTGATCTGGTGGGTAATATACAGTCTGAGGTTAGATCAATCCATTTTTTCTGCGCACCAAAGGAAAATGGCACACAGACCTTTGATGTATATTTGTTTGTATGTAATGTTTATGTGGATTTTATAATGTAACAAGTAAATGTTACGTTTTAATTATCCCAGTATTTATTGCTCTATTTCACTTATGAGAAGCAAGTGAGTGTCTTTTACTACCATTTTCTTGGCTCCCCAACTCTGAAATCCTTGGTACTTGACATCTCAGGATAATCAGAGGATGCTGATCACAGATTTGTTGTTCAGAAATTGAAATATTTGATTTATGACCAGGTTTTCTTTGAAGTATTATTTTTCCATATTCTTAAGTAGCCTTTTTAAGGCACATGGCAAAATATCATGCAAGCTACAGTCACAAAGTTGGTCTATGGACCAGGTGCTAATTATGTTATCTTATAAGACACAGGTGACTTCCTTTGGAAAAGAAGGTGTCTCCTAACCCATAATTTATTACAACAAGAAAAAAGCAATAAACATATATATCTAAAAACCACAAGAACAAGACATGATGGTGTTCAGTCCTTCATCAAATATACAAAGTCACCATATAAGTATAAAGATTATCCAAAAATGTAATTAATTAAATGCAAATCATTTACCCACCAGGGTGTTGCATACTACTGTGGACATAAAATAAAGTCACCACTCTATGACTTTTGCAGGGGTAAACAGAATACTGAATGATCAGTAACGTGAAGCCTTGACTGATAAGTAAAGAACTGCCCTCTATTGAAAAAAGCTATCCTCAAGACCACTAAGTATAGACAAATAAACCCTTTTACTTTCCCAGTGATACAAACATTAATTATACCTGCCCTCTCACCTTATACGCTAAAGGATTTTGCCATGAATCCTTTATCTAACCTGCAACAACAAGGATACAGGCCAACTACATACATGCCAAAGATTAACAGGAATCATCTTCATTATCCTAATCCATTAAAAATGGCCTAGTACTGACACTGTAAAACTAGATAATCTGACAGTTTACTTGGATGATATGTAATCAGTCTGTTGCTTTCAAATGTTTGTGCTGTATACAGCATTCATGCTATTTTGGAGCATTCCTTACTATTTAGAAGCTTAGCAGAAACATTGTCTGGCACCCCCTCCCCCACACACATATGATGCACGTATAGATTCAACTATTTAGAAGACATTTTAAAATTTGGAAGGTACCACTACTCACGGTGGCTTAGTGGTTAGCATTACAGCCTTATAGCGCTGGAGACGTTGGTTCAAGTCCCAGCGTCAACATCTACAAAGAGTTTGTATGTTCTCTTAGTGTTTGAGTGGGTGTCCTCCGGTTTCCTCCCACACTCCAAAACATACAGGGACCGATTTGGCAAATACTGTGTAATCTGTTAGCGCTATATAAATAAATGAATTATTATTATTATTATGCAGCCATATCAGACCAGCTTTTCTGAGAAATGTTGGGTACTGTTGGCTAAAGTGGCCTAAAATTTGTCTACGGTTCCACTACATCAGAAGAACACCTCTGTTAAAATAAGCACAAGTAAGTGATGAATTTGATGCTAGCTCTGAAATTCTATTATCATCTCAACTAGCATCTAAATGTAAGTAGCAAAGTCTTCTCTTCTTGTAGATAAAAGCTTTGTGACATACCTCCACCCTCAAATCATGTCACAGGGTGCACCTACACTACAAACCTTCATAATTTACCACCTAAAACCCCACCAACTAGCCAAGAAGGCATATTTATGCAAAATTCTACTCTCCTAGCATCCCAGCACTTGTATCTTTGCAAACTTGCCATCACTTACAATTTCCCTGAAATAGAACAATTACTGTTTAAAAACTTAATTTCTTTAAGACTACAAGTAGAGACTCATTAAGTTTTTTAAGATTTAGTACATGGATGTGCAGTGCAAATATAAAAAAATAGTTGTCAGATAAAAAGATGTAATAGTTAAAAAGAATATATATATACAATACGGATACAAGCCGTTGTAAAATAAAAAAGGTAAAAACCAAAAAGCTTTACTGGGACACCACAGGAAATTATTTGGGCAGACCTTTCAGATAAAAAATGGAGTCCCCAACTGACAAGACTGACAATATGGACATTCCCTAGCCCAGGGCTCAGGAACCTTTTTTGTCTGAAAGAGCCATAAGCGCCACATATTTTAAAATATCATTTTAGAGCCATACAATATGTTTATACAGTATATAGCCAGCAAGCCCCCCAATATATAGCCAGCCAGTCTCCCAGCATATAACCAGCCAGCCTCCCAGTATATATCCAGCCCCCCCAAGTATATAGCTGGTCCCCCAGTATACAGACATCCTGAGCCCCATGTATATAGCCAAAAGCCCTGTGTATAGCCTGCCCAGCCCGCATACAGCCATCCTGTCCCCCAGTAAAAAAAAGCATGTTAGGACTGCTCATTAACTATGATGGTGTCTTATGTTCCAATATCATAGGCACTTCCATGGTAATGCATGCAAAAAAGCAACAAGCACTGAGTGTATTGCAATTTCTAAATGCAAGACACTGAGTGCTGGTTACCAGCCGCATGTGTTTCCATGGAAACGCATATGTGAGCAGGCCGAGGCATTATATTGCATTTGTAAATACAATACAAACGCCATGGAAGGCACTCTAATAGCTAGGGAGCTGTTTTGCCAAAGGCTATGTGATGTTCTGGCCCCCGGATAGGGTACACCATAATAAGCAGACTGTAGTAATGCATGAAACTGTCTCAGTCTGCCAAATGGACAATTATATGTCCCAATACTTTTATATTGAGTACTCACCATGGAAAGTGGAGTTGTAACCACAAAACATAACATTATTTAATACTAATATGACAAATGAAATGAAATCTGCTTAGTAAACCTCTTTCAGAAATGGTCTGAAGATTTCTTCTAAAATCTAAAGAGAATCTTAAACTTTGATTTTACATCACTAAACAAACTGCTCCTTTAGGTAGGATATCCTTTCTACTATTCACAATTCACATGTTAAAAGTTATTTTATGATGTCACTTACCAAGAAAAAAAAATCACCTCCCAAGCTATATCTACAGGAGATCTAGGTTGGGTTTTCTTTTTTATATATATATATTATATATTATATATATATATTCTATCTCTCGCTATCTTGTTGTGTTAATATTTCATCTATATTTTTTTTATTTCAGTTCTTTTAACATCACAACTTGGATATATTTTTTCTTTCTTTATTACCCGCTAGCGCCCCACGACGTTATAACTACCATAACTCCGTCCCCGTTGCTCTATTCTTACGCACCGGGACATAGTATAACGTCTACTTTCTGGGACCACCAGTTTCACGAACGGAGCCGGTACCAGAAGCAGCGCTGCACTGTCTATCACAGCTGACACCAGCGCTGGAACCCCGCGATCGGAGAGCCGGGCTCTATCGCTGTGGTTTAAACCCCTTCCCACCGCGGTCAAGCATGACCCGTGCGTGTAGGGTGTTCCGCTGTGGATCGGATCCCCCGTCTCTCGTCTTACCGGGGAGCCGACGCGACTACGTTCCGGGCAGCTTCCGAAGTGGTCCAGGCATGTGAGCGTTGCAGAAGTTGCATTCTCGTCTCCACTACACACATTCACACACGCACACACGCAACGTTCTCTGTCGAAGACTGAACACAACTGTTTGACGAGCGTGGAAAAGAGGGGGGGGGGAAGAGGGACCAAAGCTTGCTCGTCTACAGCGGTTTTGGGCTCAGTGACATCTGTCGGGGGGTCGCACACAGTGACTACATGACGCTTGGACAGGGTGGTGGGTTCGACTGTGTATCTCAGGACACACTGTGAACGCGGCGTGTCAGGGTAGGGGTGTGCCGTCTTGGGATTACAAGTTCAGGTATGGACACCTGAGGACACCATGTGACGAGGGGCTGCAAAAACAGTCTGGACACCACACACGTGACACAGGTGGGGAGGGGAAGGGACAGGACAAGAGGATGCGAACATGTGTGTCAAAATAATCGAATTAACAGTGAACGAACCAACAGTGTCGCGGGAGAGGCGGACCTTTGTAATACATGGTGACACTTGGCGCGCACAACACAAGTCACTGTGACACACACAGCTGAGATGATACACTACACAAACCACGGTCAAATGTGTGCAAAAAGCACAAGGGCGTGCGACGTGGGAGGAGGGTAGTACAGCGGGGCGGATACGACACAACAGCAGTGCAGTTGGCATGTGTGTATATAACGCTGTGACAAGCCTGATGTTAACTCACTGTGCACTGCAGCGGCACACGCACGGGGGGGGGGGGTTTACGCCAGGTGTACGTGACTGTGTGGTGGTGACTGCACACACAGTTAAATTGTCACTGGACACAGTTGGTGGACAGGTTTTGTCAGTTGGGGTGGGGCCGGACAGACACGGGGGTGCACGACTGCGACAGCACATGGTCGGGGTGGTAGTGGTCACACAATTTCATCAAGGGTGGGGGGGTGGGCTGTACAAGCACACAAATACAACGGACACACCATAAATGGGTGGTCAGAACAGTGCCAGAAGTTGGCGACCAACGGGGTGAAAACTCATCTGTTGCACACAGGTGGAAGTTGGTGACACTGGGACAGGGAGGTTGTGTCCTGATCCAGGGGTTGAGTCCCATGAGGGAGACAAGTGAATAAAGAACTGGTGTGGGTGGTAGTGGACTCTAATCTATGACAGTTATGATGCAGTGGACTTCTTAAGACACACTAGACATTCACACCAAAAACCACATTTTAATTTCACAAACAAACATTTCTACATAATTTAAAACTTTAGATTACTTCATTTTCTCTCTATAGATCACCACAAAACAACCTAACCACTATCTCAATACCTTCAAAAAGAGATCATAAATAACAAGACTCCGACGAAACCAAGCCTGAGAAAACCAATCTTACTTGAAGAGCAACGAAACGAACACGACGTTAATTTTTTACCGCGAAACGCACATATTTTCACCAATATAACTAAAAAAAGTATAAACCAAGTATTCACCATTACAATTCTAACTTTCAACAACAAATTTTTCACACAGACTTTCTGATTCTCCAATAATATTAAATAGTTTAATTCAATCTTTTATTTTTATATTGGATAATCGATACATGCGCTACGGTTTTAAAAACTTATTAAAACTTATAATCTTACCACAACAACGACAAAGGAATACTCAATTACATTCCTGTTTCAGTAGGACTGACCCTCAAACAAACAAACTCAACTTCACTCCCACATTACTCACCATCTTTCATATCAAACTTCTATTTGCTACAATCTGTGAGGCTTTTTTTTCAAACATTTCTTTTTAGGGGCTTATTTAAGTCGATAAAATTTTTACAATCAACTTTTAGAGCATTTTTTTAATAGTATTCTAATAAATATCTTTTTGAACTTTTTCGTTTTTTTTCCTCCGGCGTTTTACCGTCGCGGCATACATTCTGTTTTATAGAGCAATTGTTACGGACGCGCCAATACCAAGTATGCAGTTTTTTTTTGTGTTTTATGTTTTGTTATTACTTTATTAAGTTTTTTATGGGAAGTGCCACATTTTTGGGGCTTATATTTATATGTATGTTATTTTATTTCATTACATGTGTAGGTTACACTGTTTTTTTGCATTTTTTTTAGCTTATACATACTTGAACTTACAACCACTGATGCCTCTGACTCAACCTGGTTAGTTCCCATCACTGCTCAACAATACTATTTTTAACTTGTAGAGGCATGTGAACTGTCTGAGCAAGCTTGCGCATGCTCAGACAGTTTACCGCCAGACCCGGAAGGGTCCTGGCTGCCATGAGACCCGGCCAGCTCCGGGGCACATGCCAGTCCTCGGTAGGCTGGCCAAAGAGGGATCGGATCCCCCCGTAAGGCACGGGGATCCTGATCCACACAGGAACACCCTTACAACACGCCGCGGTATGCTTACGCGCGGCGTTAGGGGTTAACACCCGCGATCGAGCCGCTCCGAATCGCGGTGTTACAGCGCGGTGTCACTGTGAGGAGACAGCTGAAACCGCTGCTGTCTGTGACCCGGAGGACAAAGAGCACACCCCCGGTCTCGTTCTTCCGGTCCAAGAAGCTAGACGGTATCCTACGTCCCGTTCGCTAAGCATCTAGCCCGGGACGTAGTATAACGTCGTGGTGCGCCATTGGGTTAATAAAGAAGAGAAAAGATAATATCCAATTTTTATGTTAAATAATAAAATAAAAAAATATAGATATATATAGTTTACACACACACACAATATATATATATGATATATATATATAATATATATAAATATAATTATATATAAAACAAAAACCCAACACTTATACTCTCACGCAAAATTGCCACAAGATACAGGAAATTGAGATATATGTGGAAAAACGACCAATTACTGAACCAAAAAACCAAACTTCCACCCCACATTGGTAATCATGAAAAAGTAAAAACTCATTGATTTTTTAATTTAAATGTAAAAAATAACAGAATATTTAACATATGCTCAGGGGGTCATAACGCGCTGGCTACACGGCGGGTGTAAGTAAGAAAGCAATGTACATTTATATTGTTCAAGTGAAAATACTCCAGTATTGAGATTAATAAAATATCGGTAAGGACGTCAAAGAAACTATCCAAATGCTAATGGTCACTAAAAGAATGGAACACTGAATGTATCAGACCATTACCCTGAAAACCAGAATGCCATACGCCGCACCCACGACGTACGTTTCGCCCGTCAAGCCTTCATCTCCCCAGGGTTAGACCCCTGACATATTTCAAATATCTGTATATCTTTTAACATGTTAAATACAATAAATTGAATTTTTTACTTTTTCATAGATTCCATGTGGTGAGATTTTTGTTTTTTGGTCAATATAACTATTATATATTATATACCTTTCTTTACATTATTGCTAATATTATGGTCATGTTGTCATGATAGGCATTATTTGCCCTGCAAAGACTCAGTAGTGTATTGCGTGTGTGCATTATGTACAACTAGGAGGTAATTTTGATCCTGATTGAAGAAGAATTCTTTAACAACTATATTTGTATAGAATAGTGTTTGTCTTTAAATATGGACATCTCTTTCCTTGCATGTAAAGTTTCTAGAAGTGCAAATGCTAAAAAATCTCTATGTTTCCTTCTATATGGGAGCATAATTAATATATACGCCATTCCAGAAGTTATTGGCACATAAAAACCCCCAAGGCATTATTGAGCATCAGCCACTGCATAAGTTAAGGTACCCTAGTAGTCATGTTGAAATATCCGTAAAAAAGACAAATAAAAACATTTAATAGTAAATTTAACCACCCACTTCCATAGAAAACATATTTACAAAAGAAAACACCGTAAAATATTATTACCAATGTTGTTATCGCCCCCATCTCCCAAATGCCTGTTCCCTCAAAAATAACACAGATTGTTCGCCATCCTCAAACACTGTACACAGAAATAGACTTTTGTTGTTCCATTTTCCATTCATATATTTGTAAAAAATGATTCAAACAGTTACGCGGTATATAGGTCTAGTCCTAAATTGATGATATAATATATCAATTTCCGCACTACCTAAAAAATTACCACTTAATCAAGGTGTGTATCACCAGAAGTGTAAAACATATTGCCCTCATCAATTTGGCAAAATGTAAAGTATTATTTTTGCTACAAAAGATTTCAATTTTTTTACATCTTAATATTTGATATACTGTTGATTATCTGACCCAAAGATAAATGGGGACTATATTTTGAAGTGATTAAAGCTGTAAGCAGAGACACAACAAAATGCCACATGTGGTTTTCCTTGTCACTTGTCATGCACTTTTTTTCCAGCTTATACGGTGCATTGGGCAGGAATACATGCGTCCCTACTAAGGACACAACCACCACTCTACGACTGACCCATAGTTGTCAGACCGGAACCCCTCTGCCCACTGTTGACCTCGTGTTGATGCTCTCTGGTGTTTTTTTATTAGAGTCCCATCTACATAATCAGCTGTAGTGTCTGTAATTAAGCTTTATTGTAATCCTCTGGTCCTAATTACCAAGAAAATTTGAAGACTCCATTGTCACTGGGCAAGAAAAAAATTTGTCTGGACTACCAATTATAAAACTATACAGTTCGACTTACATACAAATTCAACATTAAGAACAAACCAGTCCAGAGACCCTTCTTTGTACGTACCCGGGACATGCCTGTCTTGTATAAAGAGAAAACTAAAAAATACAATTTTCCCGCGCAGATACACAACCATATACATCCCTGTCAATGGAAACATCAAAAAGTTGAGGGTAGTCAAAACTAGAAACACAAAGCGAAAATGGGCATGATACGGGTACAGAAGGCATAAATTTCCTAAGGAAGAGGTTTAGATCTACAAAGCATCTAAGATCAGGAGTTGCTTGATTGGGGTTTTATTTACAATTCAAACACACATGTGAATTCTGGCTCATTGATATTGTTTGCTGTATTCGAAATGAAAAAATTTCACATCAAGATGATGCCTCGGCAGTCAGAATTAGGTAGGTAGCACTCCTGCCTTTGTCTAGAATTAAACTCAAATAGCAGTGTAATGGCTTAGAAGATTTTTGCCTAAAATGAGGTTAAGATATGTGCATTTAAAATGATGCTCTCTAAAAGTGATCTAATGTAAAGAGGGGCTCTTTACAGCTCATTTGTATATGGCTTTTAAGGCATTTTTATTGGTAAACAGGAGTGAGATACAGCAATAACAGAGAGAATTGCTCAAAATGGATGTAGCATCACTTATATCGTGGGGCTAATTGAGTAATTATGATGGGGACGGTTCTCTTTACATGGTTTGAACAAACTGAGCCTATGACATTAGGACACCGGCAAACACCAGCTGCATAAGTCCATGCTGTGGTTAGTGTGCCACTCATATCTGGTGACAATACAATTAACTTTACTAATTTGAATCTTTTCTGACAATTTGTAGCATATTTTTCTGTTGGAAGGATTCTTCTTGTGCATTGTGATTAGGGCCACTTTCTCATTACTATCATGGAGATTTTTTATTCGGAAACTAATTCATCCTTCCATAAGTAATGAACTTTGCTCCGGGAGTTAATTGCCTGCAATCATAACCTCGACTATTCATCCATTAAAACTGAAAATTTGTAAGGAGAAGAAGAAACCTTGAGCTGGAACAAATTTTTGCTGAATTTGGCAGGGTGACCTTGTGACACTTAGTTACAGCGATATGGACTTTGAAAAAATGTCATGCGAATCATCCCACAGCAAGGTCCAACTAATCGTCTCTTGTTGTAAAGGAAAAAGATCACTTGCTGCAATTCCTTCAGTACATTAAATTTATCCACTGAGCCTATAATATCACTCGAACTAGATTTAGAATAAATGACATTTAAATTACATAGAACTTGCCATTTAGATTATATAGTCAAAGTCTAAATTTCATACAGTTTTTGTGTATTAAAACTTAAGGATTAATTGCTTTTTTTCTATCCATTAAAATATATTATTGGCAACACCTTTTGAAATGTCAAATTAAACTTCAAAATATCCAGGGTTTTACCCAAAACAATCAATTGTATCTTCTGCCAGCGCTAATAATCTGTAGGCACCATATAAATAGAATTATGATTATTATATTCCCTTTGGGTCATAGATTTGAGTCATACAAAGCAAGGCAATAGTACAGATTGGTTTGCAGATTAGTATATCAACAAACAGTAGGGGAGTGGGGTGCATTGTTATAGATATGGACCTTATCCTCATGCCTATAAAACCCTTCTAGAGTTAGGGTTTTAATAGCAGCAGGCCTGTAGGGCTGACAGATCTCATACACTGCACTCAATAAGTACAAGCGTAAACACTGGCAAAACGTCGTGTCACTAATCTATTGGCTTTATGAGAGGTAAATTCCACGCTGTACCTGGGGGAACTGTAAGTTGTATACCGGACTTTTCCCAGACTTTGATCAGTTCTGCTAAAGGCTGGACATATAGTGAGACTGCTGTACTAGGGGAAATCTGTGTATTTGGGGTAAGTATTTGGCTTTAATGAAGAAACCCAGGGGTCACATTAATGGCACATTCTCAGATTTGGTTGACATTACCAGTTGAGTGTCACAGGGGTCACATTGGGGCCACTTTTTAATTTTTTTAATTTAATGAACCTTGTATTGTGTTCCACAGACATTTTAATATTTGCCTGATGATACTTAGCTGTCTAAAGTTATTAAACTGATACCAATACTATAGCTTACATGTATAAATATTAACAAATAAAAAATAAAAAGATTAAATCACCACCCTTTCCTAGAAGTATATAACTATAAATAAATATAAAACTCATAAACACATTGGGTATCGCCACGTCTGAAAATTCCCAATCTATCAAAATGTAAACGGTTTTTCGCTGCGTTTACCCCGTACCGAAATAGACAAAGGTTGCACTTTTTTGCCATTTTGACAAATAAAAATTCGATAAAAGCTATCAAAATGTCATATAGTCCTGAAAATAGAAGCCTTGAAAAAAAAAAACCTCGTACTTAAAAAATAAAAAAACTAATTATTAAATAAGTATTTTCATAATCGTGCACGGCGACCCATAGAAAATAAAAAAATAATATACTATTTATGGTATGGTTCACGGCCAACAATAAAAACAATAAAAATTTTTCTAAAAAATTGATGATTTTCATTTCCTTCCGAGCCAACAAAGAGTTAATTAAATCTCACCAATTAGCTGAAGATGACCCCAACAATATACATACCAGAAAAGTGCATCTCATGGTGGCAAAAGAAATAAGCCCCTATAGGTCCTCATTAAAAAAAGAAGAAAAATTATAGCGCTTGACAAGGTGACATAGCAAATCTGATTGGATGAGCGCCGCCTTCCCTTTTATCGCCCCGGCCGCGTGGCCCCACTACATGAAGTACCACCACATATAGGAGATATCGTGTACTCGGGAGGAATTGGGGTATCAAACTTTGTGGACTTTTTTTTAATTAATCCATTTTTTAAATGTTTAATTTTCCACCCAAAATGGGTGTTTGTGTTGTATTGAAAAATATTACAATTTGCAGGACTGCACCTCCAGTTTGTTTTAACCCTATAAACACGTAAAGGTTAACAAACTTCTTAAAAGTAGTTTTCATACGTTGAGGGTGTAGTTTTGTAGTTCCACAAGTGTGGTTAATTTACGAGTCTTGCATATTTTAGGCCTCTCAGTGTCAATTAGAAGTTGATCAGGTCCATCATAGTACGGGTTTTGGCGATTTTACAAAAAAAATGTGAAAAATGGCACCCAAATTCTGAGCCTCATAACATTCTAGTAAAATATGTGGAATCTTAAAAAACCATGCCAACATAAGCAGACATTTGGGAAATGTAAGTATGAATTTATTTGGGTGCTATGACTGTCTTGCCATCAAAAGTAGAGAATTAGAACTTGTGATTTGAAAATAAAGAATTTTTCAAAATTTTTGCCAAATTTTGTTTTTTTTCATAAACTAAACGCAAAGATTTCATCCAAATTTTAAACAATTTGAAGTAATGTGTCACGAGGAGAAAAACAATCTCAAAATCCCCTGGATATCTCATAGCGTTCAAAAGCTATAACCACTTTATAGTGACACAGGTCAGATTTGAAAAAATGGGACGCGTCCTTAAAGGCCAAAATAGGCTGTGTCCCCTAGGGGTTATAGTGTCAGGTTCCTGTTAGGAGGCCATATGTTCAGGCCTGCCCACCAACCCAGTAGAAATGAAGCTGCTGGGAGACCTCACCATCCCCCATCTTTTTCAATATTTTGACTGTCCGGGCACCACGTAAAAATAAAAATGTTAAAACCTCGCACATGCTCGTTTGCAGAAGCGGGTAACAGGGATGGAGAAGATCAGAAGGGAAGCAATCATAATAATATTCCTTATTATAGTGCACATAGATTAAGCTATGCTGCACAGACTTGCAAATCAGTCCCTCCTAATGGGGCTCATAATCTAATCAAACCTTTCAGTATGTTTGGAGTGTGGGAGGAAAGCCATGAAATACAGAGAGAGCAAACAACTCTTTGCAGATGTTGACTTGAACCCAGGACCCTTGTGCTGCAAGGCTGTAGTGCTAACCCTGAGCCAAGACTCCTTCTATGGTATGCAGACCACTGGCAGATGATTCGTTAGAAAGTCAGAGCACCAGTAGGCACAAACTTGGTCCTTCATCTAATTTTTGCTTCTTGTAATATTTTATGCGCTAGAAACAGCCTCACAAGGCTGCTTGGAGCCAGTTTTAGTCTTGAATACTGAGCTGGGTTCTACTGTATCCCCTGAAAACTGTCGCCCCCTACAGACGTAGAAGGGTCACCCAACACAAAATCTCACTAGCTTCAGGGATGGAGACGCACGGACTAAGGGGGTGTGTGTTACCTATATAAAAAAAATTCCCTCAAGCTCAGCAAATAAGCTGACACTTCTCAAACTATTTATTTAATGCCTTTATCTCTCTTCTTCCACAGACAATCCAAATGTGTTTTGAAAGGTGAAATGTAGGTTGTATAGAGTGAAAGATGTAGTGATGCTCCCCTCCAGACAAAATTGCAGGTCATTTTTTTGAGAGTATTAGCCAGAAAGTTGCCACAAATACAGGAAATGGTATATAATGTGGAACAAACGAACAATTACTGAACCAAAAAACAAAAATTCCACCACATTGTAATCATGAAAAAGTAAAAAATCAATTTTATTGTATTTAACATGTAAAAGATATACAGATATTTAGACATATGCTCAGGGGGTCATAACCCTGGCTAAACACGGCAGGGGTGTAAGTAAGAAACATGTACAGTTTATATTGTTCAAGTGAAATACTCTGTATTGAGATATAATATGGGAAGGACCAAAGAAATAATCCAAATGCTGAAATGGTCACTAAAAGATGGAAACTGAATGTATCAGACCTTACCCATGAAAACAGAAGCCCCACGCCGACCCCGACGTACGTTTCAGCCGTCAAGCCTTCATCTCCCCAGGGTTATGACCCCCTGAGCATATGTCTAAATATCTGTATATCTTTTACATGTTAAATACAATAAAATTGATTTTTTACTTTTTCATGATTACAATGTGGTGGAATTTTTGTTTTTTGGTTCAATATATATATATATATATATATATACACTTATATATTATAGTATGCTAATATTAATGGTCATAGTTGTCATGATAGCATTATTTCAGTAGTGATTGCGTTGTGTGCATTATGTACTAACTATGGAGGTAGTATTTGATCCTGATATGGAAGAATTATTTAACAACTATATTTGTATAGGAATATTTGTGTTCTTTAAATAGTGGGACATCTCTTTCTGTGCATGTAAAGTCTAAATGCTAAAGAAGTGCTAAATGCTAAAAAATCTCTATGTTGCTCTTATATGGGAGCAGTAAAATTAATATATACTGCATTACAGAAGTATTGCAGCATATAGTATGAGCAATCAGACCCTGCAAAGGTAAAGTACCCTAGTCAGTTGGAAATAATCGTAAAAAAACAATATAAAAACATTTAATAAGTAAAAGTTTAAATCACCCACTTTCCATAGAAAACATATTTAAAAAGAAATAAACAGTAAAAATTATAAACATGTTAGGTATCGCCATGTCCCAAAATGCCTGTTCCATCAAAATATAAAAAAGATTGTTCCCATCCGTCAACACTGTAACAGAAAATAACTTTTTTGCCACTTTTCCATTTGAATAAAAAATGATCAAACAGTTATATAGGTCTAGGTCCTAAATTGATATAAATTACAATTTCCGCACATACCTAAAAAATTGACACCTTACAAAGGTGTGTACACCAAAGTGTAAAAAAGCATATTGCCCTCAGATTTTGGCAAAATGGAAAATATTATTTTTGTACAAAAGATTAAAATTTTTTTAAATCTATAAATTTGATATAACTGTGATTATACTGACCCAAAGAATAAAGGGGGACTATATTTTGAAGTGCAGTATGAAAGCTGTAAAAACAGAGCACACAACAAAATGCCATATGTGTTTTCTTGTCAATTTCACTGCATTTTTTTTTCCAGCTTTACCGTGCATTGCATGGAATATTTAATAGAGCCGCTAAAAAATACAATTTTCCCGCAGATAACAAGCCTATATACATCCCTGTCAATGGGAAAATAAAAAAGTTATTGAGGGGAGTAAAAAACAGAAACACAAAAGCGAAAAAGGGCTGAGTAAGGGTTAAGAAAGCATAAAAGTTCCTAAATGCAAGAGTTTAGATCTAAAAGCATCTAAATTCAGCAGTTGCTTGAATTGGGTTTTATATTACAATTCAAACACAACATGTGAATTCTGCCTCATGGATAAGTTTTGCTGTATTTGAAATGCAATTTGTATATGGCTTTAAAGGCATTTTTATTGGTAAAAGATACAGCATAAAAGAGAGAATGCTCAAAATGATGTAGCATACTTTACGTGGGGCTAATTAGTAATTAGTGTAGTGGGGACAGGTTCTCTTTACATGGTGAAATAAACTGAACCTATGACAAATTTAGGGCTGTCAAACACCAGCTGCATAAAGGCATGCTGGTGGTTAAGTGGCCCCAAATCTGGTGACAAGTACAATTAAAACTTTACTTAATTTAAATCTCTTTCTGCCAAATTTGTACATATTTTTCTGTTGGAAGGATGTCTTCTGTGCATTGTGATATGGGCCACTTTCTGCATTACATTATCATGGATGATTTATTATGCTGAAACTAATTCAGTCCTTCAATAAGTAATGAACTTTGCTCCAGGGAGTTATATTGCTGCAATCAGAAGCTCGGACTATTCAAATCAGTTAATACATGAAATTTGTAAGGAGAAGAAGAGAAACCTTGAGCTGGAACAAATGTTTTGCTGAATGTTGGCAGTGTGACCTTGTGAAACTTAGTTACAGAGATAGTGGACTTTGAAAAAATGTTCATGCTGAATCATCAGCACAGCAAGGTCCAACTATCTCTCTTGTTGTAAAGGAAAAAAAGATCACTTGCTACAAATATCACTTCATACATTAAATTTATCTACACTGAGCATATAATATCACTGAAACTAGATTTAGAATAAATGACATTTAAAATTACATAGAACTTGCCATTGAGATTATATAGTCAAAGTCTAAAATTTCATAAAGTTGTTGTGTAATTAAGAACTTAAGGATATAATTGCTTTTTCTATCCATTAAAATATATTATTGCAACACCTTTTGAAATGTCAAATTAAACTTCAAAATATCCAGGGTTTACACAAAACAATCCAATTTGTCATGCTTTCTGCAGCGCTAAGTAATCTGTAGGCACCATATAAATAAAGAATTATTATTATTATTATTCCCTTTGGGGTCATAGATTTGAGTCATAACAAAGCAAGGGCAATTATTACAGATTGGTTTGCAGATTAGTAATATCAACAAACAAGTTAGGGGAGTGGGGTGCATTGTTATAGATATGGACCTTATCCCAGGCCTATAAAACCCTTCTAGAGTTAGGGTTTAATAGCAGGCAGGTCTGTAGGTGCTGACAGATCTAATACACTGCACTAAATAAGTACAAGCGTAAACAACTGGCAAAACGGTCTTGTCACTAATCTGATTGGCTTTTATGAGGAGGTAAATTCCACGCTGGACCTGGGGGAGACTGTAGATGTTGTATATCCTGACTTTTCCAAGACATTTGATACAGTTCTGCATAAAAGGCTGGTACATATAATGAGACTGCTGTAACTAGGGGAAAATCTGTGTATTTGGGTAAGTATTTGGCTTAATGATAGAAAACAGAGGGTCATCATTAATGGCACATTCTCAGATTGGGTTGACATTACCAGTTGAGTGTCACAGGGGTCAGCATTGGGGCCACTTTTTAATTTTTTTTATTAATGACCTTGTAGTGGGTTTACACAGTCATGTTTAAATATTTGCAGCTGATACTTAGCTGTATAAAGTTATTAATACTGAGACCAATAATATAGCATTACATGGTATAAATATTAAAAAATAAAAAAAATTATATTAAAAAAAATTAAAAAAATTAAATCACCACCCTTTCCCTAGAAGTCATATAAATATAAATAAATAGTAAAACTCATAAACACATTGGGTATCGCCACGTCTGAAAATTCCCAATCTATCAAAATGTAATAACGGTTTTTCGCTGCGTTTAACCCCGTAACGGAAATAGAGCACAAGGTTGCAAATTTTTTTGCCATTTGAAAAATATTAAAAATTCAATAAAAAGCTATCAAAAGGTCATATAGTCCTAAAAATAGAAGCATTGAAAACATCATCAAAAGTCGCAAACAATTACACCACCCACAGCTCTGTACACCAAAATATGACAAAGTTATTAGCACCAGAAGTCACCAAAATGAAGAATTTTTTTTTTGTACAGGAGGTTTTTTTTTTTGTAAATTAAAAAATTTATCCCAGTGATTGCACCAACTCAAAGAATAAAGTAGACCTGTCATTTGGGGCGCACAGTCAAAACCGTAAAATCCAAGCCGACAAGAAATGGTGCAAATGTGTTTTTTCATCATTCAGAATTTCTTTCCTGCTTCCAAGTATATGGCATAGAACAATGAAGGCGAACCTTTTGGAGATAGAGTACCCAAACTTCAACCAAAACCCACTTATATGTTGCAAAGTGCCAACAAGACATAAGCAGTAACTTATCGATCCTTGCTGTGTCAATTGTATTGGCGTCCTGAGTTCACCAATACAATAGAAATATCATGGAAAAATTTGGATAGTAGCTTCCTTCCAGGGTCCCCTGAAAAGGAAGAATAAGGGTTCCCAGAGCAGGAGCTTCAACACTAATCTATCACTATCCACACCTTCTTGTTCCTCCTGTAGCCCTGGCAGCCAATAATGTTGCTTTAAAATGGTGCTGGGCATGGTACCTCCTATGCTGTATTGGACAGTAGGAGGAAGCCTTGAGTCCTGTCTGGCAAACTCTGTGTTGGGGTGAATGCCTGGGTGCCCACAGAAAGGGCTCTGAGTGCCACCTCTGGCACCCGTGCCATAGGTTCGCCACCACTGGCATAGAATATTAAATACCATCACTATGAATTGGAATTTGTTACGCATAAAACAAGCCCATACACAGCTCTTTACATAAATAAAATTTAAAAGTTATAGATTTTTTAAGTTGGGGAGTGAAAAATAAAGACGCAAAAACGAAAAAGGGCCTGGTCCTTAAGGGGTTAATAAATGTAAGGTTATGCATTTTGGCCATAAAAACAAAAAGTATATTTATGTTTTAAACAGTCAATTAGTTGGTAAAACTACAGCAGAACATGACCTTGGGATATTGGTGGATAGTAAACTTGCTACTAATGCAATTACAATTATGGTATGCATCAAGAGAGGAATAGATTCTCATGATAAAGACATAGTTTTGCCCTTATACAAATCACTGGTCAGACCACACATGAAATATTGTGTACAGAAAACACTGTGTATAAAAAGACATAATAGAACTGTAATGGGTGCAGAGGAGAGCAACCAAGATTATTAGGGGAATGGGGGACTAGATTACAATGACAGATTACGAAATTTGGGGTTATTCAGTTTAGAAAAAAGATGAGGGGAGACCTCATTACAATGTACAAATACCTGAACAGGCAGCACAAGGATTTCTCCAAATTCCCTTTTTTACCAAGGCCTGTGATCAGGGCAAGGGGGCATCCTCCATGCCTAGAGGACTTGAGGTTGTATGTGCCAGTAGCACATTGTAATAAATGAGAAGTAAAATCCCCATATACTGCCATACTGTATTATGGCAGTATATAGTAACATCAATCAGACAACCTAGGCTTAAAACACCCTAGGGAGTCGGAAAAATAGTAAAATATAAACAATTAATAAAAAATAACCTAAAAATTCAAATCACCCTCCTTTCCCTAGAACTAATCTACAAATAAATAAACAGTAAAAATCATAAACATGTAAGGCTGGGTTCACATTACATTATCTTCCATACATTATAAGGACATGTCAGGAGGATTCCAATGTGTCCTTACACATGTATGGACAGACGTATCTCACTATATGCCAATACAGTGGGATACATTGCCTGCGGACTCTTCCCCCTGAATGCAGGGAGAGGAGTGTACATCAGCAGCAGTTGAATGGCTTGCTGTCCGATCTATTAAAGTAAATAAGTTATTCCCTGTGTTTAAACCTGAAAAAGAAAATAGCCCCCAAATGTCCGAAATACCAATTTTTTGCCATTTTGTAAAATATTAACAATTTTATAAAAAGTGATCAAAAGACCATATAGTCCTCAAAATGGTAGCAATGGAAATGTCATCTCATCTAAAAAAAAATACATTTGACACAGCTCCACACACCGAAGAAAAAGTTAGTAGCGCCAGAAGATGGTGAATGAAGTTTTTTTTTTGTACAGAAGGTTTGAATGATTAAAAATGTATAAAAACACATTAAAATCTATATTAATTTACCGTAGTTTCCGTATGATAGTTCTGACGCAAAATTTTATAATTTTCTGTACACAAATTGTACTCACTGGACTAAATATTGTACTATACCGACAGTATAAAGGTTATTTATACTGCACTGTGAATAACCGTAAATGAAATTTTAAAACAAGCACCATAAAAGCATTTTGCTCCCCCAACCCTTCCCCACCCCAAAAGGGTTGCATTTGCAATACATTTTAAGTACTCTAACATTGCCTTATCAAATAGAAGCAAGTGTTCATACAGATATAATAAGGGAAAAGTGATTTGAATTATAGCTTTTGGAATGAGAAGGTTAAACAACAATATTAAGAGACTGGTCATTAAGGGCTCAATAAAGTGTTATGTCTATTGACATAAGGTTTTTCAACAAAATTCATAAATTCATAATGCAGAAGATAATAGGTAGTAACATACTTTATTTGCAACATATTGCCTTTTTTCTTTTTCTAAGCAGTTTGTGTGAATAATTATATTATAGTGAGAGCTGAGAGATAAACCAAACTAATAATGTTCCTAATGATTTCATTATTTACAGATAGTCACTACATAGAGCTGATTCACTCTGAAATATTACATCTGAAATATTACATTTGGAAAATGTGAATCTTTATCCTTTCCCTATCTCTATGTTGTATAGGGTACTTTAGATACACTGCTCTCTACAGGTGATAGAAGCAGCAGAAAAAGTCTCCATGTATGTAAAGCATGTGACCAATATCCATTTTTTATTTTTGGCTGTGGCTTTGATACAATATTAACCCCTTACCGACATGTTACATAAAAGTAAGTCACGCGTCGGCTGCGGGTGCATGGAGAGGGCTAACGGGCTGAGCCCTCTCCATAGCCGGTAAGTCTTTGCTGCATATTGTAGCAAACACTTACCAATAACACCCACAATCGGTGCTAGCATGGGGGCCACCATCTTGAAGAAAACGTCATGCCCTGTGATGTCATCGGAGGCAGAGATCAGTCGCCATGACAGCCTCAGGTTTTCCGAAGACCCAAGGCTGTCTCGTTTTAACCTATTTATTACAATGTGCAATTAGCACATTGTAGTGAATAAAGAGTAAAATCACCATATACTTCCATACAGTGGAAAAAAACTAAAAATTCTAATTAGCCCCTCTTCCCCTAGATCTGATATATAAAAATAAATAGATATAAATATTTACAAACCGTAAAAATCATAAACACATTAGGTATCGCCAAATCTGAAAATTCCTGATCTATCAAAATGTAAGAACGTTTTTTTCACCGCGTTTAACCCTGTAACAGAAAATAGTTGAAAATATCACTTTTTGCTATTTTGAAAATATGAAAAATTAAATAAAAAGTGATCAAACGGTTGTACATTCCCATGAACAAGAGCATTGAAAATGTCATCCAAAGTCACAAAAAATTACACCACCCACAGCCCTGTACACCAAAGTATAAAAAGGTTAATAGCACCAGTAAATGGCAAATAAAAAAGAAATTTTGTACAGGAGGTTTACATTTTTGTAAATGTATGAAAACATTATAAAACATATACAAATTGGATACCCCTGTGATCATAACGACCCAAAGAAAAAAGCATAAACGTCATTTGGGGCAGACATTGGAATCCATAAAATCCAAGCCCACAAGAATACAACGCAAATGCGGGTTTTCACCAATTTCACTGCATTTGGAATTTTTTCCCGCATCCCAGTACAGGGCATGGAATATTAAATACAGTCACTATGAAGTGAACTTTGTTCCACATAAAACAAGCCCTCACACAGCTCTGTACAAGGAAAAATAAAAATGTTATAGATTTTTGAAGGTGGGGAGTGAAAAATGAAAATGCTAAAACAAAAAGGGCCTTGGCAGGAAGGGGTTAAATTTAAATGTCATTACATTTTGAAAACACATTTAAAGTGCCATGCTTTTTAGCTATATGCAATCTGTCTAGAATATGTCTAGTATCTAAAAAATGTAAAAAAAAATGACTTGGCTGTTCTAGAGCATATCTTTGTATTATATAAAGTATATTTTTTGTAATGTATTTGAAAAGATTATATTTATTGAAATAATATATTTTTCTATGGCACCTAACTCAACCTATTGTAAATATTGTAAAAGTACATTTTATTTATTTTTTCTGGAAGTAAGACCTATTGCCTACAAGCGAGCTTGATGCTCAGCATGTCAGTTCAGTTCCAGTACATCAGCGTATGGGCCAGATGTTCCAGCAAGCACACATGTCACTGCCCATGATGTCATTGGGAAGCGACAATCAATTCCCATGACAGCTTGGAGTCTTTATAAGACCCCTTAGAGTTGAAATATCTCTGAAATTACACCTTACTCAGCTCCGGATACCAAAGTATAAAAAAAAGTTATCGGCACTAGAATATGACAAAACAAAAACATTTACGTGTACAAAAGGTTTACATTTTTTAAAATCTATTAAAACATAATAAAACATGATATTGCCATGATCGTACAGCATACAGTACAGTATATGTACCATACAGTATAAATAACAAATTATTAATTCTCCCCCTATGGATTTTATAATTATTATTACAATTATTGATTTACCTAATTTTTATCCCATTTAGTTTGGCATTAAAAACAAATGTTAATTCTGGCATCATTTTTTGATTAAAATTTTTAGGCCACACCCCATGAATAAATTATTTATTATTTTTATAGTACTGGTCTTTATGAATGTGTTGATATTAAACATGTCATGGATTACATTATAAACAGGCTATGTGTAAAACCTTCCACAGGGAATAAGTTATAGTTGTCTTTGGCAGCAAAATCTAAAATAACATGAAAGTTTTTCAAAAGTAAACTTTAACTGTAGGAATTTGGGATGGACATGAGTTAAATACTGTGTTCAACGAATATTATATGGTCTTCCATTTTATCCAATTTTCCATATAGCAGAGTACCAGGTCTTTAGTAAATCCAGTGTCTTAATAATATATATTTTTAAATTATTAATAGCCTTTATTCATATCAAAAAGGAGTACATGCCACAGTGTACTTTCATGAACGAAACCCCTTAACAATCAGGCCCTTTTTCATTTTTGTGCTTTAGTTTTATGCTCCCCACCTTCAAACATCTATAAGTTTTTAATTTTTCCATGTAAATAGCTGTGTGACAAATAGCAATTCATATGGTATTTAATATTCCATGCCATGTACTGGGGAGCAGGAACAAAATACCAAATGCAGTGAAATTTGTGAAAAAATGCATTTGCTATATTTTTTGTGGGCTTGGTTTTTATGGCTTTGACTGTGTTCCTCAAATGACATGTCTCCTTCATTATTTTTTGGGTAGGTATGGTCATGGGGATACCAAATTTATATAGATTTTATAATGTTTTTATACATTTACAAAAATTAAAACCTCACGCTGCTAATAACTTTTTCATACTTTGGTATACGGAGCTGTGTGTCGTGTCATTTTTTGTGACTTTTGATGTTGTTTTCAATGCTACTACGTTGTGGACTGTATGGCCTTTAAATCACTTTTTATTGAATTTTTTATATTTTGCAAAATGGCAAAAAAAGTGTCATTTTCAACTTTGGCCGCTATTTTCCGTTCCAGGGTTAAACGCTGGGAGTAACCATTATTATATTTTGATAGATTGGATATTTTGGGATGTGGCAACACCTAACATGTTTATGATTTTTACTGTTTATTTATATTAATATCAGTTCTAGGGAAAGAAGGGTGGTTTGAATTTGAATTTATTTTTTTACTATTTTTCAGACCCCCTAATACTTTAACCCTAAGTTGTCTGATTGATCCTACTATATACTGCCATACAACACACACATCATCTATTACAATGCGCGATAGCCTAAAATCAGACAGCCTCAGGTCTTTGTATGACCCAAGGCTGTCATAATATTAATAACAATAATCTTTATTTATTTAGCGCCATCAAATTCTAAAGCACTGTCATGGTAACAGATTGCCGCTCCCTGTCAACAGGAGAGCCAATCTAAGCCAATATGGCAGCACCCACGTGCTGATTGCGTGTGTTACTGGTGGGTGTATGCTGCAATATGCAATATGTATGAAGAGGGCTCAGCCCATGATCCGTCTCCAAACACCCGCAACCGACGTGTGTGACGTAGTAATAAGTCACACTTCATTAAGGGGTTAAAAACTTATTTACAGTTACACATTAAGTTACACATTTGTTATCCAAAAACACCACTACCACCCATCCATGCAACCCTCTGCTAGCAGGAAAAAAAAAAGATGTCTGCCAAATCTTCTTCCCTTTGTTCTCCTGTCTATTGTTTTTTTAAATCAACATAACTCATAATGCTCCACCTTCATTAAGATTGAACCAGTTTTCTTTGGTTTCTTTCGCACCTCATTTCCAGGCTAGACAAACAATATGAATATTCATTATTTTTATAATCAACCTTTCATAACTTTTGTAAATATTCAGATCTTCTATCAGACCAAAGATAGCAACATGATTAGATGACTCAATAAACACCTTAAGCACTGTCGATACATATTCAAAAACATCTTGCCAAAAATTAGCAATAGTAGGGCAGTGCCTCAGTGTTGTGATAATATAACTTAAAGATGAAATAAAAATTCAGAGGGCTAAGCAGATCTTCGGTTTACCTTGAACAAGACATGTCACTATCCAATATCTAAGAAATAATATAATATTCTTTTATATAAAGTCTACATTCCTATATCATCATATTTGACTCTGCTAGATCTGAAGGGATGTCTCTACAGCAACATCTCTGGAAATATTAAGACATTATAAAACCAGTAGCAATACCAGGGAGAATGTATTTTCTCTACACACATTCCCACACAGCAATTTGCAGCAGTTCACCACTAATGCCTTCCAATAAGGATGTTAGAGACAACAACATTTCTGTCTCAAGTCCTTCAACTTGTAAACCTGTCTGATTTTCTCCTTGTATAACCTTATGTCTGTAGCAGAGTATTTATGCTTCTTTTTCACCCTCTTTATAGGTATACAAGTTGGTTTCCATGGTAACAGACATGGTTATGCTGTATGACCTGATTTGCTAAATTATATTATGTAGCTATTTTTCAGTTTCTCATAATCTTAGCAATTTTTTTTTCATCTTAACTCTTGATTCTTCCTTTGCTTTGCCTTTGTGACTGGACAATTAAAGACCACATTATATGTTGTAACATATAGAAAAATTACAGATAAATTATGTCAAACATAATAGTTTATAAGAGTATATAAAGAAATACTATTCCCCAGGGCTTACTAAAGAGGAATAAACGTAATGTATTTATTCCTCTTTAGTGAAGATAGGAAATTGCAAAAATAACACATTTCTTATCCAGTCTTATGACTGGAGACCATTCTCTTTGAAAACAAGATTGTTATCCTGGAAAGACTTTGCTATATGGTGTTTTATTTTCTCTAGGTGTTAAAGTTGCTTAAAAGGAAACCAGTACTATGGATTAGTATAAACAGGTTTTGCATCAGGGCAAGAACTCTAAGTTACACCTCTACTCAATTATATGGAATGCTTATGTTGTTTCAGAACTCATCTCAATTGAGGTATGCCCAATACTCTTTGGTAGTGCTTCCATTTTCCTTTGTAATATTAATTTTTCTACAATCAAAGGCTAAGTCTTTTTTGTAAGCTGAAGGCATATGTTTTTTTTTTCCATAAAACCACATTAAAACTTTGTATATCACTACTGACAGAGCAATGTATAACAACATTCTCATATCTTGAGGTCTGGTAAGTTGCAGTGTCATTCTTTTCCGGGCAAATGATGCATGCGTCTCTGCTTGTCCACTTGATGTGAAAAGAAAACATGACCAAACAGGCCTTAATCCATGGTGAGGTACTAATGCTCATGTGCCCATTGAAGTTTGCCGTTTTGAAGTCCCATGCACAAAAAGACAAATGCATTGTGTTTTCACTCCTTTTTATTATTTTCAGCAATAACTTTAGCAACTTCATGGTCTTCTTTGTGGTTATTCCACAAAGTATATAATTTCCATATATAATAATAATAATAATAATTCTTTATTTATATAGCGCACACAGATTACGCAGCGCTGCACAAGCATGTCAAATTGGTCCCTGTCCCCATGGGGCTCACAATCTAAACAACCTAACAGTATGTTTTGAAGTGTGGGAGGAAAACGGAGTACCCGGAGGAAACCCACGCAAACACGGAGAGAACATACAAACTCTTTGCAGATGTTGACCTGGGTGGGATTCGAACCCAGGACCCCAGTGCTGCAAGGCAGATGTGCTACTCACTCAACCACCGTGCCGCCATATATAGTTATGAAGTTTTGTTTGCCAGCAGTCTTTCCTTGGAATTATTTTGGTTGGTAACTGTCATGACCCATATTTATAAGACAGCCAGGCTACATTTATAGTTAACACAAAGAGTAACCTCTGAAGATTCAGGAGGGAAACGATGGCATCTCCAGTTAAAATTTCATGTAGTGATGAAGTGAATGACAGTACAGGCGAGTTACATAAAGCAAATCAGCCTATGCATTTTGGACATTTTGTTCTTCCTCATGGCTTGATTTTTATTTTCTAAACCTTAAATCTGTAGCACAGCACCCGTACCATTCATCATACATCAATATTTTTTTTTAAGCCAAAACATTTTTTTTATTCTGCATTAACGAAAGCAAATTGACAGCAGGTTTCAGCAACAAAAATCTTATATGGATTCCATTAGAAATAACACAAATGTACAAACAGTCCCTCCCTCCCCCACCCATCAACTCCCTTACTCCCCATCTCCCCCTCCGTTTCTGATCCAATTTCCATACGTCTCAGCACCCCACCCAAGTCTACAAGCTACTTAGTCAGAAAAATGAGAAAAGTATAACTTGCAAATTATACTATAGCCCCATCAGCCTTCCTGGATTATATAGCAAGTAGTGCCTCTACAATTCCTTTGCCTCCAGATCTGGAGATCCCAGGCACTTACCAAGAGTTTTAAAAAATTTTAACATTCCCTCATTTACATTCAAACTGTCTTATTCAGCATAAGGATCACTTTGTACAGTCATGAATGACCGCTGCTAAGATCTCACTCTGATTCCCCTGCAGACTGGCCATGCATCTCATCAGCCCAATCTTAGGATCATGAGGGATATGCAACCGATACACCCTACTAATTATCTTTTCTGCTTCCCTCCACAGTGGAGCCAATGCCCTACAGGACCAGAACATATGCCAGCTGTTGGCCTTTTCTTCAAAGCACCAGGGACAAATCGCATTGTCCCGAAACCCATCTAAAGTGTCAATGGTGTCCTATATACTTGCTGGAGCAAGAACAACTGTGATTGTCGCTGTGCTTCATTGAATGACAGAATGCATGGAGACTAAATCACTTCTGCTGATTCCTCCCTTGGCAGTTCCACTACTTCCTCCTCCCACCCCCAGAGCAGCATATAGCAATGAGATAAGACCCTGCACTCAAAACCGACTCATCCAGGACCCCATAGAACTACTCTGCCCCAATGACCAGTGAAAGACACCTGTAAGGTGTCTGTAGAGATGACTCAAATCGCATTATACTGGAAGATTCCTAACTTCAGCTAAATCTCCTTCAACGTGATATGCAAATCACGTATCCCATCCGGTTTACCCTGGGTCAAAAACAGACCGCTTACCTCTCCCCATCTCTGAATATCGACCAACATAAACACTTACCATAAGGTTTACCAATTATTTTATTAAAAATATCGTGATCTTCGAAAAGAAGAACTTTGTTTCATGGATCACAAATTGTATTGTTCGATTGTGTTCTGTAAAATTGTAAGCTCATATAAGATAACAGGATCATAGGGATAACTTGGGACTCTGTCTTGTATACTGTACCATTACCTACATTTGTTAAACTCTGCACAAGATTTAAATTCTCATGACCCTGTGCAGACTGGCACGTTCAATATTTACCAACAATGTTCCTACATATAGTTATTAAGGTATCTGAACCATTTTCCCCTGTAGTATGATGGGGTCATTTTTGTAGGCATTATAGATTAATATATGGCACATTAAATGTTTGTAAGTATACTGCCGGTAAGGTGAACATAAAAATGCTTTTTAACAATTTAGGTAAACACCACCTATAAATTTTTCGTATTTTTTGTTTACTTGATATATTTCTGTTATCTTCATAAATTTAATATTATTGCAATGTGTTAAAAGCATATTAAAATTGTAAAGCTTAACATGTGACACGCGTTATGATTTTAAATATGGTATTATTCCCATGTAACCACGACTGTTGCTTTAAACTGGGATAATTAACCCTGTCACAGTTAATATTTAAAATGCATTATTCACTATAAAACTTGTTCACATTTTATAAAAAATATGATCTTTAGACACAAATAGACACAATAGGTATCGTATACTAAGATCGTATTGGTATAAAGATGCAGTATTTTTGTCTAAGAAGGCCGCTGATTTGTCAAAACTCATATTTAAACTAGCTAGAAATATTTTAGGGATTGCAGCTAAACATTCCAGTGGATCTCAGCAGAAGATACTTTCAGAATTTTTTAGGAAATAAGTGGAAAAGTAGCTTTTCCCGGAAAAAAGACATACAGCACAAGTACTAGTACTGGGGCGAGGATGTCACGGCGTTCAATGATCCATGCCAATAGCAATTGGTATTTAGGTATTTGGCTATTTCTAATTCATTGTTCGTAGTAAATACCTTCTGCCCAACACAACGTCAGCAGCCCCAATGTACGACAGGGACACCCCGCTCTGAACTCTTTTCCAGCCGCCTTGTTCCATACACACAGTGCTTTACTGCTCTGTTTCCCCCTTTATTCGCACTTTAGGGGTTGGTTCAATCTGTTTATCAAGAGATTTCCATGTGTATATCAACAATTAGTAAGTAAAATAGTGAAGAATAAAAGTATATAACACAGAACGTGTACATGTCTGGCGGTTTTGTATAGAGTTCAAAGGAAAGTAATCGTGGTAGGACTGGTATGCGCCTGATAACTAAACCCACCCGGGGATGGTACCTGCTTGCAGAAGGCATACATCTACCTTAATAGTATTGGACAATTGAACATAACAATCCCTTCCATGTGCCCAAAATTGCAAAAACACCTTAGACAAGACCAAACAATACAAACAGCATTGTCACAAATGCCCAGTCATGAAAGATACAGTAAAGAACAAGGTCTCAAACAAGGTGAGGAGGCTAAGAGAGTGCTAGCGAAAGATAACATAACCATCACCCAAAGGTTGGCAGGGATCTCAGAGCCCACTCACTAAGAGTGATAGGAAGGGAAGTTCAGTGATTCCTAAAAGGACAGGGGGCAGATAATTAGGGTTAAGTGAAGCTGTCAATGACAGAGCTGGATCAGCGGTATCTGAGTGTGAACACAGAGCTAAATTTGGGAAAGCGCAGATGTGGTACTAGTCAACTGAAAACAGCGGAGTCAAATACAACAGTGTTCACACACAGCAGTACATGGCATACAGCGCAATATCACATTCAAGTGCACCCCAGCTGCACACCGAGACCGAGGATAGTGCAGATAAAAATTGTTTTCTTCCAAAACGTGATCCATCAAAAATTATAGAACTGTTATCGTAAATAAAATGTAAAGACACCAGTGGCGACAAGAGCCCATGCTTGTACAAAAATAAGAAGATGGTTTGTTTCTTAAGTATGAATTTGTATGTAAGTTGGAAATGATATTTTTAAAATTGTAACCGCCAAAAGCAGAATTTGAATTGGTCCTGTGACAAATTGGATTTTAAAATTGGTGGATTGTCATAAAGAACCAGAAGATTAACAATGAAAGCTTCTTTGCAGACAACTTTACTTCTGTTACAGCTGTTTATTGTAGCGCGAAGGCCAAAACATAAATCCCAGACAGGACTGTATCAAAAAAAATATATCATAAAAAACTTAACTTTTCATAAAGCATCTTCCGCACATAAAAATAAGTAACCAAAAATACAATTACATAAAAAATACCTAGTGAAATGGACACCTATCAAATGTCCAGTAGGTCAACAAATGCACATTAATCACATTTTTGCATGATAGGGTAGCAATGTTATATGAGGTAGGAAAGGAAAAACAGGTTTGATCTCACCAGTCTTCACTCGATCAGTTGGGTGCGCAGGCAATTCAGAAGGGAGATAATAGAGCTTTCCCTATTTTAGCCCTTTCTGCAACCCTAATCCCGCTGTTAATAGCTCCCAGCCCTTACAAGGGCGGTCCCCAAAAGCTGCCCCTATATGCAAACTAATGCACCCTAGATTAACACGATTGTTAGTATTCCATATTCCCTACGCGTTTCGTGCACCGTTAGGTGCACTCCTCAGGGGAAAAAACAGCAGTGAGCTACGGTGTGTCCTAGGTCTTGACTACATCGGCGCTCCTTGTTCCTATATGCAGGCGTTGGCCCTATAAGGTTACTAGTTTTCTTTTTAGAGTGTGAGCAGTGGCTCCACTCAGCCTAGATCAGGCTGTCTACACACTAGGTTTGTGTCTGGCGTCGGCGCCAAATTCGGCTCGCGTGCGCCTAAAATAGCCGTGTTGGCCCGCCCACTGGCCTCCTGCAGGCCGATCATGTGACCTTGCAGCGATCACATGGGGTCGTGGGCGGAGTCAGTAACCATGGGAGCGACAGACTAAGCGTCACCACTCCTCCATCGTCACTGACAGTGTTCCCTCCCCTCACCCAGCGTTTCCCAGATCAAATCTATTGTTGCTATTGGGTGGGCGGGAACAAGGGAACACTTCTTCTCTAACAGCCAAACCGTGTCTATAACCTGCAGTAGAACGTTCAAGGGGCAGTTCTTTACACCTTGGTCCCTCGGTTAGGCTGTTAAAGGGTCCACAAGTGGCCATACTTTGGATAATGGCTAAAACACTTTTGGCTTCTTAATGTGGTTATGGCGGAGCATTATATGCTTAAACAAATATACACACAAAACGATCTTATTAGAGGTACTACTTATCTTATGGTGATGGAGGGTTCTATGACAATATGACAAAATGACATGGGTCCCCATGTCAGGAGTGTGAAGAAATTATCAATTTACAGAAAAGACGTAAAATTTAACAGTTCATTGAGGCCCTTGGGGGCGACCGTATCCAGAAGAAAAATCCATTTCGTCTCCCGTTGTAAAATTAATCTGTCCCAGTCACCCCCCCTCACTGGTTTCTGAACTGCTTCAATACCATGAAATTTAATTTTGCTCACATCCCCATTGTGAACCTGATTAATGTGATGGGCCAGAGGTGTGTCTCTTTTATGTGAAATGTCCCCTAGGTGCGCACCTACTCTCCTTCTCAGCTCGCAGATGGTCTTCCCAACATATTCAATCTTACAATCACATACAGCTCGATACACCACCCCTTGCGTTTTACAGTTAATGAACTGTTTAATTTTATAGGTGGTACCCGTCACTGTAGATGTAAAGGAGTCGCATTTTAGCATCTGGGGGCAGGCGACGCACCCACTACACTTAAAGTTACCAGTAGTTCTAGTTGATTCACCAAGCAATGTGTTGTTTTGACTTTGAGTGAAGTGACTATGGACCAGCCTATCCTTTAGTGATCGCCCTTTTCTATACGTTACCGTTGCATAGGGGCTCACTACTTTCCTTATATCCGGGTCCATTAACAAAATGTCCCAATGCCTATCCAGTATCCTTTTTGCATCCCTAGCTCCATTATCAAATGTTGTGATTAGTCTGATCTGTCTCTCCTCCTTCAGCTCTGTTTGCTTTATGAGGAGTTCATGACGATCTTTTAGGAGCGCATTTTGGTATGCTGCCCTTAAGATTTTATCCGGGTATCCCTTTGCTTGAAACCTGAGGCGCAAGTCATTTGCTTGTTTAATGAAGGTATCTGTGTCCGAGCAATTCCTTCTCAGACGCAAATACTGCCCCCTAGGGATGCCACGTTTTAGGGGTATCGGGTGACTGCTTTCCCACCTCAACAAGGAATTTGTCGAGGTGGTCTTGCGGAAAATCTCTGTTGTCAAGGCTCGATCTTTGTCTATGGTAATGCGTACATCTAAAAAAGGTAGGCTCCTATCAGAGCTCTCATGGATGAAGCGTAGGCCTACTGGGTTGATGTTGAGGCCGTCCACAAACCGCATAAAATTATCCGGGGGACCCCGCCAGATCACAAAGACGTCGTCTATGAATCTGTGCCATGCCTCAATTTTCGAGGTATCTGGTGTGTCTTCTTCCCCAAAAACCATAGTTTCCTCCCACCAGCCCAGGAGCAAGTTGGCATAGGTTGGCGCGCAAGGCCAACCCATCGCCGTGCCCCTGAGCTGGTGGTAGAATCTGCCATTAAACAAAAAGAAATTTCTTGTGAGACTAAACTGTAAGGCCCTTAAGATAAAGTTATTATGGTCCTCTTGCTGCACTCCTCTTGACCTTAGAAAGTGTGCGACGGCTTTAAGGCCCATACTGTGGGGTATTGAGGAGTATAACGCCTCGACGTCAACACTTCCCAGTATATGTTCCTTGTCCAGGGAAATCCCCTCTATTTTGGTTAAAAGGTCTAAAGTGTCCCTTGTATATGAGGGGAGTGTTAGGACAAACTCTCTCAGAACCTTGTCCAAGTAGATCCCCAAGTTTTGGGTAATATTTCCTACCCCTGATACAATGGGGCGTCCCTTTAAGGGGGACAACCCCTTATGTACTTTGGGAAGGCTGTAGAATGTCGCTACTACAGGATTCTTGGGCAACAGAAAATTAAATTCTGATTCGTCAATAAGGCCATCACTCTTAGCTTCTCTCAAAAGGGTATTAAGTTCCCTCATGTAGGCATTGGTCGGATTCGAGGGGAGGATTTCATATGTATTCCTATCTTTCAATAAATCCATGCACATTTACTTATACTGGGGGGTCATCATGAGTACTATATTGCCCCCTTTATCCGAGCTCTTTATTGTAATGGATGTTTCATTTTGTAATGACTGTAGGGCCTCCATTTCTGCCCTTGTGCAGTTAAATTGTCTGAAGGTATTCTCCACTTGTCTTAGATCATTTGTGACTCTATTAAGAAACACATCTATAGGTGACACGTCCATGTGTGGGGGAAGGCGGGTACTTTTAAGTTTACAGTCGGTGAAAGGGCCCCTTCCTGTCTGTGCCGGGATGTTATCAGTTGCTAAACTGGTTAATAGCCTTATGTCCGGGAGAATTTCCTCCGGGACCCCCATCTCCGTACTGATTTGACAAAATACTTGTGCCACTTTAATTTTCGCACAAACAAGTTAAGGTCCTTCACCATACAGAAGAGGTCAAAGTCTGAGCTGCTTATTGTTTGATAGCCGAAGGATAAAGTACAGAAATGTAACAAAATCCAGAGGTTCGTTTGTAAGTAGGGGTCGTCTGTAAGTCGGGTGTTCTTAGGTAGGGGACCGCCTGTATTGGTGATTTATAAAGAAAGAAATATTAACAAATCTTATTAATAATAACTCATGAAGTACAGCATTCACATGGTTTCAGTAATAAAAAGAGCTACAATTGGTCAAATAGAAAAAAGGTAAACTTCAGAAGGATGTTATTTAATTAAATAAAACTTACCTTCTTTAATATTCCACATACTTATGCACTGTTTATATGAAAACAGAACACAGCAAATAATTTTCTCTCTTACCATTTCAGAGACTGAAATTCTTTCTCCTGCTGACATTTTTTTTTTTCTAGAAGAATTATGGAATTTGTATTGGACACCACGATTAGCCTATAAAGCTAGCATACTAGCATTGCATTAAAACTTTCACTTGTGTTGAGTTGATTACACCGACACATTTTCAAGGGTTGGTTCCAGCAACACAGGTGTACTCTATAGAAGAATTCCTCTGGGTTAATAGATGATTCATGAAGAGGGAGCTGCTCAATTACCCAAGTAATTGATACTTGGAGAATTATCCCAGCTGAGCCTGTAGACACTGTAGTCCCAAAGTCCCATAACTACTTCTTGCTTCTTATTGACTATTTATTATTATTATTATTAGTAGTAGTATTTATAAAGCACCATTAATTCATTGGTGCTGTACAGTAAGGTGTTTGCATACATTACATAAAGACAAGTACAAATACAAAACTACAGAGATCAGGAGACAAGTGGAAGGAGGACTCTGCCCGTGAGAGCTCACAATCTATATGGAAGGGAAGATGGAGACATGAGGGAGCAGAGCAAGGCAGTGCAGTTATTGTGCATTGTGGGCAATCCTGAGCATATTTAAGTTATATGTCCTGTCACAGCCTTTTTTGACATTGTATTCTTCTGCTGAAAGTCATCACACACCACAAAATATGAAAAAGACCAATCAATCAAATAGTAGTGGTCATGTTACTGTTACCTATGTCATTGTAACCATGGTTGCTTATGACTTATTTAAAAACTAATCCTTCTCCCAAAAGGTTAGAGGATCATCCAGGTGTTTCTTCACAACACAAACCTTTTTTGGTAGAAGGTGTTTCTGGCATCTCCCCCAAAGTGGTTATCCAGATTTGATAACTCCGCTTTCAGCAAATAATTGATATGATTTGTGTAAGTAAATGTTATACAATTTTACAATGAACTTGATGTATCAATTCCTGATGGTTTTCTAGATCTTCTTGCTCTCCTTCTATAGAAAGCTTCTGTTTTTACTTCCAGTGGATAGAAATCTGTCCATGGTCTTGTGATGGACACGGACTAATCAGAGCCGGTGATAGATTGCTATGCACTGGATGTAAACAAAGAAGCTTTCTATAGCAGGACAGCAGAAAGGTAGAAGCCTCTTAAAGGGGTTCTCCAGTGACAAACTGGAGGTCTCATTGATGGTGGGGGTCTCTCTGATGAGACCCTATGGATCACAAGAACAGGGTCCATTGTACCCCTGTTGTATTCTTAGATGAAGAGAGCAGAAAAACACGTAAGCTGCTTAATTCATCTCTATGGCGCTGACGGAGATAGGGAGCTAACTTGTCTTGCCCTGCCTCTGCTTTTATTAGAAAGGTTTTTTAACTATTATTCCATGGAGACTCAGAGGTATACAATAGATTTTGTAATTATTTTCAAAATATTTTTCTTATAGATATTATTATTAATTTTGTATTGTTTTAAACAAAACATGTATAACAGGCATTGATTTATTTTTTTTCTATTCATACACATCACATATATCTACATTATCAAAGCAACTGCTGTTTTGTACTTTTTTTATGCTTTACTTTATGTCTTACATTTTATAAAATAAATCCTTAACCCCAGGGTTTTTTCGCTCATTTCTCGCTCTCCACCTTCAAAAATCCATAACTTTTTCATTTTTTACGTGTACAGACCTATGTGAGGGCTTATTTTGTGCATAACAAATTTTACTTTCCTGTAATGTTATTTATTTTAACATGCCACGTACTGCGAAACTGAAAAAAAATTCCAAATGTGGAAAAACTGAAGAACAATTTTGTGGGCTCAGTTTTTACGACTGTGCACTCAAAATAACATCTCAGCTTTTTTCTTTGGTTCGGTGCGATCGCGGTGATACCAAATTTATATAGGTTTTATTGTGTTTTAATACATTTTCAAAAATTAAAAGAATGTGTAAAAAAAAGAAAAAAAATTTTTTGCCATCTTCTGAAGCTAATAACTTTTTCATACTTTGGCCCACGGAGCTGTGTGAGGTGCCATTTTTTGGGAAATGAGCCGACCTTTACAATGCTACCATTTTTAGGTCTGTGTGATTTTGATAATTTTTTATTCCATTTTTTATGTGATGTAAAAAGGTTTAAAAGTCGCATTTCGGACATTTGGGCGCCATTTCCCGTCTTGGAGGTCACCGCCGGCCGTAACCGTTTTTATATTTTGATAGATCAGGCATTTTGGGACGCGGTGATACCTAATGTGTCTGTGATTTTTACTGTTTACTATGTTTTATATCAGTTCTAGCGAAAGTGAATTTGAATTTTTAATATTTTATTAATTTTTTTTATTTTTTAAACTTTTTTTTTTCTTTTTTTTCCCACTATTTCTTAGACAATCTAGGGTACATTAATCCTAGATGGTCAGATCACTCCTACCATATACTGCAATACTTCTGTATTGCAATATATGGCATTTTTGCGGCTCATTCATTACAATGAGCCACTGGCTTATTGTAACGAATCTGCAGATGATCTCAAACGAAGACCCAAGGCTATCATGGCAACCAATCGACTTTGCCGGCGGTAACGAAAGGGTTGGTAGCCGCGATCGGTGCAAGCACCGACCGCAGTTATTAGTGGTGGGGGTTTGCTGCAATATGCAACAACCCCCACCTCTGTATGAAGAGGACTCAGCCCGTGAGCCCTCTTCATACATTCCCTGTACCTCTGCGCCGTAGAGCTACGGTGCAGAGCGTTAAGGGGTTAAAGGGGTTTTCCCATGAACATATGTTAGGCACTATCAACAGGATAGGGCCTAACTTGCTGATCGGTGGGGGTCTCAGTACTGAGACCCCCACAGATCAAAAAAACGAGGGGTCCGATGGGGTCCCATGTACCTCCTTCGGACCCCTCGTCACTCTGTCAGAGTAATGAAGCAGACGGCCATGCATGACCATACTGCTCCATTAATCTCTTTGAAGCTGACGGAAATTGCCGACACTGTGCTCAATGATCTCCGTCAGCTCCATAGATATTAATGGAGCAGAATGGTCATGCACAGCCATCTGCCCCGTTACTCTGACGGGGAACGTGGGACCCCATCGGACCACTCTTTTTCGTGATATGTGAAGGGTCTCATCATCCCAATGGATAGGGCCTAACTTGTGTTTGTGGGAAAACCCCTTTAATAATATCCAGGTGCATTTTGTGTGCATATGACCCAATAAACTGTGGCCTATGATTGGTGGGTAAGCTGCATCCTGTGTCTGCCCAGCTACATTCAGATGCTGTGAATAATCAATATGCTAGCTCCTCACACCTTGCTTACTATTCCCATGACCCCCATCACTAGTTAGGGTGTATTTCCGATGCATCATGCCCTTTGTTTCTTCTACCACATAGCATATGAGCAGTGTCCAGGAGTGGCACCAGTGTCATGGATGTGATCACGTGACCTCAAACACAAGTCTCACAGAGACACAAGTCACCTGGAATGCCACGTGGGTACTTAATTGATTTGGCAAAAGAACATGCATTTTTCAAGCTCTACAACTTTGTCATGAGTTGATGGACAAACCCCTACACTTCCTACCCAATTGTTATCCTCTGATGAAGCAAAACCAAATGCAGAAAAATGATGGGATAATCTGACATACGTAGGGTTAATTAGAATGATCACAGGGCAGTAATGGGGATTTACCCATCCCAGCCAATATCCTTTAGACTGTATTATGATGATTACTTATCTATATATATTACTGAATTCTCTATCACAACACAGACTTTTGAACACATTGATCTTTGGACTAATGACTGACAGAAGAAATAGAGTCCATGATCCAAACCAATACGTTGAGGTGGTAAGAAATCTATTCCACTTTATTTTGTACATATATTTATTGATATGATGTTTTTATTTAGTGAAAATAATTCTATTTTGATTTTGGTCCACGTTCAGTCCTAGTGCTATCCAGCTATCTTTTTTGTAGCCCTAGTTTCATCTGAGTTGTGTCTTATTTTCACATTTATGTAAACAGTTCTCAGATAGTAACTTGTTTGAGCATCTCCTTGCAACATAAGTATGAAAAACTGACCCCACTAAGATGCCAATGGGATGCCATCTGTTTCTTTCCCAAACCCATTGACTTTAATGGGAAAGTTTCAAGCATGGCTTGGATGAGAATATAGGAAAAGTGCATTCGACGTGTTTCTTGACTGGTGGTCAATGTATGCCTAGACCATAACAACACATGTCAGAGATATGTCCATAAATGGTCCATCTAGACTTAAACAGCACTCAGACAAGAAAAGTATCTTTGCCAGTGTCCCTCTGCAGCAGCTAGAATAAATAGTACCCTCTCACCATCATTCTGTATTAAGAACAGTAAAGCTGCCCTTTCCCCCATCCTATTCATTTGTTCCTGCTAATGGAAACTCTTACCCAATCAATTTACCAAAATGACATCAAGTCAGTAATTAAGCTATGTAACACCACCCATCAAACTGCTGCATTTGCAGATGAAATACTCATTATCAACTCAAACCCTGAAACCTTCTTCCCAATCTCACCAAGACATTTGAAGACTTCCAAATGCTTTCCAACTTTAAGATAAACACATAAAAATCAATATATCATGCCCTGCCAACATAGTAATCTAGGTATTAAAATATCAGTGAATCACAATCAATGGATTCAATTGAATTGCTCCCCATTTCTATCATCTATATTTGACATAATCAAAAGCTGGAACGTCACATGTAAATCATGGATATGCAGATCCAACTTGCTCAAAATGATGAGCAGGACCTACATTTATATATTTATTACCAAGTCTACCCATTAGAATACCAACTCACATCTTTCAATATCAATGACTTATCTTTCTCATTTATAAAGGGAAGGGGACTGGGCACAAGATTGCATATAATACTCTTAACTTGTCACTGCATTTTCACAAATATAGCTAGTGGCTGGTTCCCATAGAAATCTATTAACTAAATGCCATCCTCCTTTAAGCTAAAATTTGTTTCCCTCTACATCCCCATAAAATCAAATTTATGTTTAATTACCTAGCACCAGAGAGGGCTTGTCCCTTCCATCTACTCCGCCCCATGCCTTATACCTTCTCCCTTTTCAGCACTTCATGTCATGTGACCTAAAATTTGCCATATCTATCACATGTATCTATCTGATCACATGAAGTCACAGCATGCCTCCATGGACTGCTAGTTCTTCCCATCCGAGGCATGCTGTGATCATGTGATCAGGTACATACATGACATAGATACGGCAAATTTTAAGGGGAAAAGGACGTTAGACGACATCACCATCACACAAGGCACTGTCTAAAAGATTTGACACAAATACCCACATATATTAAAGTATTTGCACCAGTATTCTGTCTGAAAAGAATGCGCTTTTACTTGGTTAATCTGGTACAAGCTGCACAATAGTGAGGCAGACTGCCCATAGTGCAGTTTGCACTTCTTTTGATTAAATTTGGGAAATATTTCCTTTAAGTAAACAGAGCTTTATATATCTGTGGTTGAATATTGGCAGACGGCTCCTAAGTACTAGTTTCATACATGCATGTCACTGGCAGCCTGGGAGAGACCAAAAGTCATATCCAAGATAAAAGAATGAAGAATACTAATTTGCTTATCAGAAAAAGACCTGTAATTAAGTTACACTGCCTCACTGGCAGCCAACTTTGTTGGTTTGGGGGGTAAAATTCTGGTGACGGATCTTCTTTTAACAAAAGGCAAGTTAAAACCTGGAGCTCAATTACACAATTAACCAAACATTGGTCTCATCCTTCCCTGCTTACAAATCTTGGAGATTTACTGGGGCTAAACTCACCCCCATTTTCCTCTTTGTCTTCCCAACAAATCAGCTTAAATAAAAAGGTATTAGGAGATACCCTGTATGATGCAACATTTCCAATCTATCCCAGCTACAGAACCTCTTCCTTCATTCACATGTCACCTCTCTCACCCATGCCCAACTGCTGACCAGCTTTAAAGCCCTACCAAGTAGTTTTCTCCATGAACTGACCTGGTTCAGAAAAATGGTGGCTTCCAAATTACTTCCCAAGAAAATGGTATCTATACTTTAAGTTTTTGATCCCAGAAACTTCCTTGTACTTACCTGACTATATCCAAGCTTCAGAAAAGTATTTAGACTCTGCCTTTTCTGAATCTGACATCAAACCGATTCTTCATGAATGTATGGGGCTGTAAAGATATATCATTTTACAGGAGACATGCTACAAATTGGTCAGCAGATGGTATAGGATTCCCCCAGTATTCCCCCACTATGACGCCAGTATGTCTGACAAATGCTTGAAATGTTTGAGGGATAGAGACTTTATTATAATATAAGTAGTAAATTCAATCCCCTAATGCTCCTCAATTAGACAAGAAGATCCTTCTACTCAATCTTGTTGCCCCACAGTGGCCTAAACAATACAAACAAACCTTTGTGGCTGCTGCAAAGACCTTGATACTATAACGCCCTCTATACCCCTTCTCCTAACTTTATTCTAAAAAACCTAGTCTCTTACTAAACAGTACGTACAAAAGCTCTTCTAGAAAAGTTTAATACAGTATGCATATTCCCATATCAGATTCTGAATGTGAAATACCTCAGTGGTACATATACTTTGTTGACAAATGGATTATTTCTAATTTTTACATGCTCAGCTCTTTCACCTTGGGACCTTTCTGGGGTAATATTTCACCAGAGTGGTTCTATTCATATGTATAGTTACCACACAAACCCTTACAATCTGAGTTTACTATGTAACATTTGCATGAACCACAATCAAGCATGTATGCTTCAGTATTTTTGGCCTTAGATTTCCCTTTTCTTAAAAGTTGCATGATGCAAAATGGCCACAAAGTCGCAATTATGAAGTTTTATAGTGTGTAACAGCTTGCAAGGTAAACACATCTATTTATGATCAACTAGAGAAAATTAGAGTGAGCTGTATAAAATTTTAATTGTTGTATCATTCGTATAAATTTGCTCAAAAAGTTACAAAATTTTATTGTAAAATATTTAGTTTATTCGCTCACAGAAAATGAGAGCAGTCAATAAGCTGGAATAATAGTCTACAACAACCAATGACTCCTTATTTTACTGACTATTACACCCTTAAAAATGAATAGTAAGATCTTTGTAATGATGCTGCAAATAAGATTTTATCAGCAAAATCATGAAAAAATTCCAGTTCTTATAAAATGTATCTAGGTTGTACTCAAAATTGTCGCAGTCACTCTACATTTCCTTTCTATCACTGTATTTCATTTTTCCTGTACACCAGAGTACACATAGCTAATCATCTTCTTGAGCTGCCCTAGATAAAATGCAAATAAATATAGTCATTTTTATACTGATTTACAAGAACCCAGCAGGTAAGAGGATATTTGAATTTCAAAATGTTGTATTCCATCATCTGAGAAATATGCATATCTCATCCATACAATATTTATTTTTCTAGTGCAATAGTTTAGAAAAAATGTTCAATGATAAAAATGTGAAGAGGTAAATGGTAAACAATGGAAATTTCAAAGAGAATATATTAGTGAAAACTGGAAGCTCTGGATTACAAGCCTAATTATCTACTTTACAGTACCTGAAGACACACAATGGAGATTATAAATGTCCAAACAATGTACTGCTCCAGACACACTGTGCAAACAAATTCGGTTTCCACTTCAACATTGGCTCCCAATATTAGTATTCAGACACCAAGTCTGATTATCAATTTATATTAGAGTCTATTCATACTAGCAGCTTGAATATTACAAAATCTATGCAAGACCAGTAATACATTATGTGATGTGGTATCTCATAGAATATAAAAAAGTAATGTGTTATACTATCAAGAGTTGTACAGTATGGCCCATATTATGCCTCTGTGTAACTACAAACCTGGAGTTTTAATATGATGCAAATTTATTTTTTAATAAAGAAGAAAACTGTGAATTATTTTTTTACAATGAAATACAATATGCTAGACAATAGGAATGCATACATGTATATTATATTTGTTATAATAAATATATATTTAATGTAATCCACACTTTAATGATCCTCCACTGCTTGTGTGTAAGTGGATTACTCAGAGTATTCTCTCTCCATCCTTTAAGGTGCCTTTAGGTGCCACTGATTCTGGTAGACTTTGTCCTCTAGCCCCTGCTGTTCCAGAAAAAAGAGTGGCTAGTATCTTTATTTACTCTCCCTTTAGTTTGTCCACTCTTGAGCAATGGGTGATCCTCAGTTAGGGGAGATATCTTGAAACCACCTTCATGTGCTGTGCTGAATCTAGTCAATCAGGAAATAAATATTAAAATTGGTTGATAGTGTCACTGTTTACACAGATGCAGGAAACCGAGTAGAGAGAGCGGCAAGAGCTAGGGAAACAGGGAAGGGAAAACTGTCCCTTACTCAGCTAGTTCCTGCCTGTGGGTGATGTCAGCTTCCCCAATGTAGCTCTGGACACCGACAACTTCTTTCTCTCTGAACACAAAGTACTATCCAGAGAAAGTAGGGGAAATGACTAAAGACTAAATCCCCCCCCCCCCCCGCGATTAAAAGATTGCTGCAAGTAACTTCGAGAACGAGCAATCACAGAGTACACACAAACACACAACCAAGACTGAATACTGTACAGGAAGGAGGACAATAAGGAGGACAAGAATAAAGGGCAACAACTAGAGCAGGTCCACAAGGCATGTACATAAACACAAACAAAAGGGGAACAGACAGGAAAATGGAGAGGGAATACAAGATAATAGACAAACATAAGAATCTCTCACCACAGACAAAGTAACAAGCTGATAGAAAGTATAGATGTTACAGAACAGAGCCAGGGATAAGCTGCAGATACAACAATGCCTAGCAAAGACTGAATTACAAAACCAGCCTTTAAGGGAGCCAAGCCACTCCTGATAGGATAGCAGTTATGAACACAGCTGAGACCAAAAACCCCAGCAGTTAATGCAAAAACACCCACAACAAAAAGACAGGTATAAACAATCAGGCCACGTATCACAGTGGTAGAGAACCAACCTGAAAGGCCACCACTTCAAACAGATAGTCAGGAAAGGTTGTCTTCTTGCCCCAGGTTGAGACAAAGAAGTAGAAGAAAAATCCCTATATTCAGTCAAAGTTTTACATAAGTAGGGCTATTACAAAAATTACCTCCACAGTACAGCTACTGCTAGAACCTGTGTTGCATTTATCAATGAATCAGTTTCATCATTAGGAGCTTGGAAATCAGTATAAAAATATACTCAAAGAACATCATGGTAACTTTCTCTGATTATTAATTTTTGAGAGGTTACAATTGGAAAAGAAGTATTAAGGATAATATAGCAACATGTCAATTGAGTCTTTCCTCTTACAACTGTTGGCATCATATACTTAAGATCATCAGCCACTTAACAAAATTGGTAATTTTGACCAATGTCAACGTGATGTGTAAGTACAATTACTTATCTTCACATTTCTTCAATTATAGACAATCTTGTTAAGCTTGGAAAATTTGTAGAGATTGATTTGAGTAGGATAACAATAAAAAAGCATCCAATATTTATTGGAATAGTGCTATTTCCAAGTATTCCAACACAATCCAACTGACTAGCTTTCAACATTAAATTATAACATTCTAATCATAAAAACTACATAAAATTCAACATTAATTTCCCCTATAATCATACAAAATTACATTGTATGAATAAAAGTTCAACAGAATAATAAATAATAATAATAATAATCATGGCACAGAATATTACGACTTGCAAATAATGTTATGTTTTCTAGTGATATCATTTACTCCTGGCTGGTAACATCAAACCATGGGACTTTACATTTGCCAAGATGAGTTATGATATCTGTATACTTCAAAAGCTATGACCTGCCTTTCTCCACCAAATAAGGGCTGGAGTTTTTAATAATGTGCTTATACAAGAACCCTAAGAGAAGATTCCATCATACCAAATACTAGGAACAATTCCAAGTCAAGCATTTCAATTTTGAAGTCTTCCAAGGTCAGAGAGAATAGAAATCCTTGGACACATTTATAACACAAAAAACATCTGAGTGTTTGTAAAATATGCAAATCTTTATAAATATGCAAGGCAGCGAAGTGGAAAATATGACCGACATAATTAACCCAAAACAATATTTAAGTATATAATAATGTGCACAAATAAATGTAATGTCTGTGTTATCTGTGAGTAATCACTGACATCACAGATCAAGCACATCTGGATTGGCTGAAAGATGCTTGCAAGGTATTATGGGTACGATATGGCTCTACACACTTGAGTTTATGTGGTCTATACCCTCAAGCTTTATGTGGTAATAGCAATTTTTGCCAATGAAACCATTCACTTAACTATATTAGGAATTCATTAATGGATTCTGTATTTGAGAGAAGCCTTTTAGTATTGCACCTTTATATTCTAAATCTAGGCCTATACAGAAACATTTTGTGAGACCAACTTTCATTCAAATTACAACTGCTGTCCCCAGGAGCACTTTGCTATAAAAAGGTTAAAATAAATACAAACTGCAACAAGCTATAGATTGCATAATGTCAGGATAAAAATACTAAAAGTTTCCTGTTGTCCCCAAAGCCAAAAATGCTTTTGCCGTACTAATCAACTCCATATCTTTGCATCTTTTAATGATGAGTTGATATATTGATTTGGATTTTTTTTCTTTAGCCAATAAATCTCTAGATTTACTTAGTCTGGAAAAGAGACTTCTACGAGGAGACATGATTAATTTCTATAAATATATGAATGGTTCATACAAAACATATGGTGGTAAATTGTTTCAGATTAAATCAAATCAGAAGACGAGGGGGCACTGTCTCAGTTTGGAGAAATCAAGGTTTAATCACCAGAGCCGACAGAGCTTTTTTACTATGAGAACTGTGAATCTGTGGAATAGCCTGCCTCAGGCACTGGTCACAGCAGGGACAGCAGAGAGCTTCAGGAAGGGTGTAGATGCCTTTTTACAACCAAAATAACATTGATGGTTATGTTATATAGAATTATTTCCCCTAAATCCCTTCTTCATTCAGTCCCTTCCCTTCCTTGGTTGAACTTGATGGACATGTGTCTTTTTTCAACCGTATAAACTATGATACTATGATTCATTTCAACATCCAATCTGCTAACAAAAGCTCCTGCTCCCCATTTCGGAATTTCTAGGTTTCAGGCTTGCATCCGGCCAGTAATTTGAAGAATTTATGTGACCCACTTTGTTCAGCTGTTCCAATGACCCCCTAGAATTTACCTCTGTGTGCTGGCCTTAAAACTTTGAAGCCCTGGAACAATCTGGAAAACAGGATACTTGGAAAACCCCTTTTAACAGTGTTCAGCTTTATATACAAGTATCTGAATCTCAGGTACAGGTCTTTACAAGGGGTCCAATGTATTGTAGCGATCCAGGAAAACAGGATACTTGGAAAACCCCTTTTAACAGTGTTCAGCTTTAGTTTCCAGATGGTTCCAGGGCTTCAAAGTTTAAGGCCAGCACACAGAGGTAAATTCTAGGGGGTCATTGGAACAGCTGAACAAAGTGGGTCACATAAATTCTTCAAATTACTGGCCGGATGCAAGCCTGAAACCTAGAAATTCCGAAATGGGGAGCAGGAGCTTTTGTTAGCAGATTGGATGTTGAAATGATATCAGTATCATAGTTATACGGTTGAAAAAAGACACATGTCCATCAAGTTCACAAAGGAAGGGAAGGGACTGAATGAGGAAGGGATTAGGGAAATAATTCTATATAACATAACCATCAATGTTATTTTGGTTGTAAAAAGGCATCTACACCCTTCCTGAAGCTCTCTGCTGTCTCCTGTGACCAGTGCCTGAGGCAGGCTATTCCACAGATTCACAGTTCTCATATAAAAAAGCTCTGTCGGCTCTGGTGATAAACCTTGATTTCTCCAAACTGAGACAGTGCCCCCTCGTCTTCTGATTTGATTTAATCTGAAACAATTTACCACCATATGTTTTGTATGAACCATTCATATATTATAGAAATTAATCATGTCTCCTCGTAGAAGTCTCTTTTCCAGATAAGTAAATCTAGAGATTTATGGCTAAAGAAAAAAATCCAATCAATATATCAACTCATCATTAAAAGATGCAAAGATATGGAGTTGATTAGTACGGCAAAAGCATTTTTGGCTTTGGGGACAACGGAAACTTTTGTATTTTTATCCTGACATTATGCAATCTATAGCTTGTTGCAGTTTGTATTTATTAACCTTTTATAGCAAAGTGCTCCTGGGGACAGCAGTTGTATTGAATGGAAGTTGGTCTCACAAATGTTTCTGTATAGGCCTAGATTTAGAATATAAAGGTGCAATACTAAAAGGCTTCTCTCAAATACAGAATCCATTAATGAATTCTAATATAGTTAAGTGAATGGTTTCATTGGAAAAATTGCTAACACAATAAAGCTTGAGGGTATAGACCACATAAACTCAAGTGTGTAGAGCCATATCGTCCCATCAATCACCTTGCAAGCATCTTCAGCCAATCCAGATGTGCTTGATCTGTGATGTCAGTGATTACTCACAGAACACAGACATTACACTATTTGTGCACATTATATATAATATAAATATGTTTTGGGTTAATTATGTCGGTCATATTTTCACTTCGCTGCCTGCATATTTATAAAGATTTGCATATTTTACAACAACTCAGATGTTTTGTGTTATAATGTGTCCAAGGATTTCTATTCTCCTGACCTTGGAAGACTTCAAAATTGAAATGCTTGACTTGGAATTGTTTCCTAGTATTTGGTATGATGGAATCTCTCTTAGGGTTCTTGTATAAGCACATATTAAAAACTCCAGCCCTTATTTGGTGGAGGAAGGCAGGTCATAGCTTTTGAAGTATACAGATATCATAATCATCTTGGAAATGTAAAGTCCATGGTTTGATGTTACCAGCCAGGAGTAAATGATATCACTAGAAAACATAACATTATTTGCAAGTCGTAATATTCTGGCCATGATTATTATTATTATTATTTATTATTCTGTTGAACTTTTATTCATACAATGTAATTTTGTATGATTATAGGGGAATTAATGTTGAATTTTATGTAGTTTTTATGATTAGAATGTTATAATTTAATGTTGAAAGCTAGTCAGTTGGATTGTGTTGGAATACTTGGAAATAGCACTATTCCAATAAATATTGGATGCTTTTTATTGTTATCCTACTCAAATCAATCTCTACAAATTTTCCAAGCTTAAAAGATTGTCTATAATTGAAGAATGTGAAGATAAGTAATTGTACTTACAACATCACATTGACATTGGGTCAAATTACCAATTTTGTTAAGTGGCTGATGATCTTAAGTATATGATGCCAACAGTTGTAAGAGGAAAGACTCAATTGACATGTTGTTATATTATCCTTAATGCTTCTTTTCCAATTGTAACCTCTCAAAAATTAATATCAGAGAAAGGTACATGAGTCTTTGAGTATATTTTATACTGATTTCCAAGTTCCTAATGATGAAACTGATTCATTGATAAATGCAACACAGGTTCTAGCAGTAGCTGTATTGTGGAGGTATTTTGTAATTTACTTAGGTAAAACTTTGACTGAATATAGGGATTTTTCTTCTACTTCTTGTCTCAACTGGGGCAAGAAGACAACCTTTCCTGACTATCTGTTTGAAGTGGTGGCTTTCAGGTTGGTTCTCTACCACTGTGATACGTGGCCTGATTGTTTATTCTGTCTTTTGTTGTGGGTGTTTTTGCCTTAACTGCTGGGGGTTTGGTCTCAGCTGTGTTCATAACTGCTATCCATCAGGAGTGGCTTGGCTCCATTAAAGGCTGGTTTTGTAATTCAGTCTTTGCTAGGTATTGTTGTATCTGCAGCTATACTGGCTCTGTTTGTAACATCTATACTTTCTATCATTATTACTTTGTCTGTGGTGAGAGATTCTATGTTTGTCTGTTATCTTGTATTCCCTCTCCATTTTCCTGTCTGTTCCCTTTTGTTTGTGTTTATGTACATGCCTTGTGGACCTGCTCTAGTTGTTGCCTTTATTCTTGTCCTCCTTATTGTCCTCCTTCCTGTACAGTATTCAGTCTTGGTGTGTGTGTGTGTGTACTCTGTGATTGCTCGTTCTCGAAGTTACTTGCAGCAATCTTTTAATCGCTGGGGGGGGGGGGGGGGATTTAGTCTTTAGTCATTTCCCCTACTTTCTCTGGATAGTACTTGTGTTCAGAGAGAAAGAAGTTGTCGGTGTCCAGAGCTACATTGGGGAAGCTGACATCACCACAGGCAGGAACTAGCTGAGTAAGGGACAGTTTTCCCTTCCCTGTTTCCCTAGCTCTTGCCGCTCTTCTACTCCGGTTTCCTGCATCTGTGTAAACAGTGACACTATCACCAATTTTAATTTATTTCCTGATTGACTAGATTCAGCACAGCACATGAAGGTGGTTTCAAGATATCTCCCCTAACTGAGGATCACCCATTGCTCAAGAGTGGACAAACTAAAGGGAGAGTAAATAAAGATACTAGCCACTCTTTTTTCTGGAACAGCAGGGGCTAGAGGACAAAGTATACCAGAATCAGTGGCACCTATTAAAGAATGGAGAGAGAATACTCTTTGTAATCCACTTACACACAAGCAGTGGAGGATCATTAAAGTGTGGATTACATTAAATATATATTTATTATAACAAATATAATATACATGTATGCATTCCTATTGTCTAGCATATTGTATTTCATTGTAAAAAAATAATTCACAGTTTCTTCTTTATTAAAAATAAATTTGCATCATATTAAAACTCCAGGTTTGTAGTTACACAGAGGCATAATATGGGCTATACTGTACATCTGTTGATAGTATAACACATTACTTTTTTATATTCCATGAGAACCACATCACATAATGTATTACTGGTCTTGCATGATTTTGTAATATTCAAGCTGCTAGTATGAATAGACTCTAATATAAATTGATAATCAGACTTGGTGTCTGAATACTAATATGGGAGCCAATGTTGAAGTGGAAACCGAATTTGTTTGCACAGTGTGTCTGGAGCAGTACATTGTTTGGACATTTATAATCTCCATGTGTGTCTTCAGTCTGTAAAGTAGTAATTAGGCTTGTAATCCGAGCTTCCAGTTTTCATAATATATTCTCTTTGAATTCCATTGTTACCATTACCTCTTCACATTTTTATCATTGAACATTTTTTCTAAACTATTGCACTAGAAAATAAAAATTGTATGGATGAGATATGCATATTTCTCAGATGATGGAATACAACATTTTGAAATTCAATATCCTCTTACCTGCGGGTTCTTGTAAATCAGTATAAAAATGACTATATTTATTTGCATTTATCTAGGGCAGCTCAAGAGATGATTAGCTATGTGTACTCTGGTGTACAGGAAAAATGAAATACAGTGATAGAAAGGAAATGTAGAGTGACTGCGACAATTTTGAGTACAACCTAGATACATTTTATAAGAACTGGAATTTTCATGATTTTGCTGATAAAATCTTATTTGCAGCATCATTACAAAGATCTTACTATTATTTTTAAGGGTGTAATAGTCAGTAAAATAAGGAGTCATTGGTTGTTGTAGACTATTATTCCAGCTTATTGACTGCTCTCATTTTCTGTGAGCGAATAAAACTAAATATTTTACAATAAAATTTTTGTAACTTTTTGAGCAATTTATACGAATGATACAACAATTAAAATTTTATACAGCTCACTCTACATTTTCTCTAGTTGTTATAAATAGTGTGTTTACCTTGCAAGCTGTTTACACACTATAAAACTTCATAATTGCGACTTTGTGGCCATTTGCAACATGCACTTTTAAGAAAGGGAAATCTAAGGCCAAAAATACTGAAGCATACATGCTTGATTGTGGTTCATGCAAATGTTACATAGTAAACTCAGATGTAAGGGTTGTGTGGTAACTCTACATATGAATAGAACCACTCTGGTGAAATATTACCCCAGAAAAGGTCCCAAGGTGAAAGAGCTGAGCATGTAAAAATTAGAAATAATCCATTGTCAACAAAGTTATGTACCACTGAGGTATTCACATTCAGAATCTGATATGGGAATATGCATACTGTATTAAACTTTTCTAGAAGAGCTTTGTACGTACTGTTTAGTAAGAGACTAGGTTTTTTAGAATAAAGTTAGGAGAAGGGGTATAGAGGGGTTATAGTATCAAGGTCTTTTGCAGCAGCCACAAAAGGTTTGTTTGTATTGTTTAGGCATGTGGGGCAACAAGATTGAGTAGAAGATCTTCTTGTCTAATTGAGGAGCATTAGGGGATTGAATTTACTACTTATATTATTAAAGTCTCTACCCTCAAACATTTCAAGCATTTGTCAGACATACTGGCGTCATAGTGGGGGAATACTGGGGGAATCCTATACCATCTGCTGACCAATGTAGCATGTCTCTGTAAAATGATATATCTTTACAGCCCCATACATTCATGAAGAATCGGTTTGATGTCAGATAGAAAAGGCAGAGTCTAAATACTTTTCTGAGCTTGGATATAGTCAGGTAAGTACAAGGAAGTTTGGGATCAAAAACTAAAGTATAGATACCATTTTCTTGGGAAGTAATTTGAAGCCACCATTTTTCTGAACCAGGTCAGTTCATGGAGAAAACTACTTGGTAGGTGAAGCTGGTCAGCAGTTGGCATGGGGTGAGAGAGGTGACTGTGAATGAAGGAAGAGGTTCTGTAGCTGGGATAGATTGGAAATGTTGCATCATACAGGGTATCTCCTAATACCTTTTTATTTAAGCTGATTTGTTGGAGACAAAGAGGAAAATGGGGGTGAGTTTAGCCCCAGTAAATCTCCAAGTTTGTAAGCAGGGAAGGAGAGACCAATGTTTGGTTATTGTGTAATTGAGCTCCAGGTTTTACTTGCCTTTTGTTAAAAGAAGATCCGTCACCAGAATTTGGAAAACCCCTTTTAACAGTGTTCAGCTTTATATACAAGTATCTGACATATGTAACCAAGAGGAAGGAGTGTGGAGCAGCACCGTCTAAGAAAAGATCTCAGGTACAGGTTCTTTACAAGGGGTCCAATGTATTGTAGCGATCAACGATGAACATAAAGAATCTTCATTTTTTCATCACGGAGTGCTGCTTCATCGTTGATCGCTACATCGTTGAACGACATATGTAACCTATCTTTCTCTATTAACAAATTATGATTTATATTGGAAAATGTCCCGGATCGCTGGTATACCCGTGCTCCGATGGTTGCCGGTCCCTGTTCCCCTGCCTGCACTTACCTCTCCTGGCTGTACTCTGGGTCCCGGCGTGTAGGCTGCACGCCTCCTTCCCAGCAGGTCGCCCGCTCCCACTTCTAGGGCGCATGCGCGCTGACTTCTCAAGATTTAAAGGGCCAGCATCCTCCTGATTGGCGCTGGCTAATCCGGCTCACCCTTTATAATCTGGCACCTCCCTTACATTCTTGCCGGATCTTCAGCATTCTATGGAATTTCCAAGGTTTTCACACCTCGCTTTCCACAGCGGTTCCTGTTGAAGTGATTGCCCACCAGCTTTTCCAGACGCTGCTGTCTTCCAGCGTTTCCATACGCCTCTGTGTCTCCTGTCTCCAGCATTCCCATATGCTCCTGGTGTGTCCTGTCTTCCAGCGTTTCCAGACACCTGCTTGTCTCCTGTCTGCAGCGTTCCCATATGCTTCCTTCTGTGCCTTCCAGGGTTCCAGTCCTGTGGTGTCTTCAGTCCATGTCAGTGTCACCAGTGTTCCTCTGTGTTCCTGCTGTCATTGCAGGCTTGGACTGTTTCCTGCATACCCTGCACCTTGGCTGCCATAGCGGGCCGCATACCATCTGCCGCCGTGGTCCAGTGGGTCCACAGACTCCTCCCTCCAAATTCTTTCCTCCGAATTCTTTGCTCATGTGACCGTTACAGAAACAAGTGTTTTTTTTTGCCACCATTTAATACTCCGATTTAACATTTTCCATTTTCCACCCAGCTTCAACAAATATATGAAATATTTTAACAAACTATACAGCAACTCTACCAGAAAAACCTGATTTGTATTAACATTCAGAAGAAGATTGCAATGAATTTAACAGATATTTTATGACATTTTACTTTGTGAAAATGTACCTAGAATAATTATTGTCTTCTACAAATCAAGTGTAAGAGATGATACTGTTTTTCCTTGTTTTTCCCTCTTATTGATCAGTTTGTGATAGGAAAGGAGATTGTTATATTTCTAATTGTTTGTTTATGTTATTCGTGATGAATGCAATTGTGCTCAAGTTTATTTTTATTTCTGTAATTAAAATAAGGGCTACCATCTACCTCTTGGTGTTGTATTACATGAAATAACTTAGTGGGTGTCATTTATCTTTAATCAGAACATTTGTGTGTGACTTTTTTTTGCTTCTTATAGCTTTTGAATGTATTTATTTATTTTAGAGGGTGATATATCAGGCATGCGTGCCTAATGGTTTTTTGCACCTTTTTTTAAAAGTAACTCAAGTCCCAAATTCTTCTGCAACTCTATTCTAAACTTTTGCCTATGCCTGCTCTGGACTGGCATTTATTCGCACCAAAATTGAGACTGTATATATGTCCATATCAGGATTTTATAGATAAATCCGGCACAACACTTAAAAATTCGTATACATCTAATTTTGCAAGGCAAATGGAAAAGCCACACATTTTGATGGAAATATGCAATTTCTCCAAAATATAAGAGAAATGCTCAAGATAAATGACCCCTTTAATCTGCAAAAGTAAAAGAAGTGATACATAATTCATTTCAAAAAAACATTTCTAGTACTGGTCCTTGAATTCCATTACACACAACTGGTCTACATAGTACTAATTTCAGACCACCACTATCTATCAATTCAGTCCAGTTACAAACTACAATGAACCTAATGGCCCACAAGTATCAAAAAGTGCAACAGATTCATGAATTGTGGTGCACGTTCTTCACGAATCTGGTGCCCCCGCACTGCTCTGGAAGTGTTTTTTTTTGGTGCACTTTGTTCATGCTGCAGAATTGTGGCGATCACAATTGTGGCGCATGTCAGTAATAAATGTGCCGCACAGTGCGACCAAGCACTAACACGCCCCTTTAGATGCACCTTTTTTCTGTCTTGTTGAACACAAAACTGGTGCAGACACTTTATTAATACATGTGCAAGCAGTTTGCACATTCCTTCTAGTGCTAAGTCAGATAGAAAAGTGGTGTAAACACTTTAATAAATGTGACCCAATATGTGTTGTGCTTTACACTTGGTTCTCATAATTTAATTCATATGCAGCAGAAAGCAACCCCATTAAGATACTTAGTTATCAAATCTTAATTTTCAAAAATATCTGCAACAAACACCTGTGAACACACCTCATAGCTTATATAATTATGGGTAATTACTGACATTGTGATTTCCCATTGTGACCCCAGTTCTGTTCCTGACTATGCTCCTTAGCTGCCTGCCCTGTCCTCTTGCTTAGTCTCTGACCTTGAACTACGGCCACCTGCAATGACCTTTTTCCTGTCCCCAAACACGAGATTGCCTACCAACTTTGTACCTCGACCTTAGCTGCCACCGCACACAAGTCACGCCTTTGGAACAACCTGGTGATACCACGCCGCAGCCAGACCAACCTGCTTTGTGGTGGGCTCTGGTGAAGACCGGGTGCCACTTAAATTCCATTCCCAGGTGTTGGCTTTTATCATCGTCTGTGGTGGTCCAGGGGGTTCACTGACCCCGAGCCCTGACAAGCGTGTGCAGCACTTCTTCTACTGTTCTATTTTCCTGGAGAAAGTTAAAAAAAAATATGTTTCATATCAAAACCTTTTTTAAAAAATTAGCTTTGTAGTGAAACTATGGGGTAAATCTACTATGTCTTCTCCGCCAGTTTTCTGTCAGGGAAGGCATTTAAAAAGGCCAATCTCTAACTGTTTTTTTTTGGGTTCATTTGAGAAGCTAGAGGGGCAGGAAGTGGACGGGGTCATGAAATCTCTAAACAGATCTGACCTAGCGGAGATTGCATCCAGATCTAATAAGAGGTGGGAGCCACTTAGTAGTACCAGCACACTGTGGGTGGAGGGAAATTATGATTGGTGTTTAAAATTCCAGTCTTAATAAATTACTGCCATACCTTTAAAGTAAGTTCAGCCTGGCAAATACAGGCAGTCCCCGGCATAAAGACACCTAACTTACAGACAACCCCTAGTTGCAGACAGACCTCTCTGCCCACTGTGAACTCTGGTGTAGATCTTTGGATGCTTTACTTTAGTCCCAGGCTGCAATTAGGTTTCTGTAATGAAGTTTTATTGATAATCCTTGTTCCAATGACAGCAAATTTTGAAAAAGCAATTTTCATAGGAGCAAAAAATAATTTTGTCTGGAGTTACAATTATAAAATATACCAGTTCTGACTTAAGTAAAAAATCAACTTAAAGAACAAACCTAAAGAACCTATCTTGTTTGTAACCTGAGGACTGCCTGTAATTCGTCCAAACAGAAGACCAAAACAGTAAAATAAATCTTTATTGCTACAGAGCCATCATAATATGCAGACCTTTTTCAAATCATGGGATCCATGCTACAGATAAAATAAGAAATACAGCGCAGTAAAATGGTTAGATGGAATAATAGGAAGGACAGACCTGTCCGCAAGACAGGGGTGTTGCTAGGCTTGTAAAAGAGTACACTCCTGTACATAACCCCCTCACATGTGTTTGCACCAAAAGCAACTGTACTTATCTTCAGCTACAGATAACACAGGCAAAATGTTTCCCAAACATGTCCTAAAATGTAGCTACAAAACCAAAAATGTGGAAAAGGGTATATTGTAAAGATTACAGTATTAAATAGCCAACACATCCAAAAGGACCATATGATTCAAACAAAGACAAAGCCGATGTGTATAGGCTGAAACAAGTATACATTTTATTAAGTAAAGCACACCAATAAGAGGATGTCACACCTCAAATCTTAAAAACATTTAAAAAAAGTGTACAAATACACAAAAACATGTGGATCCATATGGGTAAAAAAGATCCACACCAGGCCACAGGTCAAACAATGTACAAACACTAGTCCCCTATGCATAAAGTCAGTGCATGATGCAGTGTGCATGCCAAATACCCTATATCAATACCCATGTGATCCTGTATAAGTCCCCAGAAGGGGAAGACGTCCTAAAAGATGAAAAATAGGAGCAGGGCAAAGTCAGGCAGCTGCAAAGGTATCAGATAGAGAGGATATCTGATGGGACAGTGTGGTCCGGAACCTGAGGCCAGAGGCACCCCACGCGTTACGTCGCAAACATGCGACTTCCTCAGGGGTCAGTGCCTCTATGGCCATGGAGCCTACCTTTTGAACCCTGGGTGAGCAGCCACATCCAATCGCCAGCAGCCCTGGAAAGGACACACACCTGTGTAACAAGAAATGTACTGCGTTCCAATGGGTGATGTTGCAGGTTCTCGCGAGAAAAAAGAAACTCGCGCATGCGCAGTACAGTTCCTAAGTTTGCGCTTGCGCAGTATACAATCGAACGAGGAGCAAGCCAATGAAAAAGATACAGTAGAAAAGGTGCGCCTGCGCAACAAGGCAATGCCGGCCGGCAAATAGAAAAAAGAAGAGGATAATATGCTTAACGCAAATTCAATTGGGTAAGTGATAGTGCCACAAAGGAAAGTACAAGACAATAAAAAAGTATGGTTACAGTCACGCTAATGTCGACTGCAACAATTATAAAGTGCAGTGATAAAGTGCTTGCTAGTCTATATTCGATAGAACCAAGTGCCTGCATCTTGGTACAAAAAGTGAAGGCTGATTAGGTACCTTGGGGCTGGCCTAAAATGTAATAATTAACCTAAACTTAACACCTGTGGCCTCTTCTATTTTCCCCTCAATGTGACCTGCACTGAGTAATGCCCCCTGATAGTGGCCCCTTTCGAATCATGAGCACAAAAAGGAACCATCACACTTAATGACGCCCTTACCACTAAAAAAAAACCCCCATACTGAATAGTGCCCCTACACTAAATGAGTACTGTCCCCCACAACAAGTAATGTCCTCACACTAAGTAATATCTCCATGGTCCTCACACTGAGTAACGACCCCCACGGTCCTGACAGCCCCAGGAAGTTATGTCCTCACAGCCCCCTCAAATAATGTGCCCCACAAACCCCCCAGCAATGTGCCCCACAGCAATATTGTTCACAGTGACCCCAGTAGTGTCCTCCAAAGTGCCTGCCAGTAATGTCCTCCACAGCCCCCCCAGTAATGTCCTCCACAGCGCCCCCAGTAATGTCCTCCACAGCCCCCCAGTAATGTCGCGTACAACTCCTAGTAATGTCCCCCCACAGTCCCCCAGTATTGTCCCACCACAGCCCCCAGTAACGTCCTCCATAGCCCCCCCCTGTAATGTGCTTACAGCCTCCCACAGTCCCCCAGTTATGTCCTCACAGCCCCCACAATTCCCAGAAGTAATACTCTCTCACTTCCTTTTCATCTCTTTGTGCAGGAGCAGGGTGACCTCATCAAACTGCGCTTCCTGCTCCAGACACTGAAGTCAGCTACTGGGAGCTTAGATCTCCATGCTTCATTGGAGTACAGTAGATTTTGTAAGGGATGCTGGGACAGCGGGACAAGGGTCCTGCTGAGCCAGAGACATCCGGGAACAGGCCAAAATATCTGGTCGCACGGGCCTCCGATCTTTTGACCCAGTGATGCTCCCTGCCACAAGAGCTTACCATCTATGAAAGATTGAGGGCTAGGATCTCTCTTTTACCTGCTTATATTTATTCCACTTTAGTTTTACTACAGAAGAAATACTAATGGCCCCAAAATAATTGCATTGTTAACTTATAAATAAGTTATATAAAGTTAGCAGGAGTCTTTAACGAGTTTATATATGCAAATATGAATACAGGCAAATGTAACGAAGGGAAGTATGGGCCTTAAACAATGACACAACTATGCTTGTTCAACCTATACATAATAACCCCTAGGGTTAAAGTAACTCGGGGACATGGGTTCTAAAAATACAATAAAAAATAAATTTTTAAAAGCCCAATATATCAAAATGGAAAAACAATTATTCCCAGCTGTGAAAACCTTAATGGAAAATAGAATCTAAATGTCGTAATCACCATTTCACACATTAAAATGTTAATAAAAAGCGATCAAAAGGTTGAATGTACATTTCAGAAAAAGATAAAAACGAAAACATCAGCTCTTCCCACAGAAGTGGACGCTAAAGTATGAGAAAGTTATTGGCATCAGCATATGGCAAAAGAAAGAAAGTTATTTTTTGTACAAAAGGTTTTAATTTGTTTAAATCTATTAAAACCTACTTGTTTATAAATTTGAAATCTCCCTGATCATACCAACCTAAAGGATAAAGAAAAAGTGTCATTTGCCGCTTACAGTGAAAGTCATAAATAGAGCTCCTACAACAAAGAAAACCAAGCCCTCCTAAAGCTCTGCACACAGAAAAATAAAATTATGTATTTTTCACTCAAAATGGAAAAAGGGCATTGGTGGCAAGAAGTTAAGGTTTAAATATAAAAAGGCACTAGTATTAGCAAACATTTCCTTTGTAGTAAGATACACATTACAACAAGCATAACAAGATAGATTTTTCATTGTATAAAAACTATTATTTAGTGATAGACAACAAGTAAAAAAGCTCAACGAGAAATGTATAATAAAAAAAATAATTATTTAAGCATCAGAATATCAATTAGCATTTAATACTGTACACATAGATACCTAATTAGAATAACTGCCCATATCTTTGTATGGGATATGTTCTCTGCAGTGAATATGGATGGATATGTTCATTGCTGGTCTCACTTGGGAGCTCCCTCCAGCTGAGGTTCTTATATTTGAAGCATTTTCAATAATTACTGAAAGGTAGGAGGGATCTAAGAAATCCCCTAGGGAAAATATGACCAAGTACTGCTTCCATAGGTAATTATTGAATGCATTCTAATCCCATAAAAAAACATTTTCTTTTAGAAGACATGATGAGATAGAAGGAATAGTCTTCAATGTAGAGGAAAACACAGCAGATGGTATAAGCTTGTGTATAAAGTAGAGAGAGACTCAATGGGTAACGGCCGATTAGTTACCATAACAACCAGGCAAGGCAAGTTACTGAAGTAGGAAAGAAATCTTTCTTCTTTACTGGAACCTTCACAGCTTTGAAAGCCATTACTGCTAAGTTGTAGCTGAGGTAAAAGGTCAACTGTGTTAATTTTTAGGTAACAAAAAAGTGTTTTTTTCCTTCAGATTCATCTAGATCATTCCAAATAAATAAGGTACAAAATTAAAACGCTTCAATTTAAAATGTTTTAATTAATGTAGCTTAAGTCATGTGTGTAAGTTGGATGTTAAAGCAATAACCCAGCAAACTCTGCAAAGCAATACAATAATCTAGTCCTAACATCCAGGGTCATGAAGTGGAGTGGAGATAATCATATGCTTAGTGATGGACCCGCAGAACAGGAACCAGAACTTCAGTTAGCTGTCCGGGTTCGGTTCACTCCTCCCCCCCTTCCCCCATTCCATCGATAACACCCTAAAACAGTGTTTAGTTTGAGGTCCGGGTTCAGCTGAGCCTGAATACTGATATGTCTGATTGTCACAACGCATGCTCATATAGGCTTCTGGCCCTATATAATCCTGTTATGGACCAGGCTTATATCTAGTGAGAGCTAGTGGCAGAAATTAATTGTGCTTGGCAGGAAGTAAGGCCAGTTAATTCTGCCTGAGTAGAACACTTTAAAATATCATCTTTATTTGGAAACCTTAAAAAAGGGGGGCCACTCTGCAGCCACTATGCATACACAAAATTCAGGCGTTCAGCATGTATTGAGGGGAGATAGGATCACAATTTAGGATCCCATTCACTTTAATATCTCCCTATACTGCTGACTAAAACGCTGCTTAAGACACTAGCAGCCGTGCTGGATCCAGTTGTGGGTACAATCACTGTGCCGATTAGCAGAACTGAAATCACAACGGATGTAAATTGATAACCAGTTGTAAATTCCGCCTATACACCCACTGCCTGACGCGTTTCTGCAATATCCTATTCTGGGTATTGCGTCATCAGAGGCATGTAGATGTTAACAGGGTGTGTATATAATCGTGGCTGCACACAGCGTATTTTTCATGAGTGCAGCCGCCGGCGTCTATTCGGCACTGTTGCCGAATGATTTCAATTGACTCCTATCGAGTATTTACATTTACCAGTCCAACTTAATAATGTATGCCTCTATATTAGATCCAGATGAGCATTGTTCTGTATCTCAAGTATCCAATCCTCTTCCATCTTATATTACATCCTATGTTGCACATGGATTAGTAGTGTACTGTATCCAATGTATGCATTTTTCCTCTTTCTGGCCTCTGGGCTAATTCTGACTCTGTCTGTGTTCACACTAGATGGTTATTGCCGCAATACGATCCCCCACATATACTTTACTAATATTGAATAACTAACAGGAGAGTAAATCCAAAATCATGGACCACATGATTAGATACTTAATCTGTACCTCTTGTGGGAGATGACACTGTCCTGTTTTGTAGTTATTCTTGGTGACATGCTGAAGTTCTCTCAGCTTGTCTCCGATCCAGGGCCCATGTGAGTGGCTGCCCAGATTCAACCTTGGACAGCGTGATTGGCTGCCAAGGATGAGCCCTCGTGTTAAGGGAACGCCCACTGTCCTCTGAATGGTGGACCATCGAGTGGGACCGCCCAGGATAGGAGACGGGATGGAGCAATTCCTTTATATACGGTGCGCGCTATTGTGCGCGCACGGCCACAACAGTGCCGAATAGACGCCGGCGGCTGCACAAAAATACGCTGTGTGCAGCCGCGATTAAATACACACCCTGTTAACATCTACATGCCTCTGATGACGCAATACCCAGAGTAGGATATTGCAGAAACGCGTCAGGCGGTGGGTGTATAGGCGGAATTTACAACTGGTTATCAATTTACATCAGCTGTGATTTCAGTTCCGCTAATCGGCACAGTGCTTGTACCCACAACTGGATCCAGCACGGCTGCTAGTGTCTTAAGCAGCGTTTTAGTCAGCAGTATAGGGAGATATTAAAGTGAATCTCCCCTCAATACATGCTGAAAGCCTGAATTTTGTGTATGCATAGTGGCTGCAGAGTGGCCCCCCTTTTTTAAGGTTTCCAAATAAAAATTATATTTTAAAGTGTTCTACTCAGGCAGAATTAATATTATATCCCTAGAACATAAATCCTCTACCTTATCAATTTTTGAATTCTACTAAGTAAGGCCAGTTAAGCATGGGCTGTGGTCGAGTGTTGTGCCATAACGGAGCTTGTGTGGGCAACTCTATCTCACTTTCTGTGCCTCCACAAACCCATGCATAGACTAGAAATAGAAGAATAGAATAAAACTTTATTAATCCCATTTTGTTTTGTACATCATAGTTTTGTGCATCAAATAACATTACAGTTACTACCTTAATTTTGGGGGGTGGGGAGAGGGTTTGGGGGGAGGGGGAATGAGGGTGTGACTCAGTCCTTTGCTTTAGCCACTGTATGGTTGAATAGTTCTATTGCCTTCGGGAAGAAGGAGTTGTGGAACCTCTACGAAATACAATCACTAATTGACCATGCATACCCTTAAGGGGTCTGGAACTTCATAGCATTCAATTGACAAAATGTATATATAAGGTAGATGCCCAGAAAGGAATATCCTTTTCGATTTATTTTTTTTATTGTTTTGCTGTAATGAGTTTGATTTTCCTGAAATAATTTCTAAAGTAACATTTGGTAAGCTTTAATCCAAAAATGTTTCCCAATGTTTTCAGGCACTTTTTCATACAAACTCCCCATACAAGGCCCTTTTCAGACACGCATATGCTCTGCCTAGGCCAAGACCTGAGCATAGCATACGGTCGACTGGGGAAGAGGAGCGTACCTCATCCCCTCCTTCTTCATAAGAATCCATGCAGCCGCGCCATACATATAGCAAAAGATAGACTATGCTCCACCTTTTGTCCAGCTATGGTATGGTATTGTGACACACATTGGGGGTCATTTATGTTTTCCTTCCGTTGTTGTTTTTGCACCTTTTTGCTGCGTAATCGCTTTTTTGGAATGTTATGCCTCAATTCGCCAAGTGTTTTTGCACCCAATTTGTCATTACATTGCACCTCTTTACAGATGTTTGGACCCGATTTATTATACTATTGCGCCTATATCAGCGCCAATAATTGTGCAATAACATGCCAGTCATGACCATGCTTAGGAAAGGGAATGACATGATTTGTCCAACAAATTGCTCCTATTTAAAATTTGCGCCTAATTAGGCGCAAAAAAACCCTGCATTTGACAAAGAACCAAAACGACAAAGACAAATGAGGTGCAAAAAATAGACTCACAACAGGCGTAAAAAGAGCACACAGAAGAGGGAAATAAAATAAATGACCCTCATTGTTCTCACTGTACCGTGCCTGTGCACAATGCACATCTATGGCGACCATACACCAGCTGTCATTTGTATGGCTAGCTTATGGCCACCATTCATGGTCATATGAAAGGGACCCAAGTCAGATATAACAAGGCCACAATTGTGAGTAACTGTAAGCTTTGGCATTTCAAAAAGGCTTTTATTATACTCACAGGAGGTAATATGGGCTGAGAAACATAGAATTATATAGAATATGCTTACCTGATTCATGTTCGAGCCCTAGCTTTGGATTGGATATTGTACTTATTGTCTTGGTGGATAAGACTTTCTGGATTTTTTAACTCCTATTCTTTTTCACTTTGACATAATACCTGCTTGCGCCAAATTCATTATTTGCATTGACTAGTTTTCACAATATGACTAATTTGCTTTTTGGCGCAAATTTACGCCAATCCCCACCTTGACTTTTGATGGTTTTTCTGCAAACTTTCATGCCACTGTCACAAATAACCCACATAACATAAGACACTGCAAGCAGATTTATCAATCGCCAAAGCCCGTGATTCTGACTGCAGCAGAACTCCAAAGACAGACATAGAACTGTCATAAGGAGCCAGTTTAATTATAAAATACCCCTGCATAGTTTTGTATTCTGAATATCATATAAACATCCACCTAGGTGTGGGATGTCTCTGCAGCTTCTTTAAAGTTTTAATGAACGATAATCTGTAACATACATGTGGAATCTAGGCTTGCATGGAGATTTGATACCTTGAGTTGCTTTGAAACCCATCATACTATGTTTTTAGTATTTATTGGTGGTCCATAAACAAGGAAATAATTATTTGGATTCCAATTTGCTGTCAAATAGGAAAACTGTTTGGCTTCATAGATGCAGTTCCCACCAAGAGGTATTCAAAAGCATCCTGTGAGAACCTTATAATACAGCAGTAAAATATTTTCGTACTGATACCCAAATGACATTTTTATCTAGGTGCAATATTTTGTCAGTCAGTGTTTATATAGCATAGAGCCTGATCAACAACCTGTTTGTGTTCAGAATTGTACAGAATAATGCACATTTGGTGGACGTGCTGAGAAATTTCTCTTTTCTGGAGCCAGGTTTTCGAAGTAACATACAACCTTATAGGTCAGTTGGCCTTACTCTACAATATCCCTAGGGCCATAGGAAAACAGAAACGTAACTACTTAAGATTCTCCCTCATTGCAGCCTGCTCCTTAATCCCACGTAAATGGTGCTTTGACATACCTCCTACTATTTCCGAATGGGCACAGGAAATGTTACACATTGATCATATGGAAGAGATCATGGCTGACACCTCAGATACCTCAGAGCAATTCATAAAACTGTGGCAGTCCTGGATAACATCCAAAGACATCTTAAGCTGTGTTCCCCAGTCAAGTCAGTAACTACAACACCACTCCCTCCCTGATGATAACGCCTTATGGCCCACTTAACAGGAAGTTTTTTGTCCTACCTTACCCTTTACCTTCTCTGGTTCCACTACATCCTTTCCACATATGTCCTGTCACCCCCTTAGGTCTATTACACGTTGTCTGAATGTGCATATGTTGTTGTCTGTTTGTGTGATCACCCCCCTCCCCCAACGGCCCTCCTGTAACTGTAGTCACACCTAGCCTATTGGGCTTAAAAAGTTTGAATGAATATGTAACAAAGTCGAGAGAAACTTTCTTGGCAGACATATTGTGGCAAGCATTGATTTATTCTCATGCCGGGCCCAACAGCTCCAACCCCATACTAACTCTGCATCATCACCCTGTCACAATGAAGATAATGAGAAGATAATGAGACCACAGGACAGGCTGGTGGTCTCATGATGCCTCATCTATACTTCAAACATACTTTTCGCCCATTTGTATTTGTAATTGTATTACATATGTTGTCCTTATTACATGCTTGATTGTTTTGATGTCAATAGACTTCAATAAAAGTTGAGTGTAACAGTGACTTGGATAAGAAATATCCAAGATTTAAATACTCTTTAAAGCCAAATTGCAACTCTATAAAAAATGGCGCATGAACAATTTGCATTACTATGAGCTCTGAATATTAGGGAAAGAAATCTATACTAAAATCTATTGGTCACTAATAACCTGTGAAGGGATTGAAAAAGTGGAGCAGTAATAGTGAAACATGTAAAGGGAGACTACTAAGTACTGAGTTACAATAGTCGTGCTCATTTATAACAACAGCCTTCAGATGAAAGAGCAGATGAAAGAAACCTTATATGGAAAATCAGATGTTGGTGTGCTGGTTGAAGGTAGAATAATTAAATCTTTAAAAGGCTAAGTATCAGATTTGTACTATATGTCTGCAGAGCTTCTTTTAGCCACTATACCTTCTCCACTAAAATCCTTGTTAATTATTGTCTTAAAACATATGCATAATATTATCTGTATCATGTGTTTGTTACATGCATAGTTATAATATTATTTTATATACTAACTTGAAATAATAAATAATTTATAGTATGTTCACAATAATTATTGCATGTTTATGTTTTGACATAGTTTCCTCATAGAGAGAAAATATATATATTCTTTTTTTTTTTTGCTATTTTTTATTTTAAGCTCTTAAGTATTTACTTAACTAACATATGATTTTAATTGAATCCTTTTGTTATATGTTTCAACGGAAGTATAGTTCACCTTGGGACAATTAACCAATGTCAAGAACAATAATGCTTAGAATTTGCCTCCAAAGGCAATTAAAGATAGAATATTATTCATCACAGAGCCTTGTGTTTGTTTTCAAATCTTTAAAAGTGGAAGTAAAAGGAAACTATAACATCTTAATTAGATATACTAAGAAGGATATCTTTATATTTATCTAACTATCAGCCTGCATGGACATGTAGTTATTGTTTTAATATTGCCAAAATGTATTCTAGAGTTGCTTTCAAGAAATAAAATAAGACTGCAAGGAAAACTCTGGCAGTCACTCTTTAGTCTCAAATTTATAATTCCTGCCAATGGTTTAAGATCCTGTGTAATTCCCAAATATCGGTGACACTGGCCGATTTCCACATTTCTGTTTATGAGGTATTACTCTGTATAGAGAAGAAAGGATTTTCTGTCAGTTCTAAAATGAAAAGGTCCATTGCCACCCAGGCATAGCATTTGTTTGATCATAGTTTCATAGTAGTTTCATAGTTTATACGGTTGAAAAAAGACACTTGTCCATCAAGTTCAACCAAGGAAGTGTAGGGATTGGATGAGGAAGGGATTTAGGGGAAACAATCCTATATAGCATAACAATCAATGTTATTTAGGTGTAAAAAGGCATCTAGACCCTTCTTGAAGCTTCATCTAATTGAAAGCTTTCACAAAATACAAAAAAATTATTTAACAAATCATTCTATCCACATTCTATCCACATTAACCTCCTTACATTTATAATTAACTGATTCGATTTTATTAACTTTTTATTTTTAACCATGTTGTCCTAAAATTTTCTAAGTATCTTTTAACTCTATGGCATTAACATTCATTTACTCTTTAATTTCTTTTCCTTTCTTTTTGTGGAAGAAACACTCTTAATGTGCTTTGAAGAGTATCTTGAAATTACATTTAGAATAGTGCACACTATAATGTCTTAGCTTCACTCCTTTTTAATGCCTTACCACTAAAAGTCAAGACAAGAGTAATGGAACAGTGAGAGCAGACTTCGGATATCAGCTGTAGCTTGAGAGACAGCAAAACTGCCCTACTACCCTTCTGAAAGGTAGTCAGCAGGTCACTTGAAATCTCACTCAAACTGTTTCTCATGGTATATTAGTTCCCAACTCAACTGTGCATGCTCTTTCTTAATCTCCCCAATAGATGTTTAAGAGGCTGTAATGCTCGGAAGAGTTTCACATTTGGTGGCTGTGCCTTGTGCTAGTGTAATCTTGGAAGGATGTCCAGAATTTAATCTCTGATGTTTCATAGCAACACCTTGGCTAAACCTCAGTGTTGCAATGTAGGGATAAACCCACAACAATATGGATCCATTTGCTTCTATATTTCCCATTTGGTTAATACTGCATAGTATATGAGTAGACTTGGACTACAGGGCCTTGGAACTGAAAGACATTCATTGAAATAACGAGCCGCTTTTTTGTATCATGTTAGTTAGTGGATAGAAGAGATAAAAAAATTCCTCAGTTAATTGCTCGGTTAGTAGGTCTGTTTAGCTTAGTTTTGAGAAAATCTTCTTTTAATTATACAAATGAGCTTTAGGGGATCCTGGCTACCTAGCTTTCTCATCTGTTGATTATTCAGGAGAGCCGAACGGTAGTGTGAATAATTAGCAGACAGCAGAGCCAGTGGGAGCTTCTGTGATGTAGCCAGGAGCCCCTGAGGCCCCTATTCATATTTTTTAAAGACTGTTTTCTCAAAAATGGAGCTATTAGAAGAGAAGAATTGATCCTGTTTCAGGAAACACCCCTCAGCATGTAAATGTGCTTAGTTTAGAAGCACTGCATCTATGTGGTAGATTTCCTTTACAATCAAGCTTACTGTGGTAATCTTACATTTCTTATCCTTCTAAATTAAACTTTTAAAATTAAGCGATTGATCCAAAAGGGCTCTGGGCGTGTTACCAGAGGTCCTCTGTGCTCTGACTTCACAGGCTGTTACACTAACTCATCCACCCCCTGCTCCCTTGACAATGCCTGCTGTAATCTTACACAGTGTGAGGGGGAAAGTACTCCTTCACAGTGTTCTCCTAACAGTGTGAAGCTACAGCACTGAAGTGATCTGCTACCTCCCTCCAGAGCCCTTTTGGCTCATTAGGCTAATTTTAAAAGTTGATTTTAAAAGGAAGGAGGCCATGGATAACAAATATAAGAAGATTACCACAGTCACGATCCCTGGTGTATTATGCTTGATGGTAGACGGCCTTTAAAAAGTGTTTTTGTTCCCTACAGTACAACAATGGTTTACGTTGTACTGCATACATAATACAAGGCACATGATTCCCATCACTGCATATGGGAGGATTACCAAATTTATATGAGGTGTAAATATTATTCACTTATTCATTTTATTATAATTACATAACACACTTATTCATATTATTCACTTTAAAACAAAACAGGTAAAAATGAATAAAAACTGTGCATTCCATATTTTTCCCAAAAAAATCATAAAACGTTAATGAATAGCATAACCAATGTTAAGGTTTGTTGTCCTATTGGAAAGTGAAACTTTGCCTCAATCTCAAGTCTTTTACAGCCTGTAACAGGCTTTTCTCGAGGATTGCCCTTTATTTAACTTCATCCATCTTCCCATCACCTCCGGCCAGCTTCTCACTTCCTCCTGAAAAACCATTCCCATTGCATGATCCTGCAACAATCCTGCAACAATCATGTTTCATTTAGGTTGTTGTGCAGTAATGGCTTTCATCTATCTTTCATTTAGCCCAAAAATATGGGTATAATCTATGCAGCCCCGATCGGGGGGGGGGGCGGGTGTGGCGGGGGAAGGGGGGGGGGGGGGGGGGGGGGGAGCTTATGGTTGTTGTCTTTTAAATGCCTTGTGAGAGGCTGCCTAATGAACTGTTTACTACAGGAACCAATATGATGGTCACAAAATAGATAGGCTAAACACAAGATACATAGCAGCCTCTACAAGCAAATTTTAATCATAGCGTGTGTATACAATTGAATTATGTACATTTTAATACAGTATTAAAAGTTAAGTTTTAGGCCTGACTAATAAGGCTTTTTCTGTCTTAGGGCAGATTTGTAAATAAGGTCAGTTACAGCCTTGGCAGTCCTAATAGGGCTATAATCTGTCCAGAGCACATGATTACGTGACTCCCCTACATATCTTTTAGCAAACTAGACTTTCTAAAATGGTATTCTTCTTTTCACACTTCCGTAAAGACCAGATTTGTGGAGTACATGACAAACAGTTGTTCTGGGAACAGATTCGCCCAACTTGAACTGTGGATCTGTGAAGCTCCTCTACAGTGACCCTGGGCCTATCGGCTGTTTCTCTGATTAGTGCTCTCCTTGTCAGGGCTCGCAATTTAGATGGATGGCTATGTCTTGGTAGTTGAACCACACAGCTTCCATTTACAGATGATGGATTGAAAAGCACTCCACGAGATGTAAAGAAATTGGGCTATTATTTTAAACCTGACCCTGCCATTCACTTTACAGGAATCCAGGAGATGTCTGGTATGTTTGATTACTAATGTTCTCTAAATTCTGAGGCCTGCATAACGCAATTCAGTAATACTGAAAATAAATCACATACAGAAACTCTATTTACAGCTAGACACCCAGGAGTTTTTCAATGGTATCAAAGTATGAGTAGCTGAGTACAAATACACTCCACAATTATGTTTTTTTAATTTGGAAAAAATGGAAATGCTTACAACTTTCTTTATACTTTGGTTTGTGGTTGTGAAGTTAAAAAATGAGGTAAACTTTTTTTGTCCTCTCAAGCCAGCAGTTTAAGAAGTTGTTGTCCTTGTTGTATATGGTCACCCTAAAATGTCCCTAAAAAAATTATCATATAGTAATAGTAACAATAATAGTAATGGTAGAATCCAAACACTGCTCCATCTGCACCTAGCTGGGTGCCCAAACAGTAGTTTTTTCCACATATCTGACATATCTACAGTGTTGTACTCGAGGTACTGCAAGGTACTGAAGGTGCTACAAAAATGAAAATGGCAATGTTTCATAAAATACATAATTTTAGTGGCCATTACTTTGGTAATATGTCAACAGAGACAAAGGAGGGATTAGTGAGCATAAGTGATAAATCAAGGAATAGCAACTTAGTTTTGAGCTTGTAGACGTGTGAGTCTAACCGTCCATTTGAGGGTTTTTTTTAGAGATGCTAGGCTGTAGTATTTTACTGTACGTAACCTTATAACCCACCATGGGTTTATGAATGGTCGGTCCTGTCGGACTAATCTGATTAGCTTCTATGAAGAGATAAGTTCCAAACTGGACCTGGGGTAGGCCATGGATGTTGTGTATCTGGACTTTTCCAAGGCATCTGATACAGTGGCGAATAAAAGGTTGGTACATAAAGTGAGACTGCTGGATCTAGGATAAAATCTGTGTATTTGTGTAAGCAATTGGCTTTGTGATATAAAACAGGGCGTCATCATTTTTGGCACATTCTCAGATTGGTTGGATGTTACCAGTGGAGTGCAACAGGGTTTAGTATTGAAGCCCTTCTTTTTAATATTTTTATTAATTACCTTGTGGAAGGTTTACAGTCAAGTTTCAACATTTGCAGATGATACTAAGCTGTGTAGAGTAATTAATACTGAGGCCAATAGTAAAGCACTACAGAGGGATTTGTGCAAAGCTGGAGTTATGGACAGAGAAATAACTGATGAGGTTTAATGTAGATAAATGTAATGTTATGCAAATAAAATTATGGGATTTATCAAGAGTGGAATAGATTCTTATGACAAGGACATAGATTTGTCCTTCTACAAATCACTGATCAGAACACTCATGGAATATTGTGTACAGTTTTGGGCACCACTGTGTATAAAAAGGACACAGTAGAACTGGAGTGGGTGCAGAGGAGAGCAACCAAGACTATTAAGGGAATGGGGGTGGCTAGAATACAGATAACTAAACCTGTGATTATGCAGTTTAAAAAAAACAGCTGAGGTAAGACCTCATAACAATGTACAAATACCTGAATGGGCAGTACAAGAAAGAATGTCTCCAAAGATCTTTTTATACCTAGGCCTGTGGCCAGGACAAGAGGGCATCCTCAAAGCCTAGAGGAGAGGTGGTTCTACAATTGCCATAGACATGGATTCTTTACTGTAAGAGCAGTGAAACTATGGATCTCTTTGCCACAGGAGGTTGTTATGGCAGACTCTTTGTACATGTTCAAGTGATGCCTGGATGCCTTTTTGGATAGCAAAAATATCATGGGTTATGGGAAAAAACTATTGTTTAATTCTTAAAGGTTGGACTTGATAGAATTTTCTTTTTCCAACCTTATATACTATGATACTATGAAACCTGCAACATATATCCTTGGTGGAGTAAATCTGGGAGCTTCCCTTGTTAAGAAGGCACACGGATAGAGTAACAAAACACCGGGTTGGTGCAAGACGCACTGCTCGTAATTAAGTTAGTGTGACACAGATTTATTTTGTTGAAAGTTTATTCATATAGGTAATGGTATGATTCCATAGATTACAATAGAACCTGTTCTGTTAACTGCAGATACATGTAGAAACCCCCCAAAAGAGTGCAGAGGGTATCAGCAGTAATTCTGCACTGATCATTTCATCCGTCAGTGTCCGCTTTCAATCGGTCAATAATCCATCATGACCAGATGACCAGTAAATGGGATATTTGCATTTCCTCTGTGTTCTGTATCACTTCCTGCTTTTGGCTATCAATCATCAGGCTTTTCATTCCTTCTGAGAGATGAAATTTAGGGGAAAACTAAACATAGTGGCAACGTCATAGAGCAGTGAAGGGTGAAAACAGCATAATGAAAATCACAGGGTGTTCCAGGGAGACAAGGGTCAGCAGCAGCAACAGTAGCAGCCCACAGAGTGGAACAATGATAGAGTGTGAAGGCGGCATCAGCAGCAGGAGCCCACAGAGTGGCACAATGATAGAGTGTGGAGGTGGCGTCAGTAGCAGGAGCCCACAGAGTGGCATAATGATACAGTGTGGAGGTGGCGTCAGCAGTAGGAGGAGCCCACAGAGTGGCACAATGATACAGTGTGGAGGTGGCGTCAGCTGCAGCAGAAGGAGCCCAGAGAGTGGCACATTGACAGAGTGTGGAGGTGGCGTCAGTAGCACACCGGACACAGTAAACAGCTGAGTCCGCCGCCACAATGAGACAGATAGGACCACTGCCTTCTGTCTACTACACCGGAGACCGCTATCACTGACCATATATTGACGCGATCCACTGCCTTCACTTGTCTGTTATGCACATACTTCCAACTTCGCTCCTGATGAATCCATAAGACTTTGAAAGAAATGCGTTGGGCAATGTATGGCACAGTGTTTTAGTGTAGGGTCATGCATGTTAGGACTAAGTGTGGGCTGTCCTTGTCAGGGCGGGAGCATTTTGGGGACAACTAGGAATAGAGTGTTAGGGTATATTTAGTAAGTTGTCTTACTGCCCTTCTGGACCCAAGGGATTGGACGGCCGGTTACATCCATGCCTGTAGACATGGCGATCCAGTTCTATTGTCTGCCCACTATTCCTATACATCGCTGACTTGGTGAGATTGTCCCTCTCCTACTATTTTTATTTAAGCAATCTTATATACCCTTTGATGTTATATGTACACTGTTGTCTCATAGAGGGGTGGGGTAACAATATAGAAAAAACAAGATATTACTTCTTTCATCACACATCTAAAGAGTACTGAAATGTTACAAACGAGAAAAGAGATGTGCATAGACGATAAATAAACTTTATTGGTACAATACATACTTAAAAACCCAAAAAGAAATTGTGTACATATCACAAAAACTCCCCAGAAAAACTCACCACATAGATAAAAGACCAGTAGACCACAATAAATAAAGTCAAAGCCAATGGAGAGCTTAGACAATGCACAAAAATAACTAGGACCAGAAGTGAAGAACATGCCTCATACAAAAAGTATATATGATAAATGCGAGGTCCAAAAATCGTAGGCTGTAAGAACGTAAAGTGCAAAAAGACTACATTCTTTACTACTTCCAGTCCCTGATAAAGATGGTAGGAGGCAGATGGTGCAACTGGAAGCAGATGTGTGGCATCAGGTGGGTGGCAGCATCAGAATAGTGGCTGAGGCAGGTAGTTAGTTTCCAGACTTTGGCTGCCCAGTAGTCCAGAGGATCCTCTACCTGGGGTGGTAAAGTGCTGTCCAAGTAGGCTACCACCTGCTGGTGCAGGGTCTGCTCCATGTCCTGCTGCTGCTGGTGGCGGGTGAAGGAAGTTGCTCATTAAGGACTCCATACTTAAGCTGTTGGTGATGGAGCTGCAACTGCTCCTACCCTCCCCATCTCCCCACAGCAGCCATGGCAGTAGTACATGAGCGATCACTGCCAGGAATCGCTGGCAGACCTGACAGAGGATGGACAATGGCACACAAATGCAGCAGCCAATTGTCTTTTCAGTATTTCTCTATAGTAGGCCAGTTGGTCCTCCCATTTCGGCAGCTGAGGAAAAGTCACCCATTTTTGACCGGTAGCAAGGGACTATGTTGGGGGAGGCCGTTCTAACGCTGCAACTCGAGGAGGGTGTGCTTGGCTTTTGTAAGAATAGCTGAATGCATGCACAGTTTCCTGGCCATTGTTAGAATGTCTTACAGATGGGTGGAAGACTTGAGGAACCTGTTGACAACCAGATTGAACATGTGCGCCATGCAGGGCACATGGACCATCCCTCCTCGGTGCAGCATGGACTCCATGTTCCTCCCATTGTCTGTCACCATGGTTCCGATTTTCAGTTGTTGCAGAGAAAGTCACAGATTGATTTCTTCTTGCATGACACAGAGGAGTTCCTCACCTGTGTGACTTTGTTCGCTCAGGCAAACCAGGTGTAGAACTGCGTGACACCGCTATGCCTTGCACATGTGGTATGATGGAGCAGCACTTAGACTTGTGGAGGCTAAGGAGGTGGTAGAGAAGGAGGAGGAGGCAGACACTGGTGCAGGAGCAGCAGTTTGACAACGTGGAGGAGAAAGCAACGTCTCTTGTTTAAGTTGGTGTGGCTGGGTGGGAAGCACATTCACCCAGTGGGCCGTAAAGGACATGTACTGGCCCTGACCGCTGCTACAGCTCCAAACGGCCGCGCTGCTGTGCACCTTTGAAGAAACAAATAAGCTCAAGGACTGGCCCACCTTCCGTTCTACATATTTGTGAAGGGCTGGCACTGCTTTTTTGGAAAAAAATTGCGACTTTGAACTCTCCACCTCTACAAGCTAAAAGTTTTCTGAAGGGTGCAGAGTCCACAACTTGAAAAGGGAGGGACTGCAGTACCAACAACTTGAACAAGAGCATGGTCAGCTTCTGCACCTTAGGATGGCTGGACGCATATAGTTGTCTCTTTGTCACTGCTTTAGCAACACAAATTCCCATACTTTTGTGTTGCTAAAGTTGAGAGCAAGAAATACGTGTCAAATCCACATAGTTTATAGAGTGATTTTTGCTCCAATTATAGGGTGTCTGTTGTGGGGTATCTGGATAACACAAATTACCATACTTTTTGTGTTGCTAAAGTTGAGAGCAAGAAATATGTGTCAAATCCACATAGTTTATAGAGTGATTTTCGTTTCAATTACAGGGTCTCTGTTGTGGAGTATCTGTATAACGCAAATTCCCATACTTTTGTGTTGCTAAAGTTGAGAGCAAAAAATATGTGTCAAATCCACATAGTTTATAGAGTGATTTTCACTCCAATTACAGGGTGTCTGTTGTGGGGTTTTGCGTTGTTGGTAATGGAATAATTTGGTCTTGTTCAGGCTCCCAGAACCTGTGTGAATTGTTAGAGTATTCGTTTGTCTCTCGCTTTAGTTTTTTTACTTCGTTGAGAAAATGGCATATTCCAATGATCTCAATCTGTTGGAGATGGAAGTGTTTAGTTCTGAGTATTTTGGATGGGCTGAGTAATTGTCTAGCGTCTGTTTGATTGTTTCGATACATTTGTTAGCTTTCTCTGTAAAACGGATCCCTGAAAAGAGTACACCCAATAATAGGCCCACTACCAGTTCTGATCTAGACAGTTCAATGGCCATCACAAATACCAATACCGCTTACAACAAAACAACACCGTCCACACCGCACAAATCCTCTCAAACAAATAACAATAAAGAACAACACACTCCAATCAATCCATCACAATTCTCAGTGTAGAGACCCTGACAACCGAACATATCCCCTTTTCAGGATCAGGAAACCACCAAATGATCCACAGACCACAGTGATCTCACCCGATAACCCAGATAAAGAAAAAACACTGTAACACTGTAACCAACTACCAAAAATTTAAATTTTCAACCCTATACATAACCAAGGTCCACACATAGAGACCTTCTACATCTCAGTCTCCACTAGTTTCAGATCTTTAGTCCAGTCAAAACAGAAAATAACATACCCTAACCTAAAATTTGGCAAAAGGAAAGCCCTGAAATAACTCATGAAACACCCACTATAGTAATCAAGCCAGTGGACAAGTGAGGAGGCACAGTTATTATAAATCAGGCAGATTACACTCTAGAAAGCCAACACATACTGTCAGATTCACAATACTACAAAAAACTAAGCCACGACCCGAAACTTGAACATCTGAATCTTCTATCCACACTAATCAATCAGGCTTTTGGACACGGCATTCTAACAAAAAAAAGAAAAAAACTACATTATTCAAAAAAAACCATGCGCAGCCCTTTTCTATTACTTGCCAAAAATCCACAAAAACCCAATAAAACCACCCGGACATCCGATCATTTCAGGTATCAACTCCGTCACATCCAACCTTTCTGAATATATTGACATCCTACTACAGAAGTTTGTTCATGCTCTCCCAACATACCTTAGAGACTCAGCCCAAATGATCACAGAACTAGAACCGATACAAAGGCAATCAGATTTTCTTCTTATCACAATGGACGTATCTGCTCTCTACACCAATATTTCACACGTCTTAGGGATCAAGGCAATCAAACAGATCCTTTCAACAAATCCATCTGTACCCCACGCACAAATAGAAATGCTTCTGCAGAGTATTAAATTCAAATTGGAGCATAACACTTTTGCATTTCAAAAAGACATCTATTCACAAGTTAAAGGGATAGCCAAGGGAACAAGATTTTGCCCGAGCTACACAATTATATTCATGGGGTCTTTCAAACTAACCAACATCACAGCAAAAATAACCTTTAACCAACAAATCTAGTTCTTTAAAAGATATATTGACAATCTTTTTATTTTATGGAAAGGGACAATAGCCAAAGCCAGAAACTTTGTAGAGCTAATTGATCAGAACACCCTGGGGAATCACGCTAACGGCAAACATATCCCTCATACAGATAGAATTCTTGGACCATTTGATTCATGGGCGAACAGAGCTCACATCTAGCCACTAAAACATTTTTGAAGAGCGTCAATGTTAACAGCTTTCTAGAATTTTCAAGCTCACATAATAAGAAATGGCTATGTAATGTACCCTACGGACAGCACAAAAGAATCCGCCGCAATCGTACTAACCACAGTACTTTTCAGACACAATCCAAGATCCTCAGGGATAGATTCATTCAGAAAGGCTACCCCCCACAACTTGCGTACCAAAAAGTGAACCAACTAACACAAAAGATAAACAATGAATCCTCCCACATATCCAATTTTATCACCACGTACACCACGGGCCATAACTTGCTTATGTCCACCCTGGACAAACACTGGAACATCCTGAAAAAAAGGCCCATATATCTCAAAACTACTCCCATCCAAACCACATCTTACCTTCAGACAAGCCTCTACTCTTAAAAACCTCCTAGCCTCCACAAATGTATGCAAAAAAAAAGAGAAAGGAACAACTTTCCTTTTTCCCAGAACTTAAAGGGTGCTTCAAATGCAAAAAAGACAGATGCAAAACCTGCAACATCATGTTCAATAAAATAAAACTATTCAGGGCAAGGTCTACAGTGGAAACGTTTTAAGATCCACTCATAAACTGCAGCTCAAAATACATTATTTATGTTCTCAAGTGCTCCCTTAGACAGCGTGTCCAGCCATTTTGCATCCTGTCACAACTCTATTGAAAATAACCCGATTGAACAAATCCCTGCCTCCCAACCCGACAGATTTTTATGCCCTTGGCTTAACACTCCAGGTATTGGTTGTTCTTACTCATGTTTTAAAGCCAGCACCCTAAAGTATACAGCCAGTCCGCAGTGGTATGCAGCCAGCCAGCCCTCAGTAGTATACAGCCAGCCCCCTTTAGTATATAGCCAGCCCCCAGTAGTATACAACCAACCCCCAATAGCATACACCCAGCCCCCAGTAGTATACAGCCAGCCCCCATTAGTATATAGCCAGCCAGCCCCCTTTAGTATACAGCCAGCCCCCAGTTTGCCCAGCACTTTAAAAAATAAACTTACATACTCACCTTCCGGTGGCCCCGATGCTCTGGCTCCTACTCTGTCTTCTCCGCTATGCTCTGTTCCCCATAGCTCCTCTTTTGTCTTCTGTTACAGCTGGCAGAGTCACGGCCATGCGCTCTGCTGGCTGACTTACACTATTATGCACTGATGCTGCTGATGATGTCATAGTACGCTGTTTCACCAGAGAGAAGACAGAAGAGGACCCGGGGGTATCGTAGCATCATGGAGAAGACAGAAGAGGAGCTGTGCCGAGCATCGGGAAGCCGCGCAGAGCATCGGGGGCGCCAGAAGGTGAGCATGTATTTTTTTTATTGACTCCTATATAAGCCGAGGTGAGGGTTTTCAGCACATTTTTTGTATATACAGAATATACATTTCTTTTTCCTTTATTTTATTGTTGGCACCATTATTTATTTATGTATTTATTTATGTATTCATCCATTGATTATGTCTTACCCTCCAATTCCCTATGTATCTTAATATATACATCCTTTATTTCCCTATACCCCTACAAAGCTACCAATTCTTATCTTAAACTGATATACATCCATGCTAACTTGCCAAACATTACATATATTGCAAACATTCCCACTGCGCCTGCGCCCAAATCCATTCACTCTCACAAGAGCGGCCGACACATTTCAGATGCACTGCTCATGCACCGAGTTTCATTTTCCCCTCCGAGTGCTTAAAAACACTTCTGGCCATACAGAACACAAGGACCATGTGCAGTACGCTGTACAGACTTGTCACTCCAGCTCAAGTAAGTTCTAATCACACTCCCAACCCTCATAGCCATTTTTACTACATATTTCCACATCTATTCTCTCTACTACCTACTTCCAAACCCTTCTGTGTGAGACATTGAGAAAAACTAGAGAATAAACTATGGAAGACATTTTCTCTTTTAACTTCTTATAAGTAAAAATAGGGGATACACACAATATTTTTGGAATTTTTTTTCTAAATATGTTTTTTCGTGTGGGGTTTCAACTGTCATGATACCTCAGGGTCTTTTCAAATGTGCCATTGCAACTGAAAACAATACGAGAACTCAGCAACCCTCCTTCCTTTATGTGCCCTGCTGTGGGCCCAAACAGTGGTTTATATCCATATGTGGAATATTGCCATACTTTTAGAAACTGCTCAAGAAAATCCTAGAATTAGAAAATTAATTTTTGTTGTAACCCATATTAAATGCTTAAAGGGTAAATAATCTTTTTAAAATCATGTGAGAGTTAAAACATAAAACAGACAAATGCTAAATATTAGTTAGCAACTAAATTAAGTGGTTATCTGTATAGCATTTAAAAATCTGAAAGTGAAAACATTTCACCAAATTTCCAATTGTTTCTTAAGTATATGACAAACATATCAACCAGAATTTACCACTAATGTAAGATACATGTCATACTGATGGGTACAAAAGATTTTTTAGCTTTATTAAGTCAGCTAATTTATTGTATTAACAGGTTCCCAACGCATGCAATACTATTAAGGTGCAGGGTAGGGGCAGTGTATGGTGTTGGCTAACAGGTGGAGCTCTCTCCAAACAAGGTAGTTGCAGAAAACACTCCCCTTTAACAGCCACCATTAGTCTCCATGTCTTTGTAAGACAAGAGGACTTGTCATTTCAGAAGATCTGTTAAGATTTCCAAGTGGCACATTGTAACATGTCATGTAATATAACCAAATATACTGCCATACTGTCAGTATGGCAACAAAAGGTTAAAGCATCCTGGGGGTCTGCAAAAATGATAAATAAACAATTTTTAGAAAATTTAAAATATATACCATATATACTCGAGTATAAGCCGAGGCCCCTGATTTTACCACAAAAACCTGGTAAAACATATATTTTTATACTCAAGTATAAGACGAGTTTGGGTTTTCAGGACATCTTTTTGTGCTGAAAAACTAGGCTTATACTCGAGTATATATGGTATATAAAAAAAAAAAATTGACATAAAAATAAACAGTAAAAATCATAAACATGTCAGGCATCGCCACATCTCAAAGGTTCCAATCTACCAATGTATACAAATTATTCAAAGAAATGGCAACACAACAAGAGTTGTAATGAAAAAGAACAAACTTTTATTCCATCATCTCAACGGCAAGCTTTTGCCTTTACAAGCTCTGAATATATAAAAATGGTTATTACGTGTGGTGAACCCCGGAAAATTGCGCCCAATTGTCCAGAACACCACTTTTTGGTCAATTTGCAACCTGTAAATATTTAAATACACAGTACCAAATGTTGTACAGTCTCACAAATGGTATCAATATGAACATCATCACATCATGCAAAAAGTTATATTGGGGCCACTTCTTTTTAATATTTTTATTAATGACCTTGTAGTGGGTTTACACAGTCAAGTTTCAATATTTGCAGATGATACTAAGCTGTGTAAAGTAATAAATACTGAGGTCGTCTGTTTAGCATTACAGAGGGATTTGTGGAAGCTTGCGGAGTGGGCAGAGAAATGGTTGATGAGGTTTAATGTAGATAAATGTAAAGTTATGCACTTGGGCCATGGAAACAAAAAGTATAATTATGTTCTAAACGGTCAATTACTTAGTAAAACTGGAGCTGAAAAGGACTTGGGGGTATTGGTAGATGGTAAACTTAATTTTAGTGACCAGAGCCAGGCGGCTGCTGCTAAAGCAAATAAAATTATGGGATGTTTCAAAAGAGGAATAGATTCTCATGATAAAGACATAGTTTTGCCCTTATACAAATCCCTGGTCAGACCACACATGGAATATTGTGTACAGTTTTGGGCACCAGTGTATAGAAAGGATATAGTAGAGCTGGAACGGGTGCAGAGGAGAGCAACCAGGATTATTAGGGGAATGGAGGGGTTAGAATACACAGACAGATTAAAAAATTTGGGATTATTCAGTTTAGAAAAAAGACAACTGAGGGGAGACCTCATTACAATGTACAAATACCTGAACGGACAGTACAAGGATCTCTCCAAAGATCTTTTTATACCTAGGCCTGTGACCAGGACAAGGGGGCATCCTCTACGCCTAGAGGAGAGGCGATTTTACCATCACCATAGACAAAGGTTCTTTACTGTAAGAGCAGAGAGACTATGGAACTCTCTGCCGCAGGAGGTTGTTATGGCGGACTCTATGTACATGTTCATGAGAGGCCTGGATGCCTTTCTGGAAAGAAAGAATATCACGGGTTATGGGGATAAAACATTTATTTAATTCTTAAAGGTTGGACTTGATGGACTTGCGTCTTTTTCCAGCCTTATATACTATGATACTATACTATGATGACATAGCTATCATTGGAATTGTTGTCAAAGGCTCCAGCTGTGCTACAACTATTTTTTTATCAAGTAACTTTGCAGTTACTCTTTAAACCCTTCCATTGGGTAAGGGTTAACCCTAACTGCCCAATACTAGATGGTTAGGATTAACCCTTCTCCAGGGGTAGGGTTAAGGAATGGGTATAGGTAAAACAATGCTTAAAGGGCACCTTCCACCCCGATTCTACCTATAAAGGTAGAACGGGTGGTAGGTGGATGAATGGGACGTGAGGATAGCCCTTTTTGGGCTAATCCTCACGTCCCGGCTATCTTTTAGAAAACTTTAATGAAGGCATATGTAAATTTTTTATGCGGCTACTGGGGCGTGGAGTAGCCGGACATGAGGCTACTAGTCGCGGCTACTCCACGCCCCACGGGGACTCGGACGAGGGCGGGCAGCTACAAGGAGCTCCACGCCGAAGATTAAATGGTAGGCGGAGTAACGTGGCTACTAGGGGGTGTAGAGTAGCCGCGACTAGTAGCCTCATAGAGAATCAAAAAACAGAAATGAATTAAAATTGATGATTTTTTAAATGAGCTTCTCTAGTTTTCAAGAACTTGGGCTCCCTGGTGGTCACAGTTAGGGGATTGACTTTATTATGCAGCATAAATAACACTATACCTTTAGCTTTTGGTGAGTATAATAAAGGAAATATAGATTTTATTTTTTAAATCTACCATAGACAAACAATGCAGAAACAGTACATGATCAAATCCAGAATGTTATGTTGGAACCTTAATGAATTGTTTTTAAAATCGACAATAAACTTTATTAAGGGTATTTTGAAGATGTAGATCACACAGCAAACTTGGCACATGCAGGACAGTCTCGCAGGACCCAATAAGGAGAAAAGAAAAAAAAATTTACACTGGCAAAGTATGTATAAGTGATAAATGATTCATCTCCACAGAAATACATGCATAACAATATACATAATCATCAACAGTAAATATAAAAATATGCATGTAAAGTAAACCGTATGCCAGCATAGGCAGATATATATTACAGACCCTTATAAAAAGACAAAACAAAATCAAGTTCAAACGGAACACCCAACAATGCACATGCACCTCACGAAATGTGGGGGACATCAGTGAATGGCGATTTGAGCCACTTATCCCAAATAGTGTGGAACTTCTTATCCTTTTTTTCCTTTTTGAGGGAGGTATTATTGACTGTTTTTATTTAGTCATGAAGGGAGGGAAGATGAGCAGACACCAGAATCTAACAACTGCCTTCCAGGCACAATATAGTGTTTCAATGAGGAAGCTTCGATTGGAACGATCCAGGATCCAGTAGGAGGAGACAGTTCCTAGGATCATCGGGAACCACCACCACCATTTTGTCAAATAGAAATTACGGGCCTGCTCTCAGAACCCCTTAATCACAGGGCAGGACAATAGTAAGTGAAGGAAAATACATGAGGTCTCATCACACTTGGTGCATAGTTCCGGGAAGCCAGGTTGAAATTAACTAACCCAGTTGTTAGATATGCCTGATTCTATCTCTGAGACTAGGAGAGACCAATTTGGCTGAACTTTAATCAATTTTAGTCATGGACTGATAAGTCACTTACAGTCTAGCATGAGATGTTGCAAATTTACCTGGTCAAATGTTCAGGAGGTGGGTAGTCTCTTAACTGTAGCCATATACAATGGTGGATTAAAATACCACCGAATTTGATACTGAGAAGGACCTTGATTCCCATGTATACATATGTATACAAGGGCCATTTTAGGACTTCAAAGGTCCTGAAACTGATTATTGAAAGCAGGCAGAAGAGACGACACATCCTCCATTCCCCAAGATGCTTGGTTCTAGTACCATATGTAGGAAGTGAATTCCAGACATGTAGGGGCTATAATAGCATTACAGCTCAGGACCCATGGCTTAATCCAACCAAAGCCATGTGTTGTTTATATTTGCTGAGAACTGTGTTTTCTACTTTATTTCTTAAACCCTTTTTGTCTCAGTCAGTGTGACGTGTCATTTTAAGTAAGCATGTTTTTAGGGAACTCATCTTGGAAACTATACTTTAAGATAAAGTCATATTTTCCCCCCACATGTATTTCATAAAATTAAAATTAGGCCATTAACTTATTTTATTTTATAGTTTATATATTAATATAGACATATTACCTTGAAACTGTAACATACAAAAAAGTGCTTTTGTTATAAAACATTATATTACGGTAATTAGGATTCAGCAGGACCAAACCACAGAATAATGCTAACATCAAATATATGTTGATGCTGTAAATGGAGCAAAATTAAACATTAAGAATATAAATATAAAGAATTTATGCTGTTTCTAATTCCACAGAAAGCAAATACATAGTAAAATTACAATTGCACTACTGCACCTTTTAGTCCCCTCGTAGAAAAGAAATGAGGAGACATATTTAAAAATATAAAAATTGAAAATTAAGCTCCAAGCCCCCTTTTCTTGTTAAAACTATTTTATTATTAAAAATAAATAAAAACTTTAAATAACAAACCTCCCATATGTGGTATCTCTGTCATACAGGTGATGCAGACCTGCATACTAAAAGTAATGTTTTTTATCACATAGTTCAGTGGTGGAAAAGCTATGGCACAGGTGTCAGAGATGGCACTCAGACACCTCTCTGTGGCACCCAAGCTACCATTCCACTGCAGTGTTTGACTCACAATACTCAAAGCCTTCTCCTACAGTGCCAGCCTTGCCTCTGTGGCGAAGGACCTAAGTGATATGTCCTGGATTCTAGGAGCCATAATATTTGTAGTTAAGTGCCATGGCAAAAAAGCAAAAATTATGGGTGAGATTTTTATATATAAATATCACTCCTGACTGTACTATAATAGTTAATATCATTGGTTCCCTGGCACCTAGAAACACAATCCCAGATTCATATAAAAGAGTAGATTCTTTTCTTTCGGAGATTGTAAGTTACTGCTTAACCCTTTCCCTGCCCTGGACATATGTCATACAACCTCATATGTGATACTTCCTGCATCATAGGAGCCATAACTTTGGATCATTGGCACCTACAATCTCATGGTTATTATCACTGAAAGAGGAGAATCTCCTCTTCCATATGAATTTAAAATTTTGTAATTAGTTGTCAGGGATCTGGAGATATTCACATTTAACTTGCACTTTAACAGTAAATATCACTGGTTCCCTGGCACCTAGAAACATAATCCCAGATTCATATAAAAGAGGATATTCTATTCTTTCCAAGGTAAAAAAAAACCCTGAGATTCTAGGTGCCAGGTATCCCTCTGAAGTGTTCCTCCCCTCCAGCTTCTCTGGAAAGTTTGGTGGAGGGTGCACACAGAAAATTTTAATAAAAAGCCATCAAAAGGCCGTAGAGTCCCCTAATAGTAGTAATGAAAACTGCATCTCATTCCACAAAAAATGACATGGAGCCACCAGCTTGTCGCGGATCAACGCTCCCCTATGACATCCCGGGGAGCGGAGATCTGTTACCATGACAGCTTTGGGTCTCACAAAGCCCCAAAGCTGTCTCGTTTTAACCCATTCATTGCAATGTGCTAATTGCACATTGTAATGAATGAGGAGGAAAATCCCCGTATATGATAGGATCGATCAGACAACCTAGGATTAAAGTACCCTAGGGAGTCTGAAAAATAGTAAAAGTAAAAATAAAAAAAAGTTAAAAAAAAAATTATAATTAAAACCTCCCCCTTTCCCTAAAACTGATATAAATATTAATAAACAGTAAAAATCATAAACATTAGGTATCGCCGCGTCCGAAAATGCCCGATCTATCAAAATATAATAACGGTTTTTCACTGCGTTTAACCACATTCATCACTAACATAGTGTAAAAATAAGATGCCAGAATGAGTGTTTCTTTCATCCCAGAAAGAGTTAATAAAATCCATTCATCAAGTTAATACCACCCAAAACAGACATAATTAGGGATTGCCCCAGCAGAACCTTTTACATGTTTATTGATGTTGGCTCACTTCTGTTAAGAGTCTGCAACATAACAATACAAATTTTGCTCAAGATTTTGGTGCTGATGTTCTTCATTTCAGGATAGAAGGCAGTTGAAAATGGGTAGAGGAAGAGATGGAAGAGTAGAAGCTTGTTAAAAACCCAATGCAAGAGGTACCTGATTCTTTAAAAGCCCTCTCTGTTAACAACATTATAGTTTCTTTCAGCTGCAAAGAACTGGTTAGTGTAGGTAAGTAAGTGCACAAGGAACAGTTTCCCAACTGTAGACAGCACTGTTTCGAGCTGGTTGGGTCTCTTCAGTACAGCGTAGGGAACAAGTTTGGCTTAGTGAAAGGCAATTTCCTACGTTATAAGGATTCCTTGAGGTCATGCATGATGTCAAGAGAATTGCCCTATAAGGCATCTAAAAGAGGCATGGTTTTCCTTATCCCATCAAGGAAAACTTATTAGCATATTGTCAGTACCTGTCCAGCAACCACAACCAGGCTTGGCGTTAGCTGTCAAACTAGGTAAGTGGTGGCGAACTCACCTTGTGACGTCCCTGTGGGCTAAGGCCCTGCCTAAAGCAGATAAACCACCATGATAAGGGCGAACCCACTATCAGGAACTTAACTAACAGCCCTGAGCGACCCTACAAGATGACAGGAAGACTTACTTCATCTGGCAGCTGCTGGATGGTGGAGAGGACAGGTAACGGAATACAGGTATAGACCAGTGTTCACACTGGTGCACAGAATACTAACATATACAAAGGTTAGGTCAAGATACAGGCAGACAAACAGAGACAGGTAAAACTGAACTAGATACACAGATAAGACAAGACTAAAATAACCAGCCAGGTATGATGGGAGTAGGCAGGTATATATGACCATTCCAGGCTAGTAACCCTTGCTGGGCAGGACTGAAATACAAGGAGTAGGGTGTGGCTCAGTAATCCAAACACAAGCATTAAGCCACAGTTCACACACAAATAAACACCATCTATTCGCCAAATTGTGGATGGGGTGACGTTTAGGCACGGAGGTTACACATATTATCTGAGGTAAACATGCATATTTTGGGTTGCTCTTTGTAACTCATGTGTAGTACTACTTTAATTAATAGTAGAGCACTTAAAAAAGCATCTCTACATAATTCCCTTATAGAGTAAATGAAGATGTTCTACAACTCTTCAAGAAACTGCTTTTTATCTGATGTCTGGGACTGAGCTTTACCCAACTTAGTGATTATAAGACAAATTTGAGGTAGGCAGTTTAGCAGTGTGATATCATACTGAATATACTTTTCAATTTAATCTCTTTACAATCCATGATATGTCAATTCAAACATAATGACTTGACCGCTTTGGAAGGTTTTTTTTGTTCTTGACTATTTCATGTACGACAGTCACTTTCTGTAAAAGGTATGGCTTGATTTCTTCACTCTTCTTCTGCTCTCCATGGCACGGTACAAATCTACATTACTAGTCACTTTCTGTGAAAACCACCAAACATCTGGTACAGTGCATTATCATCCGGTGGAAAGGATGGTGAGGTGTAGTGGTGTCATAACTATGTTTTACAAGATCCCTTGAGACCTATTTCATGTGTTCCTTCACCTATTTCTTGAGGTTCTTGCGTGTTTATGTCCAATTTTCATGCTAGCACAGAAAGTTCCCAGGTTACATACAAGATAGGTTGTGCAGGTTTGTTCTTAAGTTGAATTTTTATGTAAGACGAAACTGTATATTTTATTATTGTTACCCCAGCCAAATATTTGTAAGTCTCTGCGACCATTGGATTTAAAAAATTTTGGGTTGTCATTAAGAACCAGGATAACAATAAAGTAATTACAGTCCCCTCTGTTAACTGTTATTGCTGTTTATTGTAGCCTAGGGCTAAATTACAGTAAATTACCGAAATCCAAAATCCATTTGTAACTAGGGGTCATGTGTAAGTCAGATCTTTTTAAGTAGGGGACCGCCTGTATTTTAAATCAAGCACAAAGAATATTTTAGAAAAGAAAATTATATAACAATCTGAAAAAAAATTTAATTTAATATATCATTGTAATAAAATGTCTAAGGGAGGGGGGTTGTGCAGGGCTTACTGTGTTGTATGTGTTCTGTCAAAAACTGTCATGGGCACTATATAAATATATATTGTAAGAGATTTTTATCTAGGGCTTAACAGCCCTTACTTCAGTTGTACAGGTGACTTTCAAATTAACTCTTTCATGACTGCCCCGGGGCTTGAACACAAACCAAGACACATGTCAGTCTCTTAGTGTATGTAAAGATCTTCTCCCCCAGTTTATTTTTCTCAGCTGCATAATATCACAAAAATCAGACAGAAAATCATCAGACAGAGACGTGAATAGAATACTGAAATGCTATTGGCCATAATGAATTTACCAGCAAATTCTTGGAAAAGGTAATAGGCCTTGTTCGCAGACATGTTTATACTAATTTCCCTGAGAAGAAAGAGATAAGCTGACGCTAGAACCAAAATATAACAAAAGATGACGGACAGACTGGCTTCTCGTTAAATGTCAAGGGAACCAATTGGCAGGCGAGCAAACTGGTTACAAAAAAATGAAGTTTGAATCATGACATTAACTGGACAGTGCTTGACCCCCGGTGTGACCCCCAGCTAATACTTAAAACGGCGGACAGTAGTCAAGATGGCGTCCGAAACCAGTGTGATCTTCTTAACAATTATATATATATGGAACAGTAGGAGTGAAGGTGTTAATGATCAAAAAAATTTGAATATCAGAAAAAAGTATATTTTTTCAGTAATTCAATTCAAAAAGTGAAACTCAGATAGTATACCCTATAAAGAATTATTGTCAAGAAGATGAGAGACACCACACCCAACAATGCAGACAAGCTTAAATCTGCTATCACACAACATGGGCTTCCATAACATCTCTTTAGTCCCATCAGCTGATGGTTTCCATGCCATGCCGCTTTGATGCAGTCATTCATGCATCAGGAACACCGACCAAGTATCCAGTGCATTTAACTGTACATACTTTTCATTTGACCAACATTTCTGTGTTCTTCTATGTTCTTATATAATATTCTAATCTTCTGAGATAATGACTTTCAGGTTTTTCCTCAGCTGTAAACCATAATCATCAACAATAACATAAATGAACACTTGAAAAAGTTTACTCTGCAATGATTCTATATAACAAAAAAAAAACAAATCACTTTTTAATTGAATTGCTGAAAAAAATACTTTTTTCTGATATTTTAATTTATTCAGAATACAAAGAATGTTTATGAAACTTTCCTATCTTTTTTTTTATATAAATTTGCATGCCCATCCTCTCTAAATGCTCCAAACCTCAAAAAAACAATGCTAGTTGCCATTTCCCAAGATTGATCCAAAGCGAAGAAGAAATTATTAAACGGATTAGTCCATCAAAGAAAATTGTCAAATTGCAATCCCCTAGTGAGGTTTACACAATAAAGATAATTTTTAACTCCTTACTTTACAATTTTACTCAGCTTTATTGCTGTTTTAGCTCCTATTACTCCCTTGGCTGGTCAGTGTAAAATTCCACAGTGTGGGGAGGGGACTCTCTAACCAGACACTTAATGATCCCTCTAGTTTTGTGTGCTAACAATGTGGTTGGATTACCAGGGTACCAGGGTACAGGTTTGTAAACACTTTTATTTAGCTTCTGAATGTTCTACTAGTATCTAACACTTGGAAAGAGAGATGAGACAGATCAGAGATGGGAGATGATGAGAACCATGAGATGCATATTACACATGACATTCTCAGCTCTGCTATCACAGCCATTACATACGGTCAGCTCTACTAAATGCCTCCTTCCTTCCCTCTCCCCTGGATAAAGATCTTATCTGCTTGTAGATTTACTCTCCTCATGCTGTGTTATTGTTTGCCGCCAGGAATTCAGTGTGTGTGTGTGTGAGCTCGTCCTGGAATGCAACGGCGGGTGCTAGAGGCAGAGAGGAGCTCAGCTCCTGTACACCAGGACTGATAGAGACCAGTTGAAATTATATCTGCAAAATGTTGTATTTTTGTTAATAACATTGAATTAGAGAATGTGTTATTTTTTTATCCTGAGTATATTTAAAGGGGTATTCCAGGAATCAGCATAATTCATATACAAATGGATCCTTAAAATCTAAGTTTATATGTAATTAGTTAAAATTTTGCTCCCATTAGCAGAAAATACTGGTGACATAAACTGTAATGGAGAATTAAAATGCTACTGGCCCTTTAATCAGTCCGTTAATTTCCTCCGCACAGTCCGTTGCAGAGCATACACAGGACAGAAGATGGCTGGTGGTCACATGTCCACATCACATGTCCTGCACCTGCCTGGGCAGGTCATGTGATCACCACTAGTTTTGCTGTAGTCGGTTGGTTGCAATGAATCCAGTATGGCCAGTGTTCTGGTGATGGCAGTTACACATCATTACTATGGTAACAGAGCAAGAAAACCTGTCAGATCATCACTGGCAGCAGAGCATAAGAGGGAGGAGGAGTTACTGAGAACTAAAGGATCTTGGGACTTGTAGTTTCCAGTGGCAGCCATCTTGGTGATAACTTTAGAGAGGCCATAAAATTTTGTGAATCATAAAATCAAACTATTTAAGCTCCATAAAATTATGGGTTTTTGTATCAGACGTTCATATTCCAGAAATACCCCTTTAAGAATCTTGTCTTTTTGGGAATACCGCTTTTAATCCCTTTGCATTCCCATACAGTAATGGAACCACACATCATGGTGCCCCTTCTGCCTAACAAATTTGATGTCCACTCAATGGTCTTTTTCTTCAGTCCTAGCCATGCCTGTTTTGGAGCGGCAGGTGAGATGACATTGTTAAATATCTACTATATGATACTAGATACAAAAGGAAAGCCTTTGCTCTGTATATGTTTGTATATAAAAGGTGAAGTATAGGAGAAATGATCCATCAAATTTATCTAAAACAGTCCCTTTCCATTGAGTTAATGGACCGATGGCCATTTCTGCTTGGGCTTTACTGTAGGTTGCTGTATGTTTTTACCTTGGACTCGGTAGAGATTAGGGTAGATTTATGTCCGTATACTGTATGAAACCTGCCTGTCAAAGTACTACTACAGAGTAAGAATTGGCTACTTGACTATTATCTATAGCCAGGGTGGTGCCACAGCAACAGGCCACAGCTGGCATTATCATCTCATTGGGGCACATTTACTTACCCGGTCCGCGGAGTTCACCGAAAGTGCATTGTCCGAAGATAATGCATTCTGCCACGATTCACTAAGATTGTGCGCCCAATATCCTGCATGTGTCGCTTCCCTGCTCAGGTCCGCCGGTGTTCACCTTCCTCTTCCTGGTGCATGTAAGTGCATTGTCTTGCAACACAATTTGAAAGTTAAATTCTGCGCTCAGTCCGAATCAGTCAGATCGTCTGACGGCACACCCCCTGATTTCTGTTGTATGAAAGCCAGTGCAGCTGTGCCAAAAACCCTGTGTGACACAATCGCAGCACAGACACCTGTTAAATACGTGTCAAAGCTGTACGATCCCCCAAAACAGCCCAAAGTCCAACAAAAGTGCGATCCGTGAACCTTAGTAAATAAGCCCCATTGTGTCTTTTTTTGAGTGATTTTTTTTCCCCAAAATAAGTTTATTGAGTTTTATACTGTACTTAGCCAAAAAAACAAATATATAAATAAGTAATTGCCTTAATCACACTGTTTAAAGAATAAAAGCTAACATGTTATCTATGCTATACAGTAGACAGTAAAAAATGTAAATGTTAAAAATAAAGATCAATTCAAGAATTTATTTTATTGAATCCCCCCATGAAAAAGTAAATGAAAATCAATGAGGTATTAGATCATCTTATCTAACAAAAATAAAGCACATATACGATAATATTTACAAAACAAATGGTATAGCATGTAAAGTATACCTATGAAAACCCCCAAAAATTATAACATTTTATAGAGCAAAACTGCAGGGTGAGGAATTGTGTGGGAGTACATAAGGGTACACCCGTGCTTTAGCAATTATGGAGAAAGAGACACAAACTTTGACCTTCCCAGAATGCCATTCTGTCTGCTGTAGTGCTCAGACTTTCAGACAGCAGTTTACGGCCATATAGGTAGTTTTGGACCTGGGGTAATCTACATACTGTTATATATGTGGGTGAATACTGGTCTTTAGAATCAAAAATTACATTAAGTAGTAATATTTGACTACTGGATCACAGATTTATAAGCCTCAATTTTTGGATGCCATGCACATTTTGCAAAATCTGCTAAAAAGTGCTCTTTCCTGTGTGCTCCAAGACTGACGATTATGTGAAAAGGCTGCATCCCCTTTCACCCCACCACCTGCCTCATGACTATCATCCCCTCCACGACCTCCCCTCATACTCACCCTCTACTCCCCTCTTTCCCTGTCTCTCTCTCCTCTCCGTTTTCCAGTTACCTTGAGTTATAGATGTGTTTGCACAACTCAATGTCATATATTGTAATGTACCTCTACCATACTGATCTCATCAGCCTTGTTTGGCTTTGGATTCATAATGTCCTAAAAGGCACTACATTATCCGTGTCATGCCAATGTTTGCCTGATGTTTAAATAAAGTTTTCTGCAAAAAAATGGAAAAAGGGCTCATTCCCTTTCAGTCACTGCGGTTATAAAACTTCAACACATTAGCATGTATGGGGTATTTCGTATTTAGGAGCAATTGTATAACAAATCTTGGGGGGACATTTTCTCCTTTAGCCGTAATAAAAACTTTTTGGGGGTTAAAGCATGTTACGGTAAAAAAATATTTTCATTATCACAAACTACTGTTAACAAATTTCGTAGAACATTTGTAGGTTTAACCCTGAACGCCGAAGCCACTTTTCACCTTCCTGACACAGCCCATTTTTTTAATCTGCCCTGTGTCACTATAAGTGTTATAACTTCGAGAACGCTTTAACATATCCAAGTGATTTTGAAGTGTGTTTTCTCATGACACTTTGTACTTCATTGTTAGTTTAAAAAATTTGGTTGTATGTGTTGCGTTTATTTATTTGAAATGTGTGTGAAAATTTGGAAAAAATCTCAATTTTTGAAAAGAAAATTCTCTACTTTTTCCATACGTAATCATAACAGCAAAAAAAATGATTAAACTACCATTAACCGAATGTCTGCTTGATGTATCCATGGTTTTATGCATTTCTCATTTTTGAAGATTTATGGGGCTTTGAACTTTAGGTACGGATTTTCAAAGTTCATAAAAAACACAAAATCACGGCTTTTGCAGGACCTGCTTAAGATTTCAAGTCAACTTTTTTAAAGTAAAACCCCATAAATTACCCCATTATAAAAACTACACAAAAACCCTTAATTGTATCATATCAAGATCAGATGCAATTTTGAAATTGTACATTTTTTGGCTAAAGAATGTGTTTTCAAAAAATGTACAAATTCTCAGTGGATAAAAACCAAAACTGTCCACAAAGTTTGATATTTGAGTAATGATGAGCTCGAGCACTGAGCACAATAAAGTCAAAGGGAAGACTAAGCATTTTCAAGGGGACCAAGGCTTTGCTTGGCCAAAAACCTGGAAACCTCGAAAAATTATGGAAAACACAGAGAAATGCACAAGGAAACAAGCAGGGCAGATGCAGGATGACTCTGGGCTGCCTAATCGCACCATTATGGCAAAATTATGGGCAACAGCATGGTGATGACAGAGTGAATGAGTGAGGATGCTATGGAGACAATACATGGATAGGCCTGTATGTGGAAGTCCCAAAAATTTTTTAAAAAAAGAGGACTGGGTAGGTGGCCCTCCAGAAATTAAATACATAGAGAAATGTAGTGGCACTCCAAAAAATTTTTAAAACAGAGGACTGGGTGGTGGGCCCTCCAGAAAAATAAATACATTGAGTACCTGTATGTGGCACTCCAAAAATGTTTTAAAACAGAGGACCGGGAGGTGGTCCTATGAAAAATTAAATAATAGAGTACTATAGCTAGAGCTGCTGGCCCTGGCAAAAAATAGCCAGTTGCCCTGCTTTAGTGTACAAGAGAGGAGGAGGAATGAGGGGAGGAATGCATACAGAGAATATTCGGTTGAGCTGCTTTCACATCGGTGGAGGATGATTCATGAGAAACTTTTGATTCATCTGTGATAACGTCAGCGCCGCGTGCAGTGCGGCGTGTTATCTGTGTGTGCAACAGCTGCATGACGTCTGACAACACGGCTTAGCGGCAGGGCAGGCAGAACCCCAAGGCGTACCAGCCAGTTCGGGCCAGATGCCAGGCTTGAAACCAGTCGTGTGGAGCTGTGTGATCATTTAGGTGATGGTATGGTCAGCTACGTAATCCTCACCTCTTTCTGTAAAACCTACTCTGTCGGGACTGGTGACAGGGGACAGTGTCGTTGTGGGTGAACATAAAACTGGCAAAGGCCTTGTGTAAAAGCGTAACCCTGCCAGTGGGACAAGCTGCCTGCGCCTACTCTCCCTCGCTAATTGTCCGCCAGCAGAAGTATGACCCTGCCACTAGCGTGTGTCAGATGGAAGGAAAGACGTGTTTCCAGCTTGTGCACCAGGGCCTGTTGGTATTCATGCACTTCACACTCCTTTCCTCTACAGGGATGAAAGTGGAAAGATTTTGCTTGTACCGTGGGGTTCAGGAGAGTAAGAACCCAGTAATCGGTGCTGGAAAAAATTCTTTGACGACGCAGGGTCACGGGGATAGGAACCTAGCATGAAATCTTGCATATGCGCCAGAGTCCCAACACGCAAGAATTCATCCCTCATGGCCGGCCCTCTCCATTCTCCTCCAACTCCTCTTCTTCTGCCCTACACAATGAACAGTTAAGGATGAGGCAATGGTCCCCTCTTCTGTCTCGTCAACATTCTCCTCCTTTCCTCCTCCCCATTCCGATACGCTGAGAACAGACGGAGGAGGTGCTGGCTAGTCAACAAGGAATCTTCTTCCCCACGCCTCTTGTGACAAGTCGCCACAGCTTCCGCGCACTGTCCTGACAGAGAGTTTTTCAACAGGCCAAGCAGCGGGAGGTGAGGCTGATGATGGCGGCATCGCACATGACCTCACTGTTGTGACTCCTCCAAGTTACTCAAGCAACACAGATTCAGACATCCACGTCCACCCCTCATTGCCAGTATTGAGTGAAGCTATGACGACCTGACTACCAGTTAGGGTGGAAGTGACATCTGGCAGTCTACAATGCTCTCTGCGCTGGTAAACTCTGGAAAAATTGTTAATGTGGCTGCTCAATTCATTTCGGTGGGGCCCCCCCGTGCACAACGGTCAGTGAGAGGGCCAGTTTGGAGGTGGCGCTGCACTGCCCTGAGGTGGCGCAGATCTGTGGTCGACTTTCTAAAAATGCTCACAATGCGGCGGCACCTTCGTGAGCAAATCAGACGACCATTGGGGTAATGTCTTGAGGAACTCTGAACTATCAGATGTTAACAACATGGGAACAGGCATGGCGCATGTGTCAGTCTGCGAGTTGCAGAGGCTGGCCACCAGGTTACCGCCGTTTTGTCAACACGCCACAACCATGACTGTCTGGCTTCAGGTTCAGCGGCCAGCCCAGATAGGTCTGCAAATGTGATGCCCTGAATAGCTCTTGGGCAGTGTGCCTTTAAACTAGGGCCAGCAGTTGAGTCACCCGCTGTGTCACTTAGCGACAGCACTGTTGAGTGCTCGAGCTAACCGATATGATGGCGCATGCCTATTTGAGGTAATTCGGAGGGGAGGAGGTGGATGAGGGGTGGGAGGAGGAGGCATAGTAGGCAGAGAATTGACGAGGTAGGGCCCGCAATCCTCGGTGTCGGCAGTATTGATGATCGGCCCCATTCAACTCGTCCCATCCCTCCACAAAGTTAACCCAAGTTGGTGGAGTCAGCCGAGTATATGGTTGGCCCTGCCCGGCAGCACGCGTACCCATGCATCCATGGCTAGGTGATCCTTGTCAGAAATGGCTTTGGTCAGGGCACGTGATGATATTTGTATGACAACGTGCTGGTGCAGGGATGGGACGGACCTCGGAAAGTGTGGCGAGGTGGGACCAAATAACCCAGTGCGCTGGCCGCCTGAGACTGAGGTTGCGAAAGGCTCGGTCTCTAACAGTCTAAGTGGCCGACCTGAATGTGGACATTGAGGGCTTTAGCTTGGGGTAATAGAACCGACTGAACGCTGCGCATGGAACATTGGTGGCGTGTGGAGGATCAGGAGGCGAAGGTTTGTGGTGTTTCGAGTGGGAGGGTTTGTGACGGAGGGTCCTCGGCATGGGGCGACTAGCAGAGGCAGCAAATGACACAGGGGAAGGAGCAGTGGTGGGCCCGGCCGGAGGTGAACGGCCTTGGTTCCATTGAGTGGGGTGTTTAGCACTCATATGCCTGACCAAAGATGGCGCGAGTGCCCAATCATGGGGAAAAGAGCCCCCAAAGGCAAGTCGCGCTGACCGTAGCATTTAACGGGTTAAACACCCGCAATCAGAGCCTGGTGTTACTCGGTGATGTCGGTCGCTGAGCACTAATATCAGGAGCCCGCGCGATACTTGTACTGTAATGGTATCTTTCTCTTCTCTAAGATGTCCCTTTGAGTATTTGATACTGTCGACCACCCATATTTCCTCAGGAGGACTTGCCTCACTGCTAGCCGGAGGACAACCGTGCTTCTCTTGTTTCTTTCACACTTTTATGTTTGTTTCTCTGATCTCGAATTGTTCTCCTATGCTCTTACTGTGGGTTTCTCTGGTTCACACCTAGTCCTCTACTCTTTTATCTCTACCCTGACTGGACTCCGGACCTCTCGCTTGTGCCTTTAATATACATTACTTGTATGCTCTTGAGTGCTTGTACCTCATAAGAATTTGTAGATTCAACCCTTTCTTGAACCCTAGAAACATCTAAAACCCTCATAATGCACATTGATTTGCTCTTCTTGTCTCAACTATAACTCCTATTAATCCGGACCTCACATTACTAAACTCTCTTCCTCACACATCTAGATATTAACGCAGCACCCAAGAGTGTCTATCACCTCCCAACACTACACAGAGGCCTTACCTTCCATATTCAATTCAAATTAATCACCCTCATCCACCTGTGCTGCACGATCGCGCAAAACCCTCCAGTCTCTATCCTCCATCCCATTCTATTTTCCCATCCCGTGCTTTCGATTCCCCGCGTGAGCTTAGATTACTTCATTACTTATTCAAACCTCCCACTCACTATCAGGGACTTCTGCAGAGCTGCAAGCTATTCTCCAGACACTACCCTCGATTATCACGCTAATACCTACTAACAGACTTTTTCGTAACCTGCCAGGCTGAAAATCCATCTTTTCTGTAGACCTATAGCCCCCTAACTGCATGTACTTTCACTTTCTTTTCTCTAACTTCCATGATTTCTCTTTCCTGTCCCTCATCACATGACTATTTTACCACAGACTGTTGGCACCCTGGTTTTCTGTAAAATATCAAAACAGCTGCTATGACTGGTTATCTATTATTTAATTCGATTTCAAAAATGGCTGGCGCCATTTTCACAGTCACCACCCTCTGTGTCCCACTTCTTCCCTCCTCATAGACTGTAAGCGATTTGCCAGCAGGGCCCAACATTTCTATTGTTTCTCTGGTTTTATGTTGCTATGTGGTTCGTGTTTGTATTTGTGTTATTACCCATGATCTTACAGTGCTGAAGAATATGCGTGGAACGATGTTATAACAAAGCTTATTATTATTAGTATATAATTATATAGCGAAAAAAAAGAAAAAATAAATACACCATTAAAAATGACACAATATGCCGGACATCAGTAGCCAGAACTTGCTTCTGTATATGCCACTATCATAACGACACATAAAATCAGACATGTTCCTTACACATACTGTATCCTTATCTGCAGCTTAACACGGTAGCTGACACAAGATGTATATAGATCGTCTTTTTCCTGGGTACGATCTCACACTCACCGGCCACTTATATTAGGTACACCTGTCCACTGTCGTTAACCCCACTTCAATTCTAATCAGCCATCACAATGGCGGCAACTCAGTGCATTTAGCATGTAGACATGGTCGATACAATTCCTGCAGTTCAAACAAACTGAGCATCCAGTATGGGGAGAAGAAAGGTGATTTGAGTGGCCTTTGAACACGTGGCATGTTGTTGGTGCAAGAAGGGCTGGTCTGAGTATTTCGAACTGTGTTATCTTACTGGGATTTCACGCAACAATCCATCTCTGAGGGTTTCAGAGAATGGTCGCCGAAAAAGAAAAACAAACAGTGAGCGTGCAGTTCTGTGGGCGGGAAATGCCTTGTATGCCAGAGGTGTCAGGAGAATGGGAACTGGTTCGAGTATAGAAAGGGCACACAGTGACTCAAATCGCCCACCCGTTACAACCAGGTAGGCAGAATAGCATTCTAATGCACAGTACGTGAACTTTGAGGCGATGGGCTACAGCAGGAAACCACAATGGGTGCACTCTTTCAGCTAAAGAAACAGGAACTGAAGCTTACATTTGCTACATAAGATCTCCGGAAACCACATGAATGGAGAAGAGACGATTGGAACAAACGTTGCTGGTATGAATGAATCTCATTTTTTTCTGTCTCGCGAAACATTCGGATGTAGGGTCAGAATTTGGTTGTCAACAACATGAAAGCAGGATCACATCACCTGCCGTTATCAAGGTTCAGTGCTCGTGTGGTTGGTGTCATGGGTGGGGAATATTTTCCTTGGCAGTCTGTGGGCCCTTGGTACCAATTGAGTCATGCGTTTTTTGCAACACCACCACGCCTACCGAGTATTGTCTGCTGCCTAGTCCATCACTTTATGACCACAATGTACCCAACACCTCTGATGCTACTTTCAAGCAGGATATGCGCCATGTCAAAGCTGGAATCATCTCAGCGGTTTTCTGAACATGGACAATGGAGTTCATGTACTCAAATGCCTCTCACAGTTCACCAGATCTCAATCCAATAGAGCATCTTGGGATGTGTGGAACGGGGGAGATTCGCATCGTGGATGTGCAGCCGAAAATCTGTGGCAATGTGTGATGCCATCATGTCTCAGATGTGACCAAAATCTCTGAGGAATGCTTCCGCACCTTGTGAATCTATGCCACGAAGAATTGAGGCAGTTTTGAAGGCAAAAAGGGGGTCCAACCCGTTTACTAGCATGGTGTAACACTAATAACAGTGGCGGTGAGTGTATATTATCCCCTACTGAACTACAATTGAAACACTGGTGTACACCTACGACGCTGACCAAGCGGATCCGTCACGGACACTCGGCCAGGGACCTATTCACAGCCGCCGTCTGCGCCGACGACTCCTGTGATTGGTCAGGGAATCCCTGATCGATCACTGTTAAAAAGGGAGAGCTGGTTTCCCGCGGTCTATTTCTGTCTAGTTCGTGGACGAAGGCAGGCATAAAGAGCCGTTGTGAACTCGACAGCTCTTCCCCTCAGTGTGGAGTGCCCGAACAAATACCCCCAAAACCCATCGTGACCCCCTCCACACTCCTTTCCTCACTCTTATATCAGTGTGACGCCTGGAACAGCTGTAATTTTTTTTTTTTTGGTGTGATCAGGACTAGTGATTAGGGTAAGTGATGTACGGACAGTGAGTAGTGACAGTGATTCAGGCTAGTGATCATGGGCTAGTGATTTGGGCTAGTGATAGGGCATCCTGTACCCTTCCTGCGTGACATTTCAGTTACTGTTTTTTGGTTTTATCATAAAAATTTTTTTAAAAAAAAATTATTAAAACTACTAAAAGAAACTAAAAAAAAGACAAAAATATATTTTCTAGTTTATATAGCATATAGTATCAGTAGGTATGTAGTACTACAAAGAAACGAAGGCAGTACAATCAGTATTCTTAACATACAAAACCGACTAGGAAGAATAAATAATCCAGCCCAGACATGGGATAAAACAAAATCTGTTCGTATTCTCTTTAAACAACGGCGTGCATCAGTCACGGATCAAGGTTTGATCTGGCAGTTCTGATACCTCAGAATTTACCTCCTCGCGCGATCATTGCGTGTACGACATGCCAGGACATTTAATACACTAACGAGCTTTTTACGTTGTACTCTCGCGACGTTAGGATTTTAATTTAAATTAAAAATATTACAAAATACTCAAAAAATCAAAAAAATATAGTTTTTAGTTTTTAATAGATATAGGGCACATTTACTTACCCGGTCCATTCGTGTTCCAGCTGGCGGTTTCTCTCCGACGAGCTTGGGTCTCCGCGATTTCTGAAGGTCCTGCACCCGAAAAGATGTCACCATGTGTCGCTGCTGTTCGAGGTCCGCCGTTGCTTCGGAGTTCACTGAAATCTCTTCCTGGTGGATGTAAAGTATGGGCGGTGGCGCCAAATTTTTTTTTAATGCGGACGGTTTTCCGGACGTCCGTCGGGTTTTTCGCCACCCGCCCCCCCGTTTTCCCGTTCCGTGCATGCCAGGCGCCGAGCGCCACATATCCGATCGCATGCGCCACATCCGGGGCTATTCAGCGAAAATCGTGCGCAAATTCGGAATAGTCAGGTAAACACTGCGGGAAAACACAAATCGGGCCATAGTACAGTTTAGTACTGTAGGATACATTATTACATCTACTTACAATACACAGATCTCAAGCGTTTGTATCCCTCACTGCGCTGACATTTCCATAGTTGTTTATTTTTCATAAAATTTAAAAAACTATTAAAAAAAAATACAAAAAAAATATATTATTCTAGCATGGCTAAATGGTTATTCTTCGCGGATTGAGGCTACCTACAGTGTTTCGATCACAGACACTGCAACGTGAGGAAGAACACTTTCTTTATGGTCCACTCCCTGTGACAGTGATGAACCCTCACAAAGGCGCAGTAGGCAGGAATGAGAGTCAAGATTGACCCAGTTGGGAGCCCCCACAATTGTTTCTCTCCCAATTTCCAGCAATCAGTTCCAACACGGAATAACATATAATACGATGTACAAGGAACTGATTTTTTTTAAAATTTTACGAGGAATTTGTAGACCTAATGGTTACAAAGACCAAATCTTATGCAGACAGTTCTGGGCGGTCCACCCCACTCTTATTATGCCTAGAAGCCAGAGTTTGGCAACCCACTAATGCCCCACAGAATAAAAACAATCTGGGAACTTTTCTTAATATGGGACGGGTTAAAAGCCCAGCATTGTTCCGTTCCCCCCCCTTACCCCACAACCCCAATTTTCCCTATCCCATCCCCCCCCCCCCTGTCAATTTAACCATTCTTTTTCCTACGGTACCCTTCTTTACGCCTATACCCACTCATCACTCCCATTAAAACTTCCTCCATCTCCCCTCTATCGCAGTTGTATCTGCACGACCCCTCCTCCTCCTCAATCCTTGCTTCGTTTCGCCCCCACCAGCCCGCCACCCCTGAGTCCACCATATTCGTTTACTCTCTTCTCTTTACCCTATTTTGCAATCTCTCCCGCAATTAATTGTCTTTTCCTCCTTTTCTTTTTTTTTTTTTCCGGTCATGGACTGTAAGTGATGTTTTTACCACACACCAATGTACAGGGCTGTAATGACAAGACCACGTTTTGCGGCGCTGTTAAAATTTCTGCATTACAGTGTAATAGTCAGTGTCCTGCTGCTGGAGACCATGCCCAAGACCGATTTGTACAAAATTAGGCCAGTCGTGACTCCCAAAAAAATGTAGCCATCGACGAGTAACTGTAGATTACTGCATCAAATTTACAAGCTCTTGTGGAAAAGTGAAAGCGGAACACATACAAATTCCATAATCTATGAGGGAAGGACTCCAGATCTGTCACCTGAGTGCCCCCCCAATGTCCCTAGCCACAAGCGTAAAATTGTGTGGATCTTTTTATTCCCCCTGAGGGTGGTAAAGGCTATCAACCTTTACATAGATTAATTTCTATACACGTGTCCCTCTCTTTTAGGCCTCATGAAAAAAAACAGTGCTGCGGAACAATCAGGAGGCATCATACAGGAGTACAGTCAACACATGGGAGAGGTTGAAATAGCCGATCAAGTGCTAAGCAATATAATGTGATTCGCAGGGGTACCGCAGTTGGTACAAAAAGTTTGCAGTACATTATGACTAAACTGCATTGTATAAGCCTTTATCATTTACCGCAAGACCGCCAACAATTAACATTACTTGGCATACCATGAACAGTAATTAAGCAATTAACTGTTCCCCAGAAGTTTGAATGGGTGATAGCCACATCCCAGACAGTCACGCCCAGCAGAACAGACAGAATGTGCCAGGACAACATTCCCATTCTGAGCTCCCCCCACAGAAAAGAAAAGACGGCCATTACAAAAATGCCCGTGTGTTAAAAGAAGGGTACACGCAAAGAGACCGGTTATCATGCGACACTTGCCCAGATGGCCAGGGGTGTGCATCAAAGACTGTTTCCGCGCTTACCATACTTCCCTGGAATAGTAATTTTATGTTATTTGTCATTTTTGTTATTTTGACATTGATCCTGACAAACCTGCCCAAAATTTCATTGCAATGTTGGCATGTACAAATTGATATTTACCTAAAATTTAAAACACATTCATGATTTCATTATACCCCTTCGATCAGTGATGGCCGAACCTTTTGGAGATAGAGTGCCCAAAACTACAACCAAAATCCACTATCTACCGTGGAGTGCCAACATGGAATTTTAAGCAGTAAGATATTGCTGGGGATACATGGTTTTTCCACATATTTTCAATCGTATTGGCTACTGAGGAGCATCAATACAGTTGAAAAAAGAAGGCAAATTCAGCTCTCGTGTAGCTACCCTCCAGGCTCTCTGTACGAGGAAGAATGGGGGTCCAGCAGGATGGCCTAAAAGGATCAATGCAAGTTATGTTCAACACCTTCTCCACTTACCCACGTTCCAAACAGCCAATAAGGGATCGCTTTAAAATAGTGCTGAGAGCCAGCAACCTTAACTTTCTGGGACTGCAGTACGATTTTTTGGGGATTTGTCTATTTGGTGAACTTCTGCCCTAGGAGTGATGGTCGAGTCCACAGAAATGGATCTGAGTTCCACCTCTGGCACCGTGCCATTAGGGGGGGTTTTTGGTTTTCGCCCCACCACTGCCCTAGATGAATAGAGAAGGAACAAGTTTTCTTCACAACATATGCAAATAGATTTTGCTGGATTTAATTTTACTAGCTCCAAAAACTATCAATAAACCCCTAGATGAATTATTATTCATTATTCTCAAATCTACTGTGGAATGGGGCCTATAAGTCACTATTGCTTTTATCGGGAAACCTTTAAGGGTTTTGGTTCCAAAATGTGGTCACTTGGCAGGGTTTTAAATGTTTCCATTCCCAAAAAAATCTTGGTAAATGAAGGAGTCACAAAACTTTTCAGGAAAAATACCCACTTCATAACCAAATGGTGCTCGTGGCGCTTCTGTCTGTGCCCTGCAGATGCCCTAAACGCAGGTTTTACACCCACATGTGGGTCTTTCTGTGATCAGAAGAAAGGAATTGTGCAATAAATTGGGGTGTGGTGGGTTGTTTTTTTCCTACAACCCATTGTAAATTTTACACTTTAGGCTAATCAATATGTTCATGAAAAAAATGAATTTTTAAAATATATTCTTCCATATTATTTTAATTTGTGATTACAGAGGGGGTAGAATAAGGGCCATTATACCCCTTAATAAATTCTTCAGGGGGGAGTGTTGTAGTTTCAAACTTTTCAAAGTTGACTCCATATATGGTAATTTCTGTGTTAAAAACCACAGAGGGGTAGAAAAAGTATATACCCCTTAAAAATGCTTCAGGGTGTGTTTCCAAAAATGGGGTACTCTTTTGTTGGGTTTTTAAATTTTCCATCCCCAGAGTCTTTGTAATGAAAGGTTTTGGCTAAAACTTTCAGGAAAATTACACACTCAGAGCTAAATGCGTGCTCATGGGCTCTGTTCTGTGCTTTGATAATGCCCAAAAAGCAGTTTCACCCAACATGTGGGGTATCTGGTCGGGAGGAATTGTGCAATAATAAAAAAGGGGGGTGTGTGTGGGTTTTTTCCTACAAACCCATTGTAAATTTGGACATTTTAGGCCAAATGAATAATTAGTGACATAATTATTTTAAAATTTTACTTCCATATTATTTTAATTTTGTGAAACACTGAGGGGGGTATAAAAAGGCCCATTCTACTCCTTAATAAATTCCTTCAGGGTGTAGTTTTCTAAAAAAGGGGCACTTGTTGGGGTTTTTTTAAATGGTCCCATTCCAAGAGTCTTTGTAAATGAATATGGGGGCCCCCTAAAACGTTCAGGGAAAAAATCTACCCACTCAACCAAATGGTGCCGCTCTGTTCTGTGCCCTGCTCTATGCCCAAAAAGAGTTTCCACCCACAGTGGGGTATGTCCGTGCTCAGAGGAAGTGTGCAATAAAATAGGGTGTGTGTTCTGTCCTACAACCCATTGTAAATTTACTTGTAGCCTAATTAATATATAGTGAAAAAAATTAGTTGAAAAAATTGTACTTCCATAGTTTTGATTTTTGTGAAACACAGAGGGGGTGTTAGAAAGGTCAATTATACCCCTTAATAAAATTAATTCAGGGGTTTCCAAATGCGGTCACTTGTGGGGGTGGTTAAATTTTCCCTTCCCCAGAGTCTTTGTGAAATGAATGATGGTGGCCCTAAAACCAGTTTCAGGAAAATCTACCCAATCCTAACCAAATGGTGCTCGCTCGGTTCTGTGCCCTGCCACATGGGGGTATTAGCCTTGCTCGGGAGGAATTGTGCAATAAAATGGGGGTGAGGTGTTTTTTCAATCCATGGAAATTGTACATTTAGGCCTAAATAATATATTAGTGAAAAAAATATTTCAAAATGTTACTTTTAGTCTCGTTAATTCCTGTGAAACACCGAAAGGATTTTAAAAAACTTTCTAAAAGTGGTTTTGAAAATCTCGGATGGGGCATTTCTGAAATGAAAAGTAATTTGTGGTGGTTTTTTATGCAAAGTCTTTAAAAACGATCTTTATCAAGTTGAATAGGTTCCATAAACATGGTTTCCAAATTTTTCTATAATGCTGTCCTATTGTAGTCTGATAAATCCTAGAAAAAATTAAGAATGTTACAAAGTTATTACATTATAGCAGAAGCTATGGGTAGTTAAATGCTATTTATAAGTTATTGGATGTATAGTAGTCTTCTCAGAAAAAAAAATATGTTTTTTTAAATAGGAAAATTGCCCGATTTTTTTTATTTTTGGCTTACATTTCCCCAATTTTAATAAAAAAGTCAATCGGATAAACTAATCATTTACCACTGAAAAAGCACTGTGTGTCATTAAAAAAAACATCTCAAAATAAACATAGCATAATTTAATGTGTTCTGAAGTTATTAACAAAACAAAATGATAATGTCAGGTCTGAAAAATAGGCTTGGTCTGAAGGCATGTTAGGCTGTGTCTTAAGGTGTTAAGGACCCACTGAGGTTGATGAATGACTGTGGGTATCGGAATTAGAACACATCGATATGGAATGAAGGAATGGAGGGCTATCTTCAATTATTGGGGTTGATTTCGAACTTATGTCTGGAGGACAAATATAGAGATGACAAGGAGAAGATAGGGAACACGACAACCATGCATTCAATTTGTTTCACAGCGATTTTCCTCAGTTCACACAACCATTTCATGATTTGTGTATACTAATCAATAAGTGCACTATGAAAGTATGGCTCGGTGCCAGGAGGTGGTTAATAAAAAAATATAATGTATTTTTTTTAGAATGATCAAGCTAGGCAATTAGTATTGAGCACAAAAACATACATGGCGAACTGTTTGCATTTCCTAACCGTTAAAAGTCATGTTCAGTTGGATAAATGAAATTGAAATTGAAAGCAACATAAGCAATAAATATTTCCAAAATGAATAATTGATACCAATATAGGGGGTAAAATAAACAAGATAAAAAAAATTAACAAAATCTTGATCTTACCACTGTTGACGCCTAGATAAACAGTGTGAGAATTTTATATACATCAAGAGAAAAGCATAGACCACACGATGCAAAGTTGCTACTTTGCTGACATACTGTACAGTTTTGGGAATTCATTCCATTTAAGAGTTTTAGAGATTGTAGGTGTCCCTGATAGTCAGATAGTGCCCAATCAGTTACTGACGTTGGTGAACATATCCCCAATTGGTCACACCAAGAATATAATTATATAAATTACAGTATTATGTATTTTCCAAAAAAGCTAAGTTAACACTTGGCGTGCAGATCAGCTCCTTGCTCTAACAGTACACTAGAGAGCGAATCTCCCTCTCCTCCCTCTGTGACAGCATCAGCTATATGCATCATCTCAACCCTCAGCATCTGAGACGTGATACCTCTCCCCTTTTCCATCTGCCTTTTTAGGCAATCTAAGTGCGCTGGTGTGTAATTTTGGAACCTGATGAAGAGGATGGTGTGTTTCTCGAACGCAAGCCACAAGACATAAAAAAGATAAAAACTTCATCTGGCAAAACATACTATTCAGATAGTCTATGGGGGCATCACGTAGCTAAACATTGTTTTATCTACTCAACCTCTCGATATCTGCCACATCAGTATCCTCTGATAAGAACAGGGACACAGAGCCGTTCATAGACTGAATCACCATACCATCTTCTACTCTCTACCCTCAGGGCCAAACCTTTGTGACATACACAAGTTTGGAAAGAATAGACAAATCATATTAATAAAAAAAAATACCAAATGTGCAGTTTCTTTTGTTGAAGTAAGATCTACACATGACCTAGACAGAAAGAAATTCCACAGGTTTTTGATATGACTGCCACCAGTCTCGAAAATAGTGGAAAAGAATTTTTGAACTACCAAAACAGTTTGATTATATAGGTTAGTGTGCAGGGGGAAGTGACATCTATGACCTAGTGAATGTTTCTTCAAGGTCATTTGAGGGGTCATTGGGTCCTACTTTGGCCAATTGGCTCAGATTGCAGGGTTTTTTGTCACTGATTCACAATAATGTCAATTATAGGTGACTTGATAGATCAATTTCTTTTCAACCTTTCTCACATTATCTTACCTATAATATTAAAGAGACATGACGATTATTATTTTGATTAATGTCCAGGTGAAAGCGCTGTTATACTGTAAACTTAGTGAGTGATGATAAATTAAAAAGGGTTTTTCCATGAAAGAAAATTCTCAAATCTCAATCCCCTAGTGATGGTTTACACAATAAAGATTCATTTAACCATTTATTGAATAATAGAAAACATCGGAAACATCCCATGCAATAAAGATAATGGCTCCGTCTCAGTCCCGAATACGCTAGTCTAGCTTATGAGATTTGTTCCGAGTGAAAGGTATATAGAGTATAGCTAAAAAGAAAGGAAAAAACGGAGGAAGGAAAGGAAAAAGTAAGATAAAATCGAAAAGATATTATAATCACTTAAACTCGCGGAATAAGACGTAATATAAATGAATAACTTGTTTTCGAGCGGAACTACAGAGCCACATAGAAGAAAAGGAAATAAAGGTAAATATTTTCTTTTTTGTACCAAGTTTGCAATAAATCAAAACTTTACATGTACTCAATAGTGGCCAACAACAATTCACGTTTAAGGTCGAGACCAAGACGAGGATCGGTCTCTAAATTACATATCCAACTGCCTCTCTGATTGAAGGAGGTGATATATGCAATCATCTTATTAGGTATTCTACTTTTTCTTAAAGCAAAAAACACAGCATTTAAAATAACATCCCATGACATGACAAGTAGAAAGTTGATTTGCAGCATCCAAAATCTTCTTTAAATTGTCTACAAGTTTGTACTTACTATATACTTAAATTGTATTGGGACACACACAATGACATAATAACGTTGTTTGTGTTAAATTTAGAAAACCTTTGATGTGAACTAACACATGGTAATAACAAAATGACAAATAGAAAGAGATGAGACAGATAGAGATGCTGGAGCTCCCTATTCACAGAGGCTGACATACTTTTACACTGTCTGCTCTGCTACAAACTGTATTACACAGATATGTTCCTGCTACCCTTCCCCCAGATCACTTATCTACTTTGTAGCTTGCAGCTCTCTCTGCTCAGAATGTGGTGTGTGGCAGGAAGTGATGAGGTCGGGAAGGCACCGCATCTACTCAAATTCTGGGGTCATCCCCACCTGGCATTAAAAACTAGGAACTTACCCGAAACAGAAATATTATTAAAGGATATAAATATTCACAGCCGGTATAATATCAAGGAAAAAAACTATGTAATGTTCGAGAGCCCCAAACAACCATTAGCAATTTATTCTATTTCAAGAAAATAGAAGAAAGACATCACTCCTCAGCATATTAAAAAAATATTATCGATATGAGTCCAAAGGTCAGGGCATACAGTATTAGACCAGTGTCGTGACATAATGCTAGGTGATGAGGCAACAGAACAACCAATGCGTGTTTCCCGGGATATATTTTGCATTTACGGGAACCAGGTTTAAATAGTATTTTAACATGGCGCCGGATAAGGGTTTAAGCTCAGGCGCGTCATCATAGCGGGGTTGCATGTGGCCCCACCGCCAATAATGCCATGCCAGAGTACAACAGCGCCACGGAGATTGGACATGCAGCCAGGGTCTGGCAACCACGATGGTGCACAGACAAGCAGCCAGGATTTATGTGCATGCACAAATCCTTGCTTCATCAGCAATTATTTATATATGAATCAGTTAATAAGCGATGAGAAGAAAAAGTGCTTGCATGAATCAAATTATTGATGGGGCAAAAAGAGTTAGAATTATACAATTTTAGAAATTACGTTATTGTGAGAATTAAAAGCTGATCACAAAAGGTACTATAAATTACAACCAGATCAATAAATTTTTATATAGATTTTAAGCCCCATAAAGTGAGAAGGACATGAAAAAACAGCAATCCTATTAAGAGGCTAGAATAACAGTTATTACAGAAAAATAGGATACATCAAGACGGCAATTATCTAACTTAATTAAAGACATAAATAGATTTCCATTGGGGAGAGTAACAATGCATTAACAGTGAAAAGAAAATAATTATGAACATGCGTGATAATAAACATGATTGAGACCTTGATCATGAAAAGACCCACATTACATATCCAGTAAGAATAGAAAGTCGAATTAATGCTACATCAATCAAATAATACAAAAAGGAGAATTACCTCCGTACCATAATGATAAAGTACACCATAAGACGTATAAAGCCATAAAACTACTAAAGGAATTATTTAAAAAAATTATAAAGTTATGCTTTAGAAGAGGTACAGATCTTTGCTCACATCTACACATTTGTTGAGTAATATATCGCCTCCATTAATTCAGCCCAATCTTCTGTATTCATTGAGGTATACTGGCCACTACTTTTCAGTATAGTTTCATAAGATAATCCCGACTGTCAACTTTCTACAGATTTTGTTTCCTCTTTTTTTGCTTTTTTCATCCACTCCAGTCATATTATCCATATGAGCCCTATGAATCCAAAGTGTTTGTCTACTATAATTATCAAAAAACAATAAATATCAATAAACACTATTCAAATTAATTACAACAATGATTTAAAAGCCAAATTATAGCAAGCAAACGGTGGTGTATGGCTAGGCCTCAAAATAAACTATTATTATAGGAAAGGGCAAAGCTTGAAGGTTCATTCAGTCCAATCGGGGGACATCGTCCCCCAACTGACAAAAGCCCTTTACATTCTTTTTGTGCTAAAGTTTTTTTCATGTCCCCTTCTGATGCCCACAATGGTATGATCTCAATGCTTTACCACAAAATTCCCTGGATTGCAATAATGTTTCTGGTAGAAGTGACGTTGGATTGGCTAAGTCCGTTCCCAATGGTTGTTTTTTAGCTTAATTATGTCGCGGACATGTCTTCTTACTATCGTTTCTAATTCTCTTGTACGTCCTATATAAATTTTTTAGGACCAACTACAGGTAGTATAGTATATTGACCCCCGTTCGAGTGCATTAAATGTAACTCCCTGATTTTAGTACTTTGTCCATCTGCGGAATCAAATGTTTGGATATGTAGGACTTTCAGACAGACGAGCAGTGCCCACAGGGAAAACAACCCTGCCTTCTTGTCTTATCGATCTGACATAGTAGTTGTCCGGATCTCCAATAGCGCCTGTCGGACGCCGGGCACGACACGTAACTTTTCCCGCGCCATGTTAATACTGTACTCCTGAGGAAGCGTGAGCGAAATGCAAATCATTGGGTGTCTGGGTGCCGCATCACTGCATTATGGTAAGACACTGGTCTAATAAGGTATGCCCGTAACTTTGGACTCATATCAATAATATTTACACTGAGGAGGATGTATTTCTTGTATTTCGTGAATAGACTTGTACTCCAATGTTTATCAAAGTTCGCTTATGGTTGTTGGGCCTCTCCGACCATTACATTGTTTTTATTGAGATTATACTGGACGGATATTATAGCTGTAGGTTTGAATGATAGTTATGAAATCAAAGATACCACAAATTGATGTTGCCTTTAATGTGCAACAGCCGACCGACTCAGTTTACTTGGTAATATATATATCTGTGAAAGTTGGAGTTTTTTACTAATAAAAGTGAATTAAGAGTGTTTTATCCCGGTAATCTAGAAAATGTCGCGTGGGCATAACCCAGTAAACCCTGACTAAAGAGATGCATCAGGGTGTTGGGGATAGGGGAGAAGAGAGGAAACTCAGCGATGAAGGGGTTTTTTCCCTTTTCTTGAGTGGAAAAGTAGGATTAACTAACAATAGTTTACGTCATCATAAGGACTGCCAGGTGTCTAATGACAAGTTGAATGAATAGCTGAATCTACAACATTGAAAACAGTATGTTATACAGTTGGGAATCTGCTTCTTTAATGGAATAGATATACTGGTTTGGCTTTAAATCCCCACATCATGTCATTAGGTTTCTGAAAGCAACATGCCTTTTTATTCTGGTGCTTGTAGACAGCCGGGGCCCAGAATACTGGAGTGGCTGGCTTATGCAGCGTTGGCACGCTAAGGTCACGTGCTTGATATGGGACCGGAGAACGAGGCCTACAGCCCTTGGCAGGTCTCCGCAGATGGTGTTGCAAGAATAATGGAGGGAGAGAGGATAATGAAAGAGGAATTCCCGGGGCCAACCCTGAGGGATCTATCGGGAGGATGGAAGCCTTGATGGTGATAGAAGCCTCATCTAGGGGTCACAGTTCTTTGTGTGAACATCAAAGGCAGGCAACCGACTAACATTAGCGCCGTTAGCTGGTCTGCGAGGAAGGGTTGCGCACACAGCCTGCAAAACCTTCCGGCTGGATGGGGAAGGGGATGGAGATGAGTTCGGACAGTGAACCTTTGCTCCAGTATAGTCTCCGACTGGCTAGAGGGGTCCGGCAGCGGCCTGAGACAACTCTGCTTCGGCGGTGTGTCTAGAGGAGCTCTGCAGGAGTGCACACAGGACCGCTTCTTGATTGTGATTAAATACTCAGATTAGGGACCATGTGCTTCGCCACACATGGGGTTTTCTATATCCCCTACATGATGGTGGCGGCAGCACTTCCAAACAGCTTCCAGCGGGACCTTTACAATAAGAACACGGTAGTATCATGGTTACAAACACTAGAACTCTTGCCCAATCCAAGGAAAGTGGTTTCCAGCGGCAATTGGCAATACAAGTTCCCACTTAGAGCAGTAATCAGTCTCCCTAGCAGGCATCCTAACACCAGTTGCAATGCTTTAGGCCAGGGGTCCCCAAAACATTTAATAGGGCGGCCTTCACATCACTTTCGGGACCAATGAGGGGTGCTAAAGTTTAAATAATAATTATTCCCTATGGGACCTCCACCATTAATTTTCATATGCGCCCTCCACCATTAGACTATTTCCGATTGTGCCTCACCTTCATATTCCATATATTGCCCCCAACCATTAATTATTTAGATGCTGCCCTTCACCATAATTATTTCATATGCTGCCTGTCACAGTTCGTGAGGGATGAACCATCTGAGTCGTTTGGGAAGAGCTGTGGACCCTCTGGACCCCACGGGGGTTTGGATGAGACCCGCGGTGGCAGCAAAAGGGCAACAAATGCAGGGGAAACAGTCACAACCCTGAGATGGACAACAGGACGCAGTGGGGAGCAATGGAAGGCATGACAGACGCACAGAAAACAGGAGGTCCACCCTGGGCTGCAACCTGACAGCACAGCAGGAGCACAGTCGTACGGGAACGGACCCCACAGTACGGAGCAAAGGATATGGACCACAGGTATATGGCCCAGGATACAGGACCACAGAGACGGACCACCAGACACAGCCACAGGATAGGGACCCCCGGACGCGGAGAGGCACAGGATATGACCACATTGATACGGGACCACCGGACATGGAGAAACAAAGGCGATGGCCACAGACAGTCAACCAAAGTACAGACAGCAGGGTAGGACCACGGACTATGGACACAGGATATGGGACAACAGGACACGGACCACAGGATACAGACACGGACCAAAGACACCAGGTATGGGCCGGAGGCACCTGGAAACCGCACAGGAACATGGAAGCGTCTAGAAACGCACATGAAATGGGACCTCTGGGAACACACAAGAACAGGACCTGAGGAACACAAGCAAGGCTTTCACTGAAGTGGGAAAAGATGGAAGATCCAGCAGGGGGAGTGAGGAAGCCGCAGGGTTATATGGAAACCCGGAGTGCCCAGCACAAGGGAAGACACGGGCCCCTTTAAGTTAGAGAAGTCAGCGCGCACAACACCCGTGGCTGGAATGCATGGCAGCCAGGAGCAGGAGAGGAAGTGCGGCAGGGGGATGGGACAGGAGCCAGCAGAGCACGGGTGTACCCGCCGATCCGCGGAACATGGATCGCAGGAGCACCCGTGACATGACCTCCACCATTAATTATTCCTATGCTGTTCCTCACCATTAATTATTTCCTATGCTGCCCAACATTAATTATTGACTTATGAGCCCCTCCCATCATTAATTACCATCTTTTTCGGACTTAAGGTTGCAGAAATCAAAGGTGCGGCCTTATATGTTCCCAGTTGCGCCTATATATGACCACTATGACAGACAAAAGCTGCTTGAACTGTGCACAGGTCTGCCACCTATGGTCATAAATCATTTATAATCAGGGCGCCTTTATAATCCGTGCGCCTTATATATGACCTAGCGTTTTAGCAGGGGCATTTATTGATGGGCGCTTTACTTCTGGTGTACTCATCAGGTCCGAAACGAAAAAAAATGTATTTCTATGCGCCCCTCCAACATTAATTATTTCCTATGCGCGACTCCACTCAATGTTTCCTCTTGCTGACGATCTCCATTAAATAATTTCTATGCTTGACCTTCATAATAATTATTCCATTATACGCCCTCCACATTAATATTTCCTATGCTGCCCCTCACCACTAATTATCCATATGCTGCCCATATAATTAATTTCCTAGGCCCCCTCCACCAATTAATTATCCCATGCTACCCCTCATAATTAATATTCTCTATGTGCCCCCCACCATTACGTATTTCATCTATGAGGGCCCCGGTCGCCCACAATCTTTCATTGCTGTTTATAAAAAAAAATCCGATACTCTCCTTTGGGTAGTGGCTATTGCGTCGCCTTTTGCGGGATGTGGCGGACAGGAAGGGGTGCGTGGCAAGTTGATTACGTCTTCCTGCCACATCGCTCCACTGCAGTTAAAATAATGCTTGGAGCGTCCGTTACAGGCGCATCGAGGCAGTATATACAGTGACGGGCAAGATCTCCTGTCTGGACAGACGGAGGCTCATATCCGACGCCCGTCGAATGTGGGTCGGGTAATATAAAAGGTAAAACGGTTCTGTGTATGGTAAAAGAAAAACCAAGCTTCTTTTAGCTCCTGTCTAGACGCCTAAAGAGGGCATGTTCTCATTGTCCATATTGAAAACTATGTGCATATTTCCAGAATCCCTAGTGGAGAATCATGGTTTATAAACTTTCCACAGGTATGCTTTGGCCTTAAGTGGCAAAACTACGTAAAGAGAACTTCTACTCCTTGACTCAAGCTTTGTTAAAAGGTAGAAGAAACCAATACAATCCCAGCTCTCACCTGCTATTGCTGTCTTTGCTCTCCTTTCACTGGTGATAGTATCCAAATGTACCAGAATGTCCCACAAACCTTCCAAACCGGAAAATGTAACCTGAAAAAGGGCACTGTTGAGGATAGTATATATTGCAAGTAACTGCACGGTTATGCCCCTCACCTCCCCAGCTGTCATATCATTCCATAAAGCTAATAAAAAAATGTGAGCCTTCGTTCCATGTTTTAAATCTTGTATGTTGATTTTGTATGTACACTTGATCTTGTCTTAACTCCTTATAGTGAAACCTATTAGGCAAAACAACAACAAAAAATAAATATATTTCATGAACTCCCTTAGAAAGTATTGCCAAAGTCTCATACAGGCAGCAGATAAATTACAGCTGTAGGCATGCTTAACCGCTTAACGTCAGCTCCGATATATCCGCTAGATAATACACTACCGGCCAACTTATTAGTTACACCGGTCCAACGTGCTTGTTAACACTTAACTTTATAATAAGCCAAATCACTAGCGCGGCACTCCGTGCCTGTAGGCATGTTGTGACATGGTTCAAAAACAATCTCCTGCAGTTCAAACCAAGCATCAGTATGGGGAAGAAAGGTGATTGAGGCCTTGAAGTGGCATGTTTGTTGGTGCCAGAAGGCTGGTCTCTGGAGTATTTCAGAAACTGCTGATCTACTGGGATTTTCAGCACAACATCTTAGGGTTAACGAGAATGTGTCGAAAAAGAAAAAACATCCAGTGCGCGGCCGTTTTGTGGGCGGAGGCAATGCTTGTTGATGCCAAAGGTCAGAGTGAGAATGGTAGACTGGTTCGAGCTGATAGAAGGCAACAGTGATCAAATGCCACCCGTTACACAAGGTAGCAGAAGAGCATCTCTGAACGCACAGTACGTCGAACTTTGAGGCAGATGGGCTACAGCAGCAAAGGAAGACCACACCAGGTCCATCCTTTCAGCTAAGAACAGGAAACTGAGGATACAAATTTGCACAAGCTCATCGAAATGCGACAGTATGAAGATTGGAAAAAACGTTGCATGGTCTGATGAGTTCGATTTCTGATGCGACATTCGGGATGGTTTAGGGTCAGAATTTGGGTGTCAACAACATTGAAGCATGGATCCATCCTGCCTTGTATCAACGGTTCAGGCTGGTGGTGGTGGTGTCATGGTGTGGGGAATATTTTCTTGCCATGAAGAATTGAGGCAGTACTGAAGGCAAAAGGGGGTCCAACCCGTTACTAGCATGGTGTACCTAATAAAGTGACCGGTGAGTGTATATCGCTATTGATATATATAGCTCAAGATCTGAGCCGAATCGGCATCGGGGAACACGGGGTGCTGGCTGTAACTAATAGCCGTAACCCCAGTGTAACACTCGCGATCGGAATGGGCTCTGATCGCTGGTGCTTAACCCGTTAAATGCCGCGGTCAGCGCGACCACGGCATCTAACATGCTTCTGGGGGGTCTTTCCCCCACGATCGCCCTCCGAACTGTTTGAGGGGGCGCTGATCATTGCTGTGGCCCTAGTGTTGCCTGCAAGAACTGCCGGTAAGATGGCGTCTCTGACGTCATCTTACTGGCACAGTGCCAACCTATGCAAGTGAATAAGCTGACACTGCTAATACCCTGCAATACATGAGTATTGCAGAGTATTATCATGGAAAAGCAATCAGATGATTGCTTGTTCATGTCCCATGGTGGAAAAAGTGAAAAAGTAAAAAAAAAAAGTTATTCAATAAAAAATAAAGAAAGAAATCAATAAAAATGCCCATAAGCCCCAAAACATATAAAGAGACATCTAACTAAAAAAAAGTCTAAATCATAACACAAACCCCACATATATAGTATCACCGCATCCAAAATAACCCGTAGAATAACAGTAAATAATTATTGTACCCGCAAGATAAATCCTCCAAAAATTATGATTTTTACCTATTCAATCCCACAAAAAATGCTATAAAAAGTGATCAAAAAAACATATTTACTCCAGAATGATACTGGTGCAAAGTACAACTCCCACAAAGTCCCACAAAAAACATGCCATCAACCAGCTCCGTAGCCAAAAAAAGTAACAATGTTCTGCCACTTTGAAGATGGCAATACAAAAATCATAGATTTTTCCCCACATTAGGGTTTTATGTGACAAATTTAATAAAACGTAAGAAAAAATATTCATGTATGGTATCCCGTAATCACATTGACCCGTAAAATAAAGATAACATGATTATTAGGCTAAACGGTGAACACCGAAAAAAAAGTTAATAATCCAATTGATGCTTTTCTACTCCTGCCCTCAAAAAAAAGTTCCTAAATTTTCAACAATATACCGACCCCAAAATGGTAACCCTGGAAAAAGCATCTCATCACGCAAAAAAAATGTCATCACATGGCCCCAATAACGAAAAAGCGAAAATTTTATAGCATGCAAAAGGGACCAATTAGAAAACTAAAATCCTGGCAGCTGCAGGGCGCTCCTTCCCTTCTGTGCCTCGCTGTGCGCCCATAAAACAAGTCACGGCCACATGTGGGGGGGTCTCTGTACTCAGGAGAAATTATAGAACAAATTTTATGGTGGGTTTTCTTTTTTTATCTTTTGAAAATGTGTCAATTTTAGGCCTAAATGAACGTATAACCGGCACAATTTGACCATTCTAAGTTTCACCTCCATTTTGATTCAATTACTATGAAGATCTCAAGGGGTTAACAATCTTCATAAAATATGTTTCTGATAGCTTGAGGGGTGCAGATTTGATAATAGGTTGTTTATATAGGGGGTTTTGATGCTAAATATGTTAAATTTCATTCAAAACTGTATTGATCCCCAAAATAGTCAATTCTGAAAATCCGGAAAAGCGATATTCAATTTGTAAGCCGCATGACATCAAAATAAATTATCCAGACATTTCAAAAATGATGAAAATGTAAAGTAGACATGAGGGAAATGATATCCAGCAATTTATTTAGGTGGTAAATCTATCTGCCTGAAAACGAAATTATTTTGAATTTTGAAAATGGCAAATTTTTCAAAAAATTCATAATTTTTTCTTTTTTTTTTGTAAATAAACGCAAAACTTATCAGCCAAAATTTACCACTAAAATGAAGTACAATATGTGGGGGAAAAACAATCTCAGAATCATTTAGATAAGTAACAGTGTTGAAAAGTTATAACCATATAAAGCGACGCATGTCAGAATCCAAAAAATCGGGCTGAGCCTTAAGCTACAAAATGGCTGCGTCCTTAAGGGGTTAACTATACATTACACACAAACAGGAGCAGGGGGAGGGGAAACAGGGGTGACATCACTTTCTCTCTCCACGTGCCCAGGCTCATTTACATAATAAAGAAAAGATGATTATAAAATGATTGAGGTTGAATTAACTAGATAAAGTATGGGATGAAATCTTTGGGAGCTGCTCTAACAGGTAGTGGTGACTATAGTGGTGAAATAGTTACAGAGACCTGATGACAGGTGTTCATATAAAGACACGGCCTAAAATGGCCTCAAGACACAGCTCTTTATTATGTTTTTCCTTGCTCAAATTCCAAAAGACATAACATTTTTTATTTTTTTATCTGACATGGGCATATGAGGGCTTGTTGTTTGCGATAAGGTTTGTATTTTTTCAACGGGTTCATTTTTATGGTAGAAAATAGCATGATGATTCAAATTTATAAACTCTTTCCTGCAGCGGAACAGAATAACAAAACAGTCCACTGTAGAGTAAAATAAACATGGTAAAACTATTCTGTAGGCTAGTATGATTAGGAAACACAAAAAATGTACAGGTTTTCTTATGTTTTACTACATTAGCAAATAAAACACTTTTTTAAGGAAACCACATTTGCCTATGTGTCGCCATATTTTAAGAACTATAAAGTTTTTATTCCTCAATTAAAAGAGGATTATAAGGGCTTGTTTATTGCGGGAAAAGGTAACAGTTACATTGGTACTATTAAAGGGTACATCTGGCTTTTTAAACACTTTCTATTACATATTTTCGTGAGCACTATAATTAAATTTTTTAATTAGTTCTTTTAATTAGTTTTTTTGCACAAAAAAATTATATATGGAAATTATGGAAATATTTTTTAAACATTATTTAACTTTTTTTTATAGTCCCACTAAGTCACTTACACTGGGGATACTTTGATCCCTCACACAATACATTGTAGTATTTCTTTACTGCAATGTATTGTATCTGTCAGTATTTTACTGAGAGTTTGCCTACAAGTCCCTGTCTTGAACTGGGCCTAACAGGCCACCTTACATGGCAGACACAGCGGTCTTTGTCAGCGGGAACCTGCTCCCTCTGTCTCTCTCCTTAGTTGCCACGATCGTTCTTGATCGCGGTAGTTAAGGGGTCAAACTGGCAAAGAGAGATCTCCCTGTTGTGGATCATGCTGGCAATCTGAGGATGTCATAGATAGTCCAAATGCGGTAAGGGGTCGCTAATTTGGACAATCTATTTTTTATACTTTTATTCTTCACACTTAACCAGTTCAGGTGATGTACGTGAACCACAAATTGAATGTACATCACCATTGAATTAATAGTGCTTTATAAATAATAATAATATAATAATAATAAATCTAAATATAACATATAATAAAGTAAATTGTTTATTTGACCAGTTTGCTTTTACTGTATGTGAAGTGGAAGTCAGCAATGTCTTCTTGCATTCAATTATATACCACCACTATTCTCAGAAGAGACATTTGCATTAATATTGTAATTTCCAAAACATGAGAACATCCCTTGTTTTATATTTGGTGATTTTAATTGCATCCTGGATGAGAAAACAGACAGATATAGAGAATTGGAAATCATGTTTGTAGAATTCAAGTGTGATGAAAAGATAGAAAAGGTGACTTAGATGTATATTTAGAAACATTTAAGTTTCTACAGCTGTTCTTAAAACAAGGGGATATGCTTGATCTCCTTATAGAATTATACGAGATGTGACAGGCTTTACAAGGTAATTATTAATTGATTAACAATTAACATATTTTTAATTAATAATATTTATTGCCCCATATACAATATCTGAAAAAGGGGGATTTATCGATACCACATATATATAACAGCTACAAAATGGAAAGAGGTTGCAATAATCCAAAAAAATGGTTTATATTCATCAGAGTGGTGTTAACAATATTTTTGAAGTTTTTGAAACTATAGTGCACAAAAAAACTGCACAAAAACACAACATTTGTGAATACGGAAAATTCTTTTGTGTTTATTCAATCTAATAATATTTTCCGAAGTTAAATGTATTTTAGATTTAGAATATTGGGGCAAAAAGGGTTGAATAAATAGCACAGTTTTGTGAGTATGGTAAAAGTTGTGAGAGAAATTATAGGAGATATCAGGTTTACATATGTTTATGATGTTTACAACCAAATCCAGAGAAATATATAATATAAATTCTTCATAAGCTTTATTCCATAAAATAACGGTACAAATCCATATACAAGCGGTCCCCTATTTAAGGACACCCGACTTACAGATGATCCCTAGTTAAAGGGGTTGTCCGAGAGTGCCTTTTAAAAAAAATAAATATATACTCATCTCCTCTGTCGCTCCGCATGTCCTGCACCGTGTTTCTGCACAGGGGCATGAAAGCTGTGCACGGATACCTTCTGGCCAGCCACTACCATCTGTCCCTGTCTATGGTGACAGGTGGGTGTAGCTAGCCACTGCAAACAAACAGGGACACAGATCAGATGGACTGCAGCACAGGACATCAGGAGGGGGAGGAGCCGAGTACACATTTATTTTTATAAAAAGCCTGCCCCAGCCCGGCTACTAATCTTTTCAAATTCTTGGACAACCCCTTTAAAGACGGACCCCTCTGCCCACTGTTAATTCTGGTGAAGCTCTCTGGATGCTTTACTTTAGTCTCAGGATGTAATGATCAGCTGTAAGGTGTCTGTAATGAAGCTTTATTAATAATTCTTTGTCCCATTACATCAAAAAATTTTGAAAATCCAATTGTCACTGGGGCAAAAAGAAAATTTTGTCTGGAGCTACAGTTATAAAATATACAGTTTCAACTTACATTCAAATTCAACTTATGAACAAACCGTAAGAACCTATCCTGTACATAAGGTGGGGACATTGAGTGTGCAATATTAGACAATATAGATCTGATGGAATATGACCAAATGATAATTATATATTTTAGTCTGCAGCACATTTGGTAATTGGAAAAGGTTGGATGAAAATAAGTGCACCACATGTTGCATAATGGGAACTGGGCAATCAATTTTATGGTATGAAAAAAAAAGGAATAAAGTAGGATCAAAAGTAAATAAATATGTCAATCTGTGATAAAACTGCTTGTAAAGGATAGAATAAATTCTTATATTTATCACTGGGTGGGGTGGTTAAGGGTGGTGCTTGAACCTTTTTGTATGGAATCATTTTTATATGCAATTTGTAAAGGTAACAAAAAAATAAAGTTTGATGAGTATGTTTTATGTGCCTATTTAAACCCCTCAGAACAGTTCAAATTAATTTAGATCCAGGCTGTGATCTATGGAAATTTTTTTGGGAGACCACCATCTAGCTACAGCTGGGAACATATCAATGGAAACAGGCTATACTTGATCAAGGTGATCCTACAGTTTACTACAGGATGGACAAAGGTGGGATCCATTCAGTCCTCTATATTATGCAGCAGAGTAACAGAGTACATGGTTGGGGGCACTGTTACTATATTGGGTACTAGGTGGGTTCCATTGCTGCTACTCTGGCGGATATTAGCCTGGGAGACATAACATTGTTCCTACATAATGTATGCAACTTTATACATTGCGGAGTCAGTGAGAAAGCCTTCTAGGCAGAGTGCAAATTGCAATCCTAACCCTTACTGAAGTAATCACTGTCTAGAAAGTGCCTTATCCCTCCACTACTTAAAGGAGAAATGAAGAAGTAATATATTGTTTTAAGGAGTATCCGCAAGTGATGGGAAACTGGTGGGGAAGTCAAATAGGCTCAGATAGTGGGATTTAAGCTGTACTCATAAGGGGGAAAATTAATGAATAGTTGTAAGTTGGACTTATTGGGCGGCTTGATAGTATTTCAAAAGGTGAGGAATGGACATGCCTCACAGATTTTCATGAACTTCCATGGAACTAGCTTAATTCTAGGTCTCCTTCTAGCCCAGATAAATTGAGAGATTTCCATCTGAAGGGACTAGAAATGATATGAGAAGTAATTGTAATCAGTACAGGATTCTCAGTAGAATCTTATTTTGTTTTTTAACATAACCTCCTGTTTTTCCAAGCTCTGTGTGGCAATAAAACACATTGCAGTTGGCCACAATAATATATGAAAAGGGCCGTATGCTAGCCGTACTGTACCATTTTCATATGGGTAGCAACATTCATTTGAATGGGCAATACGGCCATCCATTTACATGGTTATATTGTCCACCTCACCGTACCATGAATGAGATGTAAAAAAAATATATAGCATGTTAATATTGTTCTGACACAGCTGTTCAGCCAACATAGGGAAAGTCATTGCATTATATCTCTATATAATACAGGAACTCCCGTCCATTGCACTGTGTGCAGCCCGTGGGATCGTGCCACCATATGGCACATATACACAGGCTGCACACATTTGTGTGTAACAGGCCTTAATCTGGTGTGCCTTCAAAATAACTCTACAAATTGCCTTATAGCAGACACACAAAATATTGGCACTTCGGCCACACTTTGGTCATTTTCACTAAGGATGTATTCACTTTTGTTGCCAGCGGTTTAGACATTAATCACATAATAAATGCTTAAGTTATAAAATCTGAACACTGACTACTTGGTATCAAAATCATAGTATACAAGGCAGGAAAAAGACTCAAGTCCATCAAGTCTAACCTTTAAGAATTAAATTAAAATGTCATATCTTCTGTATTTTCCCATGAACAGATATCATGAAATACCTCCAAAAATGTAAGAGTGTACTCATCTTTCTGACTTTATCTGGTTCCCCGCCCCTAATGGCCCATTACCTAAGGGTCTAAGGGTGTTACTGTTGCACTTCCAACTATTGTTACTGTACATACTTATTGACCTTTACTGATTCTAGTATATTAGGTTTATCTTCAACTTATTTGGCTTTTGATGTGATGCACTTTAAAGCTTGTGTATGTTTTGTTTAAATATTATGAAGTTTATTTTTAATATTTCCAATTAGTTTTCCTATTTATAGGAGACATTTCTTATTTATTTTGGAAAGTACATCATACCACCTATTGTTTGTGTTAGTGGAATAACTTCCTGAAGTCTTTCTATTTAGGTAGATTTTCATTTATTTTATTCCCTTTAAATCATATATTCAATGCTTTATGTATTGCTGGTACTCATTATTGGTACTGTTTACCTTTATCTGTAGGTTGTATGTGAGGAGTGATGTCCAAGTCTCATTCTGTGAATTCATCTGATCAGGGCTGCATTCTCACATGCAGGTTAGTAATACTTAATACTCAATAATTATATTTTGAGCTTGTTTCTGATGCTGTGCTTATGTACCAAGCTTGGTTCTGGTATTGTTTTATATACCAAGCTTAGTTCTGGTGCTACACGTATGTACTAGTTTTGTTTTATGTATAGACCATGGTTTCCGTGCTGTATGTATGTATGGAACTTGGTTCTGGTGCAGTCTTTATGTACACAACTTTGTTATGGTGTTGTATTTATGTATTGAACTTGTTTTGAGTGCTTTATTTACAGTCATGGCCAAAAGTTTTGAGAATGACACAAATATTATATTTTCACATGATCTGTTGCCCTCTGGTTTTTATGTGTGTTTGTCAGATGTTTTTATCACATACAGAAATACAAGTGCACTCATATGAGTAACAAAAGCTTTGACAGTTAGAATAAGTTAATGCAGCAAGTCAATATCTGCAGTGTTGACCCTTCTTCTTCAGGACCTCTGCAATTCTCCCTGGCAGCTCTTAATCAACTTCTAGACCAAATCCTGACTGATAGCAGTCCATTCTTGCACAATCATTGCCTGCATTTTGTCACAATTTGTTGTTGTTTGTTTGTCCACCCGTCTCTTGATGATTGACCACAAGTTCTTAATGGGATTAAGATCTGGGGAGTTTCCAGGCCATGGATGTTTTGTTCCCTGAGCCATTTAGTTATCACCTTTCCTTGATGGCAAGGTGCTCATCATGCTGGAAAAGGCATTATTGATCACCAAACTGCTCTTGGACGGTTGGGAGAAGTTGCTCTTGGAGGACATTCTGGTACCATTCTTTATTCATGGATGTGTTTTTAGGCAAGCCTGTGAGAGCCGATTCCCTTGGCTGAGAAGCAACCTCACACATGAATGGTTGCAGGATGCTTTACAGTTGGCATGAGACAAGACTGGAGGTATTGCTCACCTTGTCTTTTCTGAACAAGCTGTTTTCCAGATGTTCCAAACAATTGGAAAGGGGATTCATCAGAGAAAATTACTTTACCCCAGTCCCCAGCAGTCCACTCCCTGTACCTTTTGCACAATATCAGTCTGTCCCTGGTGTTTTTTCTGGAGAGAAATGGCTTCTTTGCTGCCCTCCTTGACACCAGGCCTAGCTCCAAGAATCTCCGCCTCACAGTGCATGCAGATGGACTCACACCTGCCTGCTGCCATTCCTGAGTAAGATCTGTACTGCTGGTAGCCCGATCCCGAAGCTGAAACAATTTTAAGAGATGTCCCGGCGCTTGCTGGTCCTTCTTGGGCGCCCTGGAACCTTTTTGGCAACAATGGAACCTCTCTCCTTGAATTCCTTGATGATGCGATAGATTGCTGACTGAGGTGCAATTTTTCTAGCAGCGATACTCTTCCCTGTTAGGCCAGTTTGGTGCAGTGCAATGATGACTACACGTGTTTCTTTAGAGATAACCATGGTTAACAGAAGATAAACAATGATGCCAAGCACCAGCCTACTTTTAAAGTGTCTAGTTGTGTGATTCTTACTTAATCATGACAGACTGATCTCCAGCCCTGTCCTCATCAACACCCACACCTGTGTTAATGGAGCAATCACTGAAACGATGTTAGCTGCTCCTTTTAAGACAGGCCTGCAATGAAGTTGAAATGTGTTTTGGGGGAAAAAGTTCATTTTCTAGGAAAATATTTACTTTGCAATTGAATTGCTGTTAAGCTTTATAACATTCTGGCGTATATATAAAAATTGCCATTATAAAACCTGTTGCAGTAGGCTTTGTAAAAATTAACATTTGTATCATTCTCAAAACTTTTGGCCATAACTGTATGTACTAAGCCTGGTTCTTGTGCTCTATTTATGTACAGAGATTGGTCCTGGGGCTTTATGAATATACAGAACTTGGTACTGATCTTATATGTATTTAGAGAACTTGGTTTTGTTGCTGTTTATCTACTGAGCTTGGTTTAATATATATATATAGATAGATAGATAGATAAACAAGGAAAGGCAAGGCAGCACAACCTGTGTTGGTTCTGGGTGCAAAGTCTGTAAACTCCGTGGCAAAGGATCCAAATAGTTTAGGAAAGGCAGCACACTCCATGTAAATCAAAACAGGGTGATCTTATTTTAAGGTGCGCGACGTTTCGGTGTGAGCATTTCAACCTTTTTCAAGCATACAAACAGTGGCCGCATGTTGCAATAAATAGACCTAATCACATTCCGATTGGTCAGTACAAAACAAAGTGCAATACACATGAGTATACAAAATATATAGTGAAAAAATTACTATGATGCATTTTATAAAGGTTATATAGAACTCACGTTACATTATCAGTGTAAAACAAGCAGTGAAAAGTGATTTAAAATAATGAAAGAACCTCCCGGTGTAGGACGCCCCATCGTCAACAGTGGTCATTCATAAAAAACGAGATGACCGTAGTATCTGTCTACAAAATAACATACCACACTCAAGGATTGGTGTCACGTGTTTAAAGACCGGAGGTGGAGCGTGTACCACGTGAGTGGGGTCGGTTGTCAACGGACAGCATCCAGGCGCATGCGCACTGCGCCATTCTAAGCCGCGGCGGCCATATTTGATTCGGGAGCCATGGCAATGGCTAGATATATCAAGGAGAGAATGACGGTAAGTAAATCTATGTCCAAGCTGGCAGTCAGGGTCCCATAACATTCACCCTATGGGTGCGTGTGAGCAATAGGGACTGCGGAGCACAGAGGGGCCGCCAGTTAGCAGTCCCTCGTGCAATCGCTAATCGTCCCAGACCACTCAGCATAAGGGACAAAGAACACGAATAATAGAAAGAAAAGCCGTAGGGCCGTTGATGGGGTATCTTTAGTTGTAGCAGACAAGATATGGGTGTCGACTGGGGAAGCGGTCCCACCAAGGAGGATCTAGAAAATTGGAAACAAATAACACAAATATTAGAAATATAGCCGGAGAGGGGATCTCCCTAAGAGTAACAGCATGCTTAATACTTCCGAAAAATCATAAAAACGGCAAACAGAGCGAACATTTAGGGCAGCAATTCTGACACATCAAATTAATTCATTCAAGTTGAACTCAATATTAAGCCCATGGGTTGTTAATGTTCGGAGGCGATGAATCCATTCTAATTCTCTCTTTCTCAGCCATCGTTCTCTGTTCCCTCCCCTCCTGGGTACAGGAATATGGTCAATAAGCTGAAATTTGAGCTGAGATTCCTTAGTCCCTTTTCTGTGAAATGTCTGCTGACGGCAGATCTAGTCTGCGTTTGCTTATGGTGTATCTATGTTGCGTGAACCTAGTCCTGAATTCGAGCGTAGTTCACCAACATAGAGTAAATCCGCAGGGACAAGATATTATAGACTACAAAGTCGCTGTTACAATCGAGAAATATTTAATACGATAAGTAATGTCATCATGAACGAATGTGTCACCCCGGATGGCATACGAGCAATTTATGCATGAACGACATGGGAAGCAACCTGTTTTGGCGGGACCGCTGAGGTCCTTTGTATAGTTTTACCAAGGGGACCCACATCAGATTTGACAAGACGGTCTCTAATATTTTAGAGCGTCTAAACGAGAGTAAAGGGGATAAATGAATTCAGGGACACGCGGAAGGTTCACTGGTCAGAATCCGCCATGTTTCCGTATTACTTAGAAATTTTGTCACTATTGTCGTTAAATGTGGTGACAAAGGGAATTCTAGTGGTTAATTTCTCTGACTTGTTAGGAGACAGGAGCTCAAAGCGATTTTGTTTGTTGGCAATATTCAAATTCTTTTCAATAACCTTTCTAGGGTATCCACTGCTACGAAATTTGGAAATCATTTATCAGTTCTTACGATACTTATTATCATCAGGAGGAAATCCTCTTGACCCGAGGAATTGACTCAGGGGTAGGGAATTAATCATGGCCCGAGATGGCTGCTCCATATCGCAGAATGGTGTTCCTGTCTGTCGGCTTCGTGTACAGATCTGTGCACAGTCCCCGATCCGTCCGATAACCTGCACATCCAGGAACTGAACCATCTCTGTAGAGTGGACAAGAGTAAATTTAATGTCAGGATCGATGATTGAGAAAAACATGGAAGTCAGCATAATCCTGGGCCGAGGCGTCCAGAGGAGGACCACAATCATCTATGTACCTCCACCACTTCAGAACATGTCGAAAGTGGTGGGATACATAGATCGAGTCCTCCTCCAGAGCCGCCATGACCATGTTGGCGTACTGGGAGCCATATTTGCTCCCCATGGCAACCCCCTTCAATTGAACATAGAAATCTTTACCAAAGAGAAAATAATTATTGTGTAACACTATTCCCATAGTTTTCTAATGAAAATGATTTCCGTTCTTTGAAGTCAAGAGTCGTAGAGCCCTCTCCACAACTTGCATCCAAATTGTGCTGATAGAAGTATACTTATGTGACATCAAAAGAGGCTAGAATAAGAGTAGACATGTCATTATCTTAGTGTCATGAAGTTTGGTGAGAAAATCAGAGGGTCTTGTCATACGATTGGCTTTGTGTGGCATATTGTCGAAGAACACGATCAAGAAAAATGGCGATATGTGAGAAGATGGAATCGTTACCGGAGACATTGGTCGTCCGGTGGGGCTGTTGAAGATTTTTGTGAATTTGGGTAGGATATATCATCTGGAGTGACCGGATTATTAACAAATAAATATTTATAGCATATCCTCACTGATAGTCCCAGATTGTAATGCCATGTCGAATGAATTAATTCTACGTCCCAGCTCAAATTTGGGATCTTGTGTAACGTGTTTGTAAGTGGATTCGTCACTAGTTGGCGGCGGATCTCAGCCACATAATACGACTTGTCCTGACGACGACCGCACCACCCTTATCAGCGGGCTTAATGATGAGTGTCGTCGTCATGGCAAGTCGATCAAGCGCCAACACCTCTGCAGTGGTAATGTTGTGATGTGACGTCATGTGTGTGCTGTTCACGTTTTATAGAGACCACTGTGACGATGGGGCGGGTCCTACACCGGGAGGTTCTTTCATTATTTTAATCATACTTGTCACTGCTTGTTTTACACTGATAATGTAACGTGAGTTCATATACCTTTTAAAATGCATCATAGTAATTTTTTCACTAATATTTTGTATACTCATGTGTATTGCACTTTGTTTGTACTGACCAATCGGAATGTGATTAGGTCTATTTATTGCACATGCCGCCACTGTTTGTATGCTTGAAAAAGTGAAATGCTCACCGAACGTCGCACCTTTGAAAATAAACGATCACCTGTTTTGATTTCACATGGAGTGCTGCTGCCTTTCCTGAAACTATTTGGATCCTTGCCACGGAGTTTACAGATTGCACCCGAACAACACAGGTTGTGCTGCTGCCTTTCCTTGTTTACTATTTTGGCGTTCAAGACTGTGCACACTGGATATCCCTGTTTTCTAATTTTCGCACCATGGACTTCATACGGGCGATCCTTTTCATTCGTTTGCCTATACGGAGAAGATCATGAACGGATACTACAGGCTTACAGCTGACGCGGCTTTTTCTAAACAACACAACCATCTCTTCTGACTCAAACGGAAATATGAACTATTATCCAAACGTATGTCTCTCTACAACTACATCTGGCTACTCTCGGTGAATATTAAAAAGTTAAAGATTCCTAGGGGAATGCGATCCAATATACGCCCCAATTTGTTTGCACAGGATCCTGCATTCTGCACGAAAGTTCATGCAGATTCAATAAATATTCATTAGATCTGATAATGTTAAACCTGGAATTTTTACAACGGAGATCTGTAAATTACAGGACAACCAGACACAGATGGACCGATCACTTAAAGGGGACCTCACCACGCGAAGATTAAAAAACATTCACGGATTCTATAGCTTTGAAAAATTTCTCAAACTAAATCTGAACAGGAACAAACAAAAAAGGATAAAATGGGCTCGTGACCAAGAAGATTACCGCATCGGAAAAATTATGCTTGGCAAGGAATGCACAATCAGTCATCGAGTACTTCTAATAAGGATAACAGTAGAAAAGAAACGTACTCGAACAAGAAATCACCTACGAATACTAGACAGACAGGAGCTTCACCCACATCACAAGATGAATCTTTTTTAGGACTACCCCCAACACCGAAAGAGAACCAGACGGGGCGGTAAAACATCATTTCAGATATCGAAAAAGACAAATCCACGAAAGGACGGATCCTCCCACAGAGGAGTTCGTCCAACAAGAGGAAATGACCCGCGGCTGTGGTAAATATATCTTCTAAGACTCTAACTGACATGAAATTAGTGTGTTTACAAAAGGACTGTCTTTAGCCCATGGACTCACACAATTGGTTCGAGCTAGATATGTGATACTCGTAGACTGGTACGTAATTTGAATTGAAGCATTGGTTTCACAAAGGATTCCTGTTGGCTTGTAGCTATGAACAGTCTAGACCCCAAACATTTTCACCTGTACAATAAGACATTTTAGTCCACCTGTAGACGTACCCGCCATTGAGGCATTGCCACTGCTGTGAGACATGACATCCCAATTACGTGACAGCACACACGTACTGTCACATCACAAACATTACCACTGCAGAGGTTTGGCGCTTGATCGACTTGCCCATGACGACGACATCATCATTAGCCCGCTGATAAGGTGGTTCGGTCGTCGTCATGGACAAGTCGTATTATGTGGCTGAGATCCGCCGCCAACTAAGTGACGAATCCACTTACAAACACGTTAACACAAGATCCAAATTTGAGCTGGGACTGTAGAATTAAATTCATTTCTGGACATGGCATACAATCTGGGACTATCAGTGAGGATATGCATAAAATTTATTTGTTATAATCGGTCACTCCAGTAGATATTAATCCCTACCCAAAATTACACAAAAATCTTCAACAGCCCCCGGACGAACCAATTGTCCTGCCGTAACGATTCATCTTCTCACATCGCCATTTTCTTGATCGGTGTTGTTCGACAATATGCCACACAAAGCCAATCGTATGTACAAGACACTCTGATTTTCCACCAACTTATGACACAAGATGTAATGACATGTCTACTCTTATTCTAGCCTCTTTTGATGTCACATCATTGTATACTACTTCTATCAGACATCATTTGGTATGCAAGTTGTGGAGAGGGCTCTACGACTCTCTGACTTCAAAGAACAGGAAATCATTTTCATTATGAAAACTGGAATTAGTGTTACACAATAATTATTTTCTCTTTGGTAAGATTTCTATGTTCAATTGAAGGGGGTTGCCATGGGAGCAATATGGCTCCCATTACGAACACATGGTCATGGCGGCTTGGGAGGACTCGATCTATGTATCCCACCACTTTCGACATGTTGCTGAGTGGTGGAGGTACATAGATGATGTGTTCCTCCTCGGGACCCTCTCGGCCCAGAATTATGTGACTTCCATGTTTTTCTCAATACCATCGATCTGACATTAAATTTACTCTTGTCCACTCTACAGAGATGGTTCAGTTCCTGATGTGCAGGTTATACGGACGGATCGGGCCTGTGCACAGATCTGTACACGAAGCCGACAGACAGGAACACCATTCTGCGATATAGAGCCCATCCTCGGCCATGATAATTCCCTACCCCTGATTCAATTCCTCAGGGTCAAGAGGATTCTCCTCTGATGATAATAAGTATCGTAAGAATACTGATAAAATGATTTCCAAATTTCGTAGCAGGGGATACCCTAGAAAGGTTTTGAAAAGAATTTGAATATGCCAACAACAAAATCGCTTTGAGCTCCTGTCTCCTAACAAGTCAGAAAATTACCACTAGAATTCCCTTTGTCACCACATTTAACGACAATATGACAAAATTCTAAGTAATACGAAACACTGGCGGATTCTGACCAGTGAACCTTCCGGTGTCCCTGAATTCATTTATCCCCCTTTACTCTCGTTTAGACGCTCTAAAAATATTAGAGACCGTCTTGTCAAATCTGATGTGGGTCCCCTTGGTAAAACTATACAAGGACCATCAGCGGTCCCGCCAAACAGGTTGCTCCCATGTCGTTCATGCATAAATTGCTCGTATGCCATCCGGGGTGACACATTCGTTCATGATGACATTATTATCGTATTAAATATTTTCTCGATTGTAACAGCGACTTTGTAGTCTATAAATTATCTTGTCCCTGCGATTTACTCTATGTTGGTGAAACTACGCTCGAATTCAGGACTAGTTTCACGCAACATAGATACACCATACGCAAACACGCAGACTAGATCTGCCGGTCAGCAGACATTTCACAGAAAAGGGACATAAGGAATCTCAGCTCAAATTTCAGCTTTTGACCATATTCCTGTACCCAGGAGGGGAGGAACAGAGAAGTGATGCGGAAAAGAGAAAGTAGAATGGAGTTCACCTCGGCCTCCGAACATTACAACCCATGGGCTTAATATTGAGTTCAACTTGAATGAATTAATTGATGTGTCAGAATTGCTGCCCTAATGTGTTCGCTCTGTTCTGCCGTTTTTATGATTTTTTCGAAGTATTAAGCATGCTGTTACTCTTGAGGGAGATCCCCTCTCCGCTATATTTCTAAATATTTGTTTATTTGTTTCCAATTTTCTAGATCCCTCCTTGGTGGGACCCGCTTCCCAGTGCGACACCCATACTCTTGTCTGCTACAACTGAAGATACCCCATCAACGGCCCTACGGCTTTTCTTTTATTTTTCTGTTCTTTGTCCTTATGCTGAGTGTCTGGGACGATTAGCGATTGACGAGGGACTGCTAACTTGCGGCCCCTCTGTGCTCCGCTAGTCCCTATTGCTCACACGCCCCATAGGGTGAATGTTATGGACCCTGACTGCCAGCTTGGACATAGATTTACTTACCGTCATTCTCTCCTTATATATCTAGCCATTGCATGCTCCCGAAATCAATATGGCCGCCGCGGCTTAGAATGGCGCGTGCGCATGCGCCTGGATGCTGTCCGTTGACAACCGACCCCACTCACGTGGTACACGCTCCACCTCCGGTCTTTAAACACGTGACACCAATCCTTGAGTGTGGTATTTTATTGTAGCAGATACTACGGGTCAATCTCGTTTTATGAATGACCACTGTTGACGATGGGGCGGTCCTACACCGGGAGTGTTCTTCATTATTTTAAATCACTTTGTCACTGCTTGTTTTACACTGATAATGTAACGTGAGTTCTATATACCTTTATAAAATGCATCATAGTAATTTTTCACTAATATTTTGTATACTCATGTGTATGCACTTTGTTTGTACTGACCAATCGGAATGTGATGAGGTCTATTTATTGCACATGCCGGCCACTGTTTGTATGCTTGAAAAGGTGAAATGCTCACCGAAACGTCGCACCTTTGAAAATAAAGATCACCCTGTTTGATTTCACATTGGAGTGCTGCTGCTTCCTGAACTAATAGATAGATATAGATAGATAGATAGATAATAGCTAGATCAATAGCTATATATTTAGATAGATCAGATATTTGAATTGGTTCTGGCCCTGCAATTATGAAAAGAACGTGGTGCTTTATTTATGGTGTTAGCTTGGCTATGGAGTTGTATTTATGTACTAACCTTGGTTCTTATTCTGTATTTTGATAAAGAGCTTCGTTCTCATGCTATAAGTATATAAAGAACTTGGTTCTGATGCTGTATTCATGTACAAAACTTGGTTTTGTTGTGGTTTTTGCAGATCTATTTATATAATTAACTTTGTTCTTGTGGTGTATTTATGTACTAATCTTGGTTCTGTATTTATGTATAAAACTTGGTTCTGGAGCTGTATTTGCTCTAACTGCATGTATTCAAGTTTATGCTAAAGGGGCATTTTTAAATATTGTAATGATTAGAGTAAGCATAATTTTGTCTTGTACCACCCTACCAAACAGACTTTGAAAATAGAACAAAGAGAGAGAGAGAGAGTTCTCCTAGTTCCTTTGACCTCTTGTGGAGAGCTACAGAAAGACCTAGAATCACCAGGTACAACTGTTTCAAAGAAAACAATAAGTAATACTTTCAAAATTCATGTCGTCTAAGCACACTCAACAAGCAAGATTTAAAGGAAACCTACCACTTGAAGTGGCAGGTATAAGGGGGAACTACCGAGCACCAGCGGTTTAAAACACTTTTTAAACTTTATGGCCGAAGCTGCTTCGGCGCAGGGAGGTACACGCTCGGCGCACCATGCGCGCGACCCTGCATGCGGCTACATAGGAAGTGAATGAGAGCTTCGGCCATAAAGTTTAAAAAGTGTTTTAAACCGCGATGCTGCGGTTTAAAACACTAACAAAACTAAGCTCCGGCACCAGCTCACCACTTCAAGGTTTCCTTTAATTACTGAACAAGAAGCATTGTTCGTTTGTTTGAAGGTTTTCTTTACAACATTTAGACAAGAAATACTGGGAGACTATAGTCCGGGTAGGTGGAAGCAAAATCCATATCTTTGGATGCCTTTTTGTGCTGACTACATTTCCATTTTCCTGTACAAATGCTGTGTGCATACTTATGACACAAACCACTAGCTCATTGACAAACTGCTTGGCAAGAGGAAGGGTTGGTGCCTTACAAAAGGCTGACACAACTAGAAGAAATGTGTAGCCAAGGATGAACTCCAGTTCCTCGCTCAATCCAATAAAAACAAGATCACATTTATCTGTGTACGACAGGAATATGTCATAATTTGCACAAAAAAGGCTACAATTCCTTGCACCACATTTGAAAAGGGTTTTATACACTTTTTGAGTGGGCCGCAGGGTGGCTCAGTGATTAGCACTACAGTCTTGCAGCGCTGGTGTCCTGGGTTCAAATCCCATCCAGGTCAACATCTGCAAAGAGTTTGTATGTTCTCTACATATTTTCGTAGGTTTCCTTCCACACTCCAAGACATACTAGGTAGGTTGATTAGATTGTGAGCCCCATGGGGACAGGGACCAATTTGGCAAGCTCTGTGCAGCACTGCATAATCATGTGTCTTCATGGGAAAGATGAATCCATAAAATAACAATGCAAATGCACCTGAATTTTGATCCAAAGCATGACATATTTAATAGACCAGGGCATTGTAAAATGGCGCTCTCCAGTAGTTCAATTTATTGTGATGCGGGAGATATTATAGATGGTTAATCACAAAAGGAGAAATTTGGAAGCTCAGAAGTGCTGTTTTATAGCAGTTTATTTACTTAATTAGATTTCATTAAAAAGTGTCCAGACATGTAGAAGCCTATTGAATGAAACCGTGTACCTACCAGGGAATTAAACTAGCGATTAACTGATGGTCCTTGTTTGGAAATTTCCAGATAACGCCAATCTCATAAAGTACAACATCATATCATCATCAGCATGCTAGCTCTAATGAATTAAGTTGTTCCAGAAGCTTACAGATGGGTCATGATAATATAATATAAAGAAATAAAATCATCATCATATCTTCTCAAAAATCATGGTTGTGCAAGATTAAAGGAAAAGTTTGTGCCTGTTCATAAATTTTGATCATGAATTTGTATTCTTGAGTAACATAATATTTTATCCTGTCAAAAACTCTAAATAATCTTTTGTTTACCAGAAACAACCACAAATGTAATAAGAAAAACAAATTTGAGTTCAGCAAGCTAGATTCTATGAAACATTTAGGTTTTAGTGAGGTTGAAATATTCAGGTTTTTGGTAGACCACCATGATCATCTTTGCTTCAGAATCGTGTAAGATAAAATACATGGCAGAAATATTTTACCAACAAAGGTGAAGTGAATTTAAGGTTAATCATTATACAAGGCAGTGTTCTTCAGTCATGAGGAAGACTGAGTTTTCTCTTCATACTTTCACCTTCACATGGTCTTATCACTTATTGGAAGCAATGGATATTCTGAAAGCAAGCTTCACCTTAGCTCCCATCCCTGGACTGTATGGAAGATGAGGCTATCTGCTGTGGGTCACATTACAGCATTGGCCCCACCCCAGGTTTCTTCACCACAGTCCATTACATCTCAAAGTGTTCCTTCTTCATGGTGCAGATGGCTCCTGCATTCTAAGCACTTCACAGAAAAGCTGAAAGAAAAGTTTTTTTTCCTGCTTCCCCATCCCCCAAGCATAGTCCTTTCATGTCAGCCCAAGCTCTGCTGAATATTTCCAGCAGACGTTCCTGAGATAGAAGACATGTCTCCACGTTCCTAGCTGTTAGAAAGACTTTGTGCACCCCCTGGTGCTCTAGCGTTTTGTGTGGTAGAGATTGTCTTCTCTCACTCTCCCTCTCCCTTCTGGTTGCTCATTATTCAGAGAGAGGCAGAGACACATACGCACATACACACTCAGTGAGAGAGACGGATCTTTCAGGTCATCTGCAGCTGCAGAGCAGCAGCAGCCAGTGAAGGAGAGAGGAGGAGAAATAAGCAAGGAAGATGGCAATCCTCCATTGCTCAGAGTAGCAGCAAGAAAGAACTCCAAGAGGAGAGCCACCATCTCTCCACCTTCCTAGGCACAAGGCTATTATCTGAGGGAGCAGGACAACAAGAGGCTGGAGCAGCCACGTCCAGAACGCTCTGTAAGTGTGCAATTCCAGTCAGCTTCTCCTTAATTGCTATTGTTTGTGTCCTCATAAGATCTGTAATGTCTACCAGGAGAATACTGGAGCTTGTTATGATCTGCGGTTTGGGGTGGCTTTCACAGTACTGTAGAGGGGTGGGAAGCCTCTATGGTGTGCTGTCTGGAGAAGAAAGGAGGTGGTGGTGGTGGTGAAAATGGAAGGAGGAGGAGAAGAAGGGCGGCTAATTAATGAATTCATTAATTGACCCCCTCCTTTACCCAAACACCCCCATGTGGTGGAGATTAAAACGAACTTAGGGAGAAAGACAAGGGAGTCAGAAGGTGATGTTTGCTTGCACTTGGAGATGTCTGTGGAGGAGGCTGGTGACAGACATAGACGGGGTATGGGACATTACAGATGGCTGGGTGAATGCATGGCCAACATGACAGGGTGACCTCCTTTATCACTTGCATGGTTTGGATGGTCCCCCAACCCCTCCCCATGCATATTAAAAGGTCTTCTGGCACCCCTCCCTCATAAGCCGTGTTGACATGGAAGGTTGGATACTGGGTTGAGATATCTAAGCCTTTGAGGGAGGGAAGGGGCTGTTGTTCAGCTCAAGGCTTGTGTTCTTGGAGGACCTGACTGAAGGAGAACGGCAGTCAGTAAACCTGCTGTTGTCTCATTTTCTATACTGTGTGGAAAGTCTTCTCCTCAAATGGCTTAACCAGAGCCCTGAGGAGCTAAAGATTCTCCTAGCCTTTCCTGTCCTCCATTTGCAGTCTGTCTATTTTGGTTCCTGTCCAGACTTCATAGCACAAAGCTGTTCCACCATGTTCATTGTGAGCTTCCTCCTTCTGGTCACCATCTTCTCAGAACTGTCTGCAAAGCTGAGCCCAACAAAGATATACAAGTAATAGGATTTTGTATTTTTAGGAGAACATTCAAGTAGATGGTTTCCATAAGAATTTTTTGCACTTCATGTGGATTTTAAGAAGGTCACTTGATGTTTCTGAGAGGAAGTAGCTTTATTAGTTGCTGCAGGAAGCCATGGTCTGAATGAGGTTACCTAAGTCATACTGAAGTTCTACCAGAAAATGGAGGAAAAAAGGCTTCCAATTAGTGAAGCCAACATGAAGCCCTGAAAGGTAGAAATATAAGAGGGAGTCCGTAATAGTTTACCATGAAAATGTTTGTGTTCTTCAAAGTTGATTCTAATATAATGCTTACATTGTGCATGTTTTCTAGATATTTATTTCTTAACAGAAGCGTGTACATTTTATGGTACCTATCCCAAAGGAGACATATGAGGTTCAACAAATATTACTAGAATATTACCTCACAAATGAACCTTGATGGTAACATCGTTTTGAACTTTTGTAACTAAATTTTCTTCTCTGAAAAAGGACCTCCATACTAGATACAAACTTAAAATGGTTGTCCACATTGAACCATCAGCTCTTGTTGTCAATAGAACGGGCCCTAGAGCAATACCTTAGGTCTATATGGGAATCTATGGTCATCCATGAGATCTTTGCACCTGCTCTCAGGTGTTGTTCACTTTTGGCAAGTGCCAAAGTAAGCCTACAGTGATCAGCTGTTATCTTTGAGGAAACCTAAGGTGGGGTGTTCAGTTTCCATACAGCACCATCACATGGGAAACTGAGCATTTACAACCATTTAAAGCAATGCCTTGGCTGTGCAGAACAGAAGAGTACCTTCTGAGGAAAAGACACTTATAACAGCTCCTTGTTCTAGCCAAGAGATGGACCCCATCAATAATTCAGATGTTAATACAAGTCTATGTGAAAATTTGTTTTCTTAACCAACCACCTAAAAACAGTTCATCTGTTATCTTCTTATAACTGATATTCCGACAAGAAAAATTAGAACTAATTTTATACGCTATATTATTATATTAACACTACTATGAAAAAGTACACCTATTAGGTTGACATGCTCATAAAATGGCTGCCATTTTTGCTATTCTAGACTGCAATACTGACATGATCTACAGATACTTAGTACAGATCTATACATTTCTATCATTTGATGTAATATTTAACTAAATGAATAAAATACAACCTTTTAACTTGGCCTTAAGAGGCTGCACCTCACAACATTGCAAGGCAATGATTGTAAGATAGACATCTCATCACAAAGTATCACAAAATCATGTTTATTTTCCAAAACTAAGCATCTTATGACACACCTTTGGAAAAGTTAAGCCAAGAGATTCGGTAAGAAAGAAAACATCTGTACACTATATATGAATGTGGTAATTTCTATTAGGATTAAGAAAATATAATGGCCTGTATAAGGAAGTTATTTATATTTGTAATTATGTCTGGTCTGTGGTGGAGCACAATTATGATGGAGAATAACCTACCAATTTTATCAAGTTGTAAACTTGACAAATTACCATGTACATTCCACTTAACAAAATGGTATTCAAAGTGCTATTTTAGGTGTGTCATGATCCCTATAGTGATATTTTGAACTTACTTCAGAGAAGTAAAAGTGTTCAATGTGCTGAGAAGTAACATAAGCCTTCCCACTTACCTATTCTTGTTTTTAGCAATACATTTCTTAAGAAATGGAAATCTAGGTCTTATAGATATGTGATAACTGACAGTACCTAGAAGGTTATCAACCACTGAATAATGGAAGCTTTCTGTACATAGAAGAACCTTTTCTATATCTTTAGGTTTGTTAGTATACAGTAGGTATTTTTGTGAAACAAAATATGACTCATATTAATATAATGCACTAGGATTTCAGATGGATATATTTATGGTCCATGTGCTGTGAAATATTTAGGCATGGACTATTTTAGTTTGTGTTATGGAGGACAGGAATTGCTGGTCTAATTGTCTCCCAATCCATAACCATTATGGACCTTCACCTGAATGACCATCACTAACATCTATTTCATGGCCTGGATTCTAGACATCATATAAATACAAAAACATTGTAGATTGACCACATGGTTCATCAAGATTATATCTAGAATATTCTTGATATAAAAACCCCATCAGCTCTATTAACAAAGCAAAGTCAGATTATGACTTGAATAAAAAAAATGATAGACAGCAGAGATCTTAAAAATTGTATATCCTTAAAAAGCGAACCTGTCACCACACTAACCCCCCAAGCCCACAAACAGTACCACCTTCTGTATCCTGTATGTTCCCTGGAGGTATTTTTCAGCATATTTCTAAGTTATAGCATGAATGAAAAATCCTCTTGATTCTTTTGTAGGATGCAATCTGCCTCTTAGATCTCCAGAATTAAATCAAAATTAGGAGGCAGGGCTGGCCTAGATGCTTGCACTGAGCAGATCAGTCTGGCTGAGGGAGGTGGGGTTTCCTGACTGCAGGAGGCTGGGTTATCTAACTGCAAAAGGCTGGGTAACCTGACTGCAGGAGGCGGGGTTACCTGACTGCAGGAGGCGGGGTTACCTGACTGCAGGAGGCGGGGTTACCTGACTGCAGGAGGTGGGGTTACCTGACTGCAGGAGACACAGTTTCCAGGCTGCAGGGGGTAGGGTTGCCTGACTGCTTTCTACAGAAGAATAAAAGATGATTTTTCATTCATGCTGCAAACTGGAAATATGCCAAAAACATAGGGGACATACATATTACAGAAGAAGGTACTGTTAGTGGGCTTAGGGGGGTTAGTGTGGTGACTGGTTTGCTTTAAGTTTAAGTATGTAAATGATAAAGAATAATTACACTGAGCACTGCTGATTATTTTATCCTGACCATGGCCCCATGCTCTCAGACCACAGTCAAGGTGCATGTGGTCCCTTGTTTCCAGCTTGTCTATGATCGGCGTGTGAGCTCTGCTCACAAGAAGATGACAGATTGTTCGAGCTGCAAATTGGGGCAGGAATAGGACCTGCTCTATAATATGTGGCCTGTGCACGCACAGGGCTGTGGTACCATGACCAGGTGCATGATCCATAGAAAGACATTGAAAATAGTTGTGGAGAAAACAGTAAGCACATGGCTTAAAACCACGGTCCATTGCATTATTCATTTGGACTTTAAATGGATTCCATGCAAACAAAATATTGCCCCATAGATAAAAATTGTCAAACTTGCACCCTTCTCGAATGCTGTACATGGGGCTTACAAAGCGACAATGGTGGAGATGTAGGAGAGTCCGTTACCTTTCTATGAGGTCCCTCCTGCCTATCACATGGGCATCTCTTTGTTCAGGCACACAATAAGATCTACAGAGAAGACTTGCGTCTTTGTACCTCTCCATTCAGCAGTAAAGCTGGATTGCATGTCCTCCTTATGGCATACTATACACAGTTTTTGAACATTTAACTAATAATGTGTTTTACCGGATCTTTTAAAGTGTTAAACTCTGTCTTTTTTAATTTTTATGTTCCAGACCAACAGTAAAGGTTTTACCACGATTCCAGTTGGTCCAGGAAGCCAGTTTTAGCAAGCCATTTGCTAACAAAAACCCACATCCTCTATTACAGACCCTAGTGGACTTAAATGTTAGACTAGCAAGAGTCCTAACCTCCATATATAAAAGGGGTTAGTAAACATTCTAACATAACAAAAGTGTTACTTGTTTTATGGCCTGCTTCTGTGGTGTTACACAGTTGACATTAATGGCTGCAGTAATAATGGGAGAGATGTATTAAAAGGTCAGTGTTTGGACCAGTGCAGAGTGGAATTTAAGTTTTCTTCTGCACTGGATTAATCCCTCTGTCTGATGCTGCTGGATGATTAATCCGGTGCAGTATAAGACTGGCGATTCATACTTTGCACCTCCAATTAGTTAGTTTAGCTTACCGCACCACAATATTGAATTTTCTGTCGCATTGTCTGAATTTTCTGATGCACAAGGTCACATTCCCTTTTTTCACATACCTTTGAGTTGAGTTGAAAAACTGCCTAAAAATGGTCTAAAACCTTCAATAAATGTGACACTGCACATCAGGTGCAAATTACTCAAGTATACTGGTACTGGTATACTGATTAATGTGTCCACATATACCAAATTACCATTGCAGTGGCCTCAGGTATATACAGTATGTGATTGCTGAGGCCAGGGGTGACGTGTTGTTAAGGAGCACATGACTACTGTACCTATTACAGGCATTATAGAAGTAGGAGAGAAGGCTGGAAATTATTGATTCTAATACCTAAGAACTACCTTTAACCTGTTAAATGACACTTTCCATTGGGGCCATTAAAAGTGATAGTGATAAGTGATATTTGTGAGATTTCCTATTGATGAATTAAAGTCTTTTTCGCATGAACCTGCTTCCATTAGTTTACTTTTAGTAAATTGGCTTCATCAATTAACTTTATTTATTTTATTTTGTGATTATATTTATCGTCATTTTTTTTTTTTTGTTACCACTAGAAAAGTAATTTTCACAGCATAACATTTATATTTAAAGGGGTTGATCACTTTACTTTATGTGGTTCTGCACCACCTTCTTGATATGTAAAGTAAAGCCTCCTGTCTGTTACCTCATCAGCCGGACATTTCTGACCACAAAATGGAGGGTCATGTGATCTCTAACTGTCCATGAACAATCACCCTGTCAGGACCTTGATCTTGAATTTATGAAAACTATCATGTGGTCCTGGCAGGGCGATTGTTCATGGACAGTTAGGATCACATGACTCTCCATCTGCATACATTTTAAGGTCAGTAATTCACCTCACATATCAAGTAATTGGTGCAGAACTTTTAATAGATGTATATTGTTAAATTACCTAACATTCTGCCTCCAACACTTACACACACATAAAACACAAGGTAAAGTGGCCACCTATGTAAAGTGTTATTAAATCTATTCCTTAATAAGTCCTACCAAAAAATAAAGTTATAATATATAAGTTTTATTGCGGGATCAGAATTGCCTTTTCAAGTAGTAAAATGCAAAAGCTCCTCTTAGATTATTTTTTCCATTATGTCACCATCAAAATCTTGTATTATTGTGTAATAATTTACTATAGTTGTGAACATTGATCATCCAGAGCTGCACATTTCTCGGAGGCTTTATTGACACTATGAGACAAATTTTATACATATAATGGGAGTAAATGTAAAATATACATAAAAATAGTTTTTTTCCTTTTCTTCTCTCTATCTCATCCTCTTGGGTAGGTTTCATATATCAGATATTTGTATCTTTGAAAATTAAAAGTAATTATACTCTATTACATTTTATTTTAATGTTATGTTGAAGTAAAATAAATAAAAAAGATAGTGTTTTTACAAACATTGGAATACAATTGTATCTACGAGTTTTAAAAACATGAGGAATGGTTTCTTTTTCTTGAAAGAAGATGAAAAATGATCCTTTTCAGTCCCTTTTTAGGAAGTGGAATTAAACTGGTCAAACAGATTATGTGGATAATCCAATGGCCTATGAATGGTTTATTAATTCAGTTATCTTAAAAACTTCATTTTCTTCTATACTCTGATACATTTACCACTCAATTCATCCATCCACAAGAAAATGAATGATTCACTGTAGAATAATTTGTAGAAAGAGGTTTCCAGTTTTGCAGAGTCTGTAGCAATGTAAAGTTTAATGCAATCTACAAACCAAATAACCCGATCTACAAATACATGTTCCAGCCACTACTCATCAGATTATTGGGACTATAAAATGTTGTCATGGCCCTTATTGAAATAATTGGACATATCATATGATGTTACACCATCTCAAAGAGTTTTTTAACTAGAACACACTTTAAAACTTTGACCTCCGTATACAGATGAGTGCTGTGATGGTTTCACTCCATACCAAGCACAGCATTCTATTGTACTGTATAGTGACTGCAGCTCATCCCAGTTCATTTGAATGGCTGAAAACAGGCCATGTGATATATGGGTGTGACCTCACCAGGGCAAGAATGACCAAAACAAAAGAAAGTATATTTCCAGTTCCGGCTCCTTGTTTTAAGGTCACGGAGGTCATCTGGTCTACAACACTGACAGCTCTGCTGGGACGTCACTTCCTCTTTGGTTACAGCTGACATCCTGTAGTTATTAACCCAAGTCAGTCATCAGTATAGGAAGACTGGAAGAACTCTGCAGCGTTGGAACCAGGAGTTGGAGTGGGTAAGTACGCTTTTTTTTCGAGTCACTCTTGCCCAGGAAAACCAGTAAAACTCTTTTAATAAAAGAAAACTCATTCAAACCTGTTGTGGTAGAACTAGACATGGGGATCAATGGAATTATGGAGTGGGCAGCATGGTGGCTGAGTGGGTAGCACTTCTGCCTTGGAGCACTGGAGTCCTGGGTTCTAGTCCCACCCAGGTCAACATCTGCAAAGAGTTTGTATGTTCTCTCCGTGTTTGCGTGGGTTTCCTCCGGGTCCTCCGGTTTCCACCCACACTCCAAAACATGCTGGTAGATTGTTTAGATTGTGAGCCCCATGGGGACAGGGACCAATTTGCCATGCTTTGTGAAGCGCTGCGTAATCTGTAGGCGCTATATAAATAAAGAATTATTATTATTAATGGGATAAATTGTATTTGTGATAATTTTTTTTCTTATGAATATTTTTATGTAGAGACCAATCTATGTAAAAATATGGAGGAGGGAAAGAGAAAACTTCATACCAACCAGACTGCAGCCACTGATCATTCTTTGATACTTGTGGTCTTCTGATGGAATCATTCAGTGGAATTATTCTGCACATGGTTCTAATGGCACGGACAATATCAAATAATTTAAATTGATTTCTATACAGTTTAAAGGAATTCATAAAATGTTGAAATATGTGGTATTGCGGTAACTGTTTAGATTTCATCATTAGAAGAATGAAAAACAATACCATTATGTCATAAAATAGCTTTGTCCTTTTTTTCGGTGCTATAATTTGGTAGATCATAACAGTTTACCATAAAACCTACCTGAGACATCGCACCATAAACTACACAAATAAGAAAAGTTCTTATCTTGGAAAATGATACATAAATATACCTCCCTAAAATAGGCTTTTGGTGGTACTGCTAAAACATAAAAAAAATCCCTAGTTAAAAAAAGATATTAAAAAAATTATAAAATGAGATGTATTGTTTATTTTTACCACTTTGTAGAGAACAGTTTACAGAACTGTTGCTAAAGCATTTACTATTCGGTAACACATTGAAAACCATATTCTTGTGTAAAATTATATAATTGATAGAAGAACACTGTATATTGAATACGTAACATTCTAGAATATATGAAACGTTCTTCATCTGGCACATATTATGGTGTGTTTTAACTTCTTGGTATTATCACAGCCTGATCTAGAACACCAGCTTAGAACATTTCATTACTGCTCCTAATTCTTAACCCACATAAAAACACACTGAGGAATGGGTAAATACCATATGTCACCACTCTTTGGAATTTTGTTTCTCATCATTGAGGTTATGACAGTTTACATTTGGACTCAAGAACAGGAAGTTATTTGCATTTCTCCCTGGAGATATTTCAGTGTCATAGGTTAACTGGAAAAATTCTTATGAAGACCACATGTACTTTCTGGTAGAACATTGCTAAAATCCATCAGTTGATGTTGAAAGAGTTCAAGAACCAAAGTTCAATCCATATTTTTCTTAAATAGACCATACAAATTGGATCTAGAAGTTTTTGGGGCTTCTGTTGTAGCTCATACAGTATTATTATAGATTAGTCCTTCAGAGGTATAGTCTAACCATGTATGAATGAAAGTTTTTTTCCCATTTTTTCAACTGGGTTTTGTTCTTTGGGAATGCATTTTATTTTTCTCATGAGGTTGTACAATAGGTTTTTGAGAGACACTTCTTTGTAAAAGGCCACTTGAAGGTTCTCTGGTGAAGGGTGTGTCTGTTGGCAGTGTTTGCTAATGCAGACAGGCTGCTTAGTGATTAACAAAGGTCATTTAGACTTTGGAATCCAGCAGCCAGGGACTCTGCAATAAGATAATTCCCATGTGAGCCGAAGAATATGGACATGACCTGTGTTCTTTCAGGTTAGCCCTTAATTCTCTCTTTTCTTCTCTTACTTGAGATGTGGAATGATATCTTTTTACAATTTTCTGAAGAAGAATGCAGAGGAACATTCTTCAGTCTAGCAATCTTGGGTTTGAAATCATTGTTTTCCTGGAGATGGTTAAACTGTTTCTCTTCCTGAGAACATGCCGCAGTACGTCTTCTTCACTCTACAATGAGATCACTTGTGCTTGGCATTTCTGCATGATCAGTGTGCTGTGTCCAGATAAGGCTGGAATGGTCTGAAGCCATGTTGTGTTGAAGATCTGCATGTAAAATGGCTGCTTCTAATAAAACTCTATGAAGCTGGATCTTCTGCCTCTAGAACTTGTGCCAGAAGTATTCAGCAGAGTCGTTTCCTTTAGCTGAGAAGAAAGGTCTAAGCTAGGGGGTGGGGAAGAAACTGGATGATCTGCTTTCTGTGAGGTGGTTAAAATGCAGGAGTCATCTACACCATGGAAAAAAAGCCGTCTAGAGATGTATTAGACTGTGCAGAGGAGACATGGGGTGGGGCTTCATGTGCTGCTGTAATTTGATCTACAGCAGATAGAAAACTCTTCCACACGTCTCAGTCTTGTGCTCTGCAGTAATACTTTGAAGCATCTTAGATATATAATAGCTAGTCTCAAGTGATGACTTCTGCAAAGCAGATCATTGATATGAGCTGGAGATTAAGAAAAGACAGAGAAGGAGTTTGTTTTCTCTTTCAGCAAAGTAAAAATGTAAAGATATCTCTGTTCCAATGTTATGTTTATCAATAAACTTTTTTTTATCAATCACACTGGACACTTTAGGTGCAAGCAGGCATCGTCATGGCTATGGAATTCCGGGGGACTCAACTAACGTCAATTCTTGTGGGAGTCTAATGCTCAAATCCACTCCAATTGGTAGAGCATGGAGTCTTCTGCTTTCCCATAGCTTTAGGCTAGATCAGCATCCTTAGGACACTGATATAGTTTTAAGCGTGGGACAGGGTAGGGTGGTAGATGTGCACTTTGATTATTTCAATGGCTCCCATAACCAGCAGTATTTTTAACAACTGGTCCTGGAGACCCTAAACTTTGTGGCCCTTGCACAGGATGTATTATGGCAAAACCTCCCCTACTTGTCTGATCAAGTAGAGCTATTCAAATTGTCACAACTGACCACACACCGGACCTATTTTACTAACCTGACTGTTTCGAGTGAGATTGTGGTAGAATATTATTATAATATAAAAGAAGAAATTAGTTGTTTTTGGTCATTACTTAATTATGAGTTTGTGGCAAAAATATTCCACTGCAGTCCGCATATTTGTATACATAAATGACGTTGTTTGCTTCAATAGTGGTGGGTATTCATTAATGACTTTCTAACAGAAAACTGGGGGGGGGGGTATCTATCAATTTGCGCCTAGGTTGGCACTGGTAACTTGCTATATTTTTCAGTGCAATGTAATTTTGTTACACAAGGCATTAATGAATTGGCAAACTAACCACAATGTTAAGAGCTGACTCCACATTCAAGAAGGTGAAATAGAACTCCATAGACAAGCTTTTAGCTGCTCTAATTTTGCACCAAAACCTGTCACAAACTGAGTCGGAAAAGTAGAAGCGCCAGTTTCACAAGTGTCGGAAAACCACCAAAATAGTGGTGCCAACACTTCATAAATAAGGCATAAGAGGTGCAGCAAGAGGTGGCAGTGCCACAATTTATCCTTTTCAGACACTCACAAATTTTTATTTTTTTTGGCGTCACATTGAAATCTGACACTTTTACTGCGATCTATTTTAACTAAACAGTTTTCAGTGTAATTTTTGGTGCACACACAAAGAGCTGCAAAAAGCAAGTCTATGGAGTTCCATTTCACCTTCTTGAATGTGGGACAGTTCCAACCCTTTCAGTCATGCTCCAATTCATTAACCCCTTGTGCCACAATCTAACATGCAAGTAAAAATTTTAGCATGATTTGTGCCAGAAACACGAACCCTGCACCAAAATTGATAAATGCGCCACAATGTATCTGGAAGCAGACAGCTCTGTTCTCATTGTTGCGGTCAGTCCTGGTTTCTATATCTACTATTCATTTCAAAGGGAGGTAAGCAGCAGTGACTTTGTTCAGCCAGCACTCTGAGGAAGGAGCGTTCTGCTTACTGAACAATTCTTTGTCTATTAGCTTCTTAGGGTGATGATCTATGGGGGTGTCCAGTGCTGGACCATCACCAAACTAATATTGATACTTTTAGCAGGTAACCATAAAGCTTTCTTGTTGATTGGAGATGTACAAATACAATTGAACACCTTCTTACATTTAGATGACCTTGCAGTAGATGACCTTGAAGTATTACTAGAATGTAAAAGTCAAATATATATGACCTCTGTAATGAATGTAGTCATGATCATGATTACTCTATGGAAGGCAGTCTTGAAAAAACTATTCTGCTGTCCTCATTTACAAGGTTTTCTTTCATACATTGGTTTGGCTTGCATAATTTGTTGACTTTGATGTTCTTTAGGATGCATATCCTAAGGAAGCACAATTTGAAATGTTCTCCAAAACCCTTTCTTCCTTTTCCTCTGCTGTCACTCACCACACACTGTTCATGGAGAGAATTTAGGAGGAAACAAACAGGAAATGTTAGTGAGGGGAAGCCAAGTGGGAAGACACACTTTTGGTCTTCACATTAAATCTTTATTTTAATGGCTCTGCTAGAATTATAAAGATGATTGTGGTTGTAATACAATAATTGACCGTTTAATATAAAGAAGATGAATTGTTTTCTGAATTATGTGGTAGGAGGTGATCTAGAACCTAGATGCATAACCCACGTTGTAGGCATTATTTACTCTGGAAGACTCCACAGAGAAAGGATGTACTAGGATTTTTTCCATCTTCAGTCTAGTGGATCCATAACTTCCTTTATGTTTGAAGCTTCTTGATGATGTTCTACCTTATTCATGGTAATAACCTTGATATAGTAACAAAATTATTTCATGCTGCAAAGCTCAGGTTTCCACAGTGTATATTGTAGTGCACAGTTTCACACGTGTTGGTCAGAAGACAAGTTGTTCTTCTAAAAAGTGTAGTTTCTAAAACCCCTTTTTAGCTTAACGTTTGTGCTTGTTGAGAAGATTTCCCATTGCAAACAAGTTCGCTGTTGGCTAACAAAGGTCATTTCAACTCCAAACAGGTGATGCCCTCTATGGAACAAAATTATAACCATAAAAATAAGAGATTGTGATCTTTTTTTCTTTGTAAAATTGTGTCCAGGACAATTAAACCAGGTGGTTCCTGTTGATGCCTTTTATGTCTGTTTTCTCTATTTCTATACACTCCACTAATGCACCATATCGTGTTAAGATGTCCAAAAGGTTTCTGCATGAGTATGATGTTGGGTCCAGAAAAGACTGGAATGGTCTGAGCCATATTGTGTTAGGACTATAAGCCTTTTGTGTCTGCAAGCATTACATTAAAATGGCTGCTTCTGAAGCTCTAAGTATAGTTCTGTGAAGCGGTGTCTTCTCTCCCTGGAACATGTGCCAGGAATATTCAGCAAAGCAGTGAATCCTTTAGCTGAGAAGAAAGGTCTAACCTTGGGGGGATGGGTAGAGGGGAAAATAACTGGATGATCTGCTTTTCTTGTGAAGTGCTTACAAAGCAGGAATCATCTGCTCCTTGGAAAATAAAATGAACAGTGGATTGTGCTGAGAAGAAATAGGGTTGCTATTCATTTGAAACGGTAATCTGAGCTACAACAGGTAGAAACCTAAGCTACTAAATGCAGACTTATTTTCTGCCATAAAATCTACTTCTCTCCTGATGTTGGATCTTGAAAAACATTAGAATAAATGACACATTGGGAATAAAGTAAAATATATTTTAGGTAAATATGTTCTTATGAGAAACCTATATGTTTGTTGCCAAAAATTTTCATGTACAATACAAGACTGTAGTGTCTGGTGAAAGCAAGGCTTGGGCTGTGTGAAAACCGGATTATATTTAACACTAATCAGACCAGAGAAAGTTTGGTCTCAATGTCTGTGTTACCATAACTTTTGATTTACTTTATGTAAACATTTTCTTCCAGCAATGTTATTATTATATTATTACTCCTGTGAAGTGTAAAATTATGGTAAAACAAAAAACTATGAAAAACGTTCACCTTTGCTGACGTATGGGTCCATTCTTTTATATAAAAGCTTGTACTACAGTATATATGGCTTTATAAAACTCCTGAACCTCAGTTTATTCTTAAAGTGACAAAAAGTTTTTTGGCCATCGGGAAAAATCCATAGTAAATTTTGTTTACTTGGCTGGACTTGATTGATCTTTGGATTGAGGCCCGTGCAACATTAAGGAGAGTGGCTATATACAAACTGATCATGCACCTGTCCATTCTGTGGGACAGATTTCCATCCACTGGAAGTAACCTACAAGTTTCTGCAGCAGGGCAGCAAGCTGAGATCTAGAAAACTGTGGTGAATTGATACGCAAAGTATATTGGAAAATTGTATCACTTTTCTTCATACAAACCATATACACTCACCGGCCACTTTATTAGGTACACCATGCTAGTAACGGGTTGGACCCCCTTTTGCCTTCAGAACTGCCTCAATTCTTCGTGGCATAGATTTAACAAGGTGCTGGAAGCATTCCTCAGAGATTTGATGCAAATCTCCCGTTCCACCACATCCCAAAGATGCTCTATTGGATTGAGATCTGGTGACTGTGGAGGCCATTTGAGTACAGTGAACTCATTGTCATGTTCAAGAAACCAGTCTGAGATGATTCCAGCTTTATGACATGGCGCATTATCCTGCTGAAAGTAGCCATCAGATGTTGGGTACATTGTGGTCATAAAGTGATGGACATGGTTAGCAACAATACTCTGGTAGGCTGTGGCATTGCAACGATGCTCAATTGGTACCAAGGGGCCCAAAGAGTGCCAAGAAAATATTCCCCACACCATGACACCACCACCACCAGCCTGAACCGTTGATACAAGGCAGGATGGATCCATGCTTTCATGTTGTTGACGCCAAATTCTGACCCTACCATCCGAATGTCGCAGCAGAAATCGAGACTCATCAGACCAGGCAACGTTTTTCCAATCTTCTACTGTCCAATTTCGATGAGCTTGTGCAAATTGTAGCCTCAGTTTCCTGTTCTTAGCTGAAAGGAGTGGCACCCGGTGTGGTCTTCTGCTGCTGTAGCCCATCTGCCTCAAAGTTCGACGTACTGTGCGTTCAGAGATGCTCTTCTGCCTACCTTGGTTGTAACGGGTGGCGATTTGAGTCACTGTTGCCTTTCTATCAGCTCGAACCAGTCTACCCATTCTCCTCTGACCTTTGGCATCAACAAGGCATTTCCGCCCACAAAACTGCCGCTCACTGGATGTTTTTTCTTTTTCGGACCATTCTCTTTAAACCCTAGAGATGGTTGTGCGTGAAAATCCCAGTAGATCAGCAGTTTCTGAAATACTCAGACCAGCCCTTCTGGCACCAACAACCATGCCACGTTCAAAGGCACTCAAATCACCTTTCTTCCCCATACTGATGCTTGGTTTGAACTGCAGGAGATTGTTTTGACCATGTCTACATGCCTAAATGCACTGAGTTGCCGCCATGTGATTGGCTGATTAGAAATTAAGTGTTAACAAGCAGTTGGACAGGTGTACCTAATAAAGTGGCCGGTGAGTGTATATATAGCGATATATCGGACGCTGAGCGTTAAGCGGTTAAGCATTGCTACAGCTGTAATTTATCTGCTGCCTGTATGAGACATAGTGGCAATACTTTCTAATGGCAGTTCATGAAAATATATTTAGTTTTGGGTTGTTGTTTTGCCTAATAGGTTCACTATAAGGAGTTAAGACAAGATCAAGTGTACATACAAAATACAAACATACAGAGATTTAAAACAAGTGGAACGAAGGCTCACAATATATATGGAATGATATGACAGCTGGAGGTGAGGGGGCATAACAGTGCAGTTATTGCATAATATAGATCCTAAACAGATGGCTTTGCAGGTTACATTTTAAGGTTTGGAAGGTGGGGGACAGTCTGGTACATTTGGATAGCTATCACCAGTGGAAAGGAGAAGCAAAGACAGCAATAGCAGGTGAGAGAGGGATTGTAGTGGTTTCTACCTTTTACAAAGCTGGAGTCAAGGAGTAGAAGTTCTCTTTACAGAGAGTTTGCCAATTAAGGCCAAAATGCAGACCTGTGGAAAGTTATAACCATTGATTCTCCACTAGGGGATTCTGGGAAATATGCAAATAAGTTTTCCAGGATGGGACAAGGAGAACAATGCCTCTTTTAGCTGTCTAGACAAGGTAGCTAAAAGAGGCATTGTTTTCTTTTACCATAAAGCAGGAACCGTTTTTACCCGGACCCACATCGACAGTCGGATAGAGGCCTCCGTCTGTCCAGACAGGAAGCTCCTGCCCGTCACTGTATACTGCTCGTTGCAGCCAGAAACGGACGCTCAAGCATTATTACTGCAGGTGGAGCGATGTGGCAGGAAGACGTAATCACGTGGCCACGCACCCCTTCCTGTCCGGCAACAGCCAGCAGAAAGGCGACGCAAGAGCCACTACCAAAGGAGAGTATAGGATTTTTTTTATAAACAGCAATGAAAAGATTGTGGCGACCGGGGCCCTAATATATGAAATAATTAATGGTGGGGGGGCAGCATAGAGAATAATTAATTATGAGGGGTAGCATAGGGAATAATTAATGGTGGAGGGGTAGCATAGGGAATAATTAATTATGAGGGGCAGCATATGGAATAATTATTGGTGAGGGGGCAGCATAGGAAATAATTAATGGTGGAGGGCAGTATATGGAATAATTAATTATGAAGGGCAGCATAGGAAATTATTAATGGTGGAGTCGCAGCATAGGAAATAATTGATGGTGGAGTCGCAGCATAGGAAATAATTAATGTTGGAGGGGCAGCATAGGAAATACAGTATTTTTCGGACTATGAGGTACACCAGAGTATAAGGCGCACCATCAATAAATGCCTGCTAAAACGTCTAGGTTCATATATAAGGCGCACCGGATTATAAGGCGCACCTGATTATAAGGATTTATGACCAGTAGGTGGCAGACCTGTGCACAGTTCAAGGCAGCTTTTGTCTGTCAGTATGGTTCATATATAAGGCGCACTGGACTATAAGGCGCACCTTATAGTCCGAAAAATATGGTAATTAATGATGGAGGGGCAGCATAGGAAATAATTAATGGTGGGGGCAGCATAGGAAATAATTAATGGTAAGGGACAGCATAGGAAATAATTAATGGTGGAGGGCAGTGTCACGGGTGCTCCTGCGATCCATGTCGCGGATCGCGGGTACACCCGTGCTCTGCTGGCTGCCTGTCCCCGTCCCCCTGCCCGCACTTACCTCTCCTGGCTCCTGGCTGCATGCATTCCAGGCCACGGGTGTGTGCGCGCTGACTTCTCTGAACTTAAAGGGCCAGTGTTCTTCCCACTGGTGCTGGTCACTTCCGGGTTTCCCATATAACCCGGCGGCTTCCTTCACTCCCTGCCGAATCTTCAAGTCTTCCCACTGAAGTGAAAGCCTTGCGTGTGTTCCTAAGGTCCTGTTCTTGTGTGTTTCCAGAGGTCCCATTTCATGTGCGTTTCTAGACGCTTCCATGTTCCTGTGCGTTTCCAGGTGCCTCCTGGCCCATATCCTGTGGTCTGTGTCCGGTGGTCTGTATCCTGTGGTCCGTGTCCTGTTGTCCATATCCTGTGGTCCATGTCCGGTGGTCCATATCCTGTGGTCTGTATCCTGTGGTGAATGTCCTGTGGTCCATATCCTGTGTTTCCATGTCCGGTGGTCCGTATCATGTGGTCCATATCCTGTGCTCCCAGTCCGGTGGTCCATATCCTGTGGCCTGTGTCTGGTGGTCCGTCTCCTGTGGTCCGTATCCTGTGGTCCATATCCTGTGGTCCATATCCTGTGCTCCGTATACTGTGGTCCGTTCCCGTACGACTGTGCTCCTGCTGTGCTGTCCAGGGTTGCAGCCCAGTGGTGACCTCCTGTTTTCCTGTGCGTCTGTCATGCCTTCCAGTGCTCCACTGCGTTCCTGTTGTCATCTCAGGTTGTGACTGTTTCCTGCATTTGTTGCCTTGGCTGCCACCGCGGGTCTCATACCAACCCCCGTGGTGGTCCAGAGGGTCCACAGACTCTTCTCAAAGAGACTCAGATGGTTCGTCCCTCACGAACTGTGACAGGCAGCATATGAAATAATTAATGGTGAAGGGCAGCATATGAAATAATTAATGGTGGGGGGCAATATATGGAATAATTAATGGTGGAGGGCAGCATAGGAAATAATTAATGGTGGAGGGCAGCATATGAAATAATTAATGGTGGAGGGGCAGCATAGGGAATAATTATTTATTTTTAAACTTTAGTCCACCCCTCCAATGGTCCGAAAGGGACTGTGAATGGCCCCCTATGTAAAATGTTTGGGGACCCCTGCCATAAAGCATGTGCAACGGGTGTTAGGAGCTGCCTAGGGAGACTGATTACTGCTCTAAGTGGGGAACTTTGTAATTGCCGCTGGAACCACTTCCTGGGAGGGCAAGAGTTCTAGTGTTTGTAACCAATGATATACCGTGTTCTTATTGTAAAGCAAGCTGGAAGCTGTTTGGAGAGTGCTGCCACCTCATTAGGGGATTATAGAAACCCCATGTGGGCAGAAGCACATGGTCTAAGTCTGAGGATTTAATCACAATCAAGAAGCAGGTCCTGTGTGCAGCTCCTGCAGAGCTGCCATCTAGACACACTACCAGGAAGCAGAGTTGTCTCAGGCCTGCTGCCTGACACCTCTAGCCAGTCAGGAAACTAGGCTGGAGCAAAGGTTCACTGTCCGAACTCAGCTCCATCTTACCCAGTCCAGCCGGAAGTTATTGCCAGGCTGTGCGCAACCCTTCCTGCAGACCAGCTAACTGCTGCTAATGTTAGTCGGTTGCCTGCCGTTGATGTTCAAACAAAGAACTGTGACCCCTAGATGAGGCTGCTTCACCATCAAGGGCTTCCCATCCTCCCGATATATCCCTCAGGGTTTGCCCCAGGGAGATGCCTCTTTCATTATCCTCTCCCTCCATTATTCTTGCACACACCATCTGCTGGAGACCTGCCAGGCTGTAGGCTCGTTCTCCGGTCCCAATATCAAGCACGGTGACCATAGCGTGCCAAACGCTGCATAAGCCAGCCACTCCAGTATTCTGGGCCCCGGCTGTCTACAAGCACCAGAATAAAAAGGCTATGTTGCTTTCAGGAAACCTAATGACATGATGGGGGATTAAAGCCAAACCAGTATATCTATTCCAGAAAGAGCAGATTCCCAACTGTAGACAGTACTGTTTCAATGTTTAGATTCAGCATATTCATTCAACTTGTCAATTAGACACCTGGCATTCCTTATGATGAACGTAACTATTGGTTATTTAATCCATATATTTTCCACTCAAAGAAAAGGGAAAAAACACCTTCATCGCTGAGTTTCTCCCCTATCCCAAACACACTGATGCATCATCTTTAGTCAAGGGTTTAATGGGTTATGCCCACGAGGACAAGTTTCTTAGATATACTCGGGATAAAACACTCTGTAATTCAATTTTATTAGTAAAAATCCAACATTTCACAGATATAATATATTACCAAAGTAAAAACTGAGTCGGCTGTTCACTTAAAAGGCAACATCAAATTTGTGTATATTTATTTCATAACTATATTAAAACATACAGGCTATAAATATTCACATCCAGTATAATATCAAGAAAAAACAATGTAATGGTCGGAGAGCCCCAAACAACCATTAGCGATACTTTGATAAACATTGGAGTACAGTCTATTCAAGAAATACAAGAAATACATCACTCCTCAGTGTATAAATATTATTGATATGAGTCCAAAGTTAAGGGCATACATTATTAGACCAGTGTCTTACCCATAATGCAAGGTGATGCGGCAACCAGACACCCCAATGTGCATTTCGCTCACGCTTCCTCAGGAGTACAGTATATTAACATGGCGCGGGAAAAGTTACAGTGCATGCCCGGAGTCCGACAGCGCTATTGGAGATCCGGACACTACTATGTCAGATAATATAAGACAGAGAAGGCAGGGTTGTTTTCCCTGTGGGCACTGCATAGTCTGTCTGAAAGTCCTACATATCCAAACATTTGATTCCGCAGATGGGACAAGGACTAAAATCAGGGATTACATTTAATGCAGCTCGACGGGGGTCATATACTATACTACCTGTAGTTGTCCTAAAATTTATATAGGACTTACAAGAGAATTAGAAACGAGAGTAAGAGAACATGTCCGCGACATAATTAAAGCTAAAAAAACAACCAATTGGAAGGAACTTAAGCCAATCCCACGTCACTTCTACCAGAAACATTATTGCAATCCAAGGGAATTTTTGGTAAGAGGCATTGAGATAATACATTGTGGCATCAGAGTAGGGGACATGAAAAAAACTTTAGCACAAAAAGAATGTAAATGGATTGTGCAGTTGGGGACGATGTCCCCGATTGGACTGAATGAAGCATTAAGCTTTGCCCCTTTCCTATAAGAATAGGTTTATTTTGAGGCCTAGCCATACACCACCGTTTGCTTGCTATAATTTGGCTTTTTAAAATCATTGTTGTAATTAATTTGAATAGTGTTATTGATATTTATTGTTTTTTGAGTAATTATAGTATACAAACACTTTGGGATTCATGGGCTCATATGGATAATATGGACTGGAGTGGATGAAAAAAGCAAAAAAAGAGGAAAAAAATCTGTAGAAAGTTGACAGTCGGGATTATATTGATGAGTATTGTTGCTGACCATGTCCATCCCTTTATGACCACAATGTACCCAACATCTAATGGCTACGTTCAGCAGGATAATGCGTCATGTCATAAAGCTGGAATCATCTCAGACTGGTTTCTTGAACATGACAATGAGTTCACTGTACTCAAATGGCCTCCACAGTCACCAGATCTCAATCCAATAGAGCATCTTTGGGATGTGGGGGAACGGGGGATTCGCATCATGGATGTACAGCCGACAAATCTACGGCAACTGTGTGATGCCATCATGTCAATATGGACCAAAATCTCAGAGGAATGCTTCCAGCACCTTGTTGAATCTATGCCACGAAGAATTGAGGCAGTTCTGAAGGCAAAAGGGTGTCCAACCCGTTACTAGCATGGTGTACCTAATAAAGTGGCCGGTGAGTGTGTGTATATATATATATATATATATAATTTGATGAAAGTGGACAACCCTCTTAATACTACAGGTCCCTTTTTAGAATGTAGTTCTTTGAGCTATAATTCACAGAGCAGCTTAATAGTGTAGTAAGCCAGTCAGTAGCTTCAACCTATTCACTTGCGTGGTCTGAGATGGCCTGTGACCTTGAGATAGCTGTATTTAATGTACCCAAAATTTCAACTTGCAACTCATTGCAATGTTGTGCCTCTTTTTTAAGTAAAAAAAAATGTGACTGGAGTATCCCGATGCCACTACTTCATTTATGCCTGAAGAAGACACCATCAGAACCTGCTAAATTGAATATATAGATGGATTTTTTTTAACATGTTGTTCTTTCTTTGTTTGTTAGTTAGTTTACAGTTTTTCTGTTCAATAGACTTTTATTGAAGATGGCATATAAAAACTTTCAAAGTATTAACATTGGAACAAGTGCAAACTAAGTCAGTATACGTATCATAGTGTATATAGAACAAATGACATACACCGTAGGTACAATTTAGAAAAAATGAATAGCCGTTTCATGAAACATAATATTACTGCTGTAATAAAGGCCAATCTCTATATCAAGATGCAAAGAAAGAAGTCGTATAGGACTATAACTCGATTAACATAACTACAAGATTAACAACATTACTCACATAGAACAAACATATATCGGGAACCACATTAGGGGTGGAGGGAGGGTAGGAGGGAAGGAGCACAATAGGGGAAGAAAAGGAAAAAAGGAAAAGAAAAAGGGGGAGCAAAGGGGGAAGGGGGGGGTAGGTAAGGGGTGCGAGGATTCGTCCGCCTGGTCCTAAAATATCTCCTATCTAACCTATACCCCCTCTATCCAAGATGCAAATTCCGTTGAGCTGCGGAAATCTATCCAGGGGGACCAAGTCTTAGTATATTTATCGAACTGCGAGTCCGTCAACCCCTCTATGGCTCTCATTTCTTCCATCCTCATTATGTTATTGAGAGCCTCTGCCCACTGGGCTCTCGTTGGGCACATACTGGACTTCCAGAGCCTGGGAATTATTTGGCGAGTGGCAGCAATGCAGTGTCTCAGAAAGCCTTTCTTCGCCGCTGAAATTGAACCCGGGAACATAGACAGCAGCCCAAGCTCTGGGAGTGGTGTAATATTATCTGACCATAATTTGTTGTAAAGAGCGAAGACCCCCTTCCACAGATCCTGAACCCAGGGCAGGACCACCAGACGTGTAGCATGGAACCCTGCTCCCGGCCACATCTCCAGCAAACGTCAGACACCGAGGGGAACATCCTATGTAGCTTTGCTGGGGTTCGGTACCATCTGGCCATGATTTTAAAGTTTGTCTCTTGAATTTGTGCTGACACAGAGATTTTATGAGTCAGAATGGCCGCCTTGTCCCAGTCCTCCTCAGAAAATGATTTGTTCAGAGCTCTTTCCCATGCTTGTCTATATGGGATTGGTATTTTCGCAGCCCTCTCCTTCAGCAACCACCCGTAGACTGTAGAAATCAAATGTCTAGGAGCAGTTTTATTCGTGAAAATACGCTCTATAAATGTCACTTCCCGTGTAAGCGCTTGTGTGGGTCCTAATGACTGGATAAAACTACTCAGCTGTTTAGCCATAAACCACCTACTACCCCTCATGTTTGTGGGGAACCATCCATCCAGGGAGTGCACGTCCCTATCTACTAAAGCATGCCTTATTTGCACCACCTCGTTTGGTGGAAGTCCGAACAATTCCGGGGTCATGTCCCTCAGAGGGCATCTAGGGTCTAAGAATATTGGTGACATAGGACCAGGTATGGACGTCAAATTGTGGCGTTTCCTCATTATATCCCAGACACCAATAAGTGTTTTATATAGGGGTGTGCGGACCGGGGTTATCCCTCGATTTGTGGCAGAAAGCCACAGAGACGCTCCCAAGGGAGTCGAATTCATGGAGACTTCTAACATCACCCATAGCTTGGAGGGTGAACTTAAAACTGCGTCAACCATGCATGCCAGCATAGAGGCCTCATAGTATAGGCCCATGTCTGGCAGGCCTGCTCCACCCAGTTCTTTGGGTCTGGTGAGAATATAGTGTGACATACGGGGCCTAGATGAGTCCCATACAAATCTTGAGATTATTCCCTTGAGTCTGCTAAAGAAGGGAGAAGCGATACGTAGGGGAATTGTCTGGAAATAGTAAAGTAATTTCGGTAATATGTCCATTTTAATTACACTGATCCTTCCAAACCAAGAGAGTGGCAAGCGCTTCCATGCGAGGAGATCTTTCTCGATTGTGGTCAGGAGGGGTTGGTAGTTCACCTGGAACAGACTAGACAAGTCCGTTGGGATCTGTATCCCCAGATATGTGATAGATTTCTCAGCCCAGCGAAAGGGAAATTCGCCCCTAATCTCTCCCACTAGGGTGTCAGGCAGATTTACATTAAGTATTTCGGATTTGGTGAGATTCACCTTGAAGTTAGAGAGTTCGGAAAAAATTTTAAACTCTACCATAACCGTAGGGAGTGTTATGCGTGGTTGTGTGATGAATAGTAGTAGGTCATCCGCAAAAATGGCCATTTTATGGTGATAGCCGCCCAAGTTTAAGCCTTTAATGGATTCATTGGTTCTGATGGCATTCGCCAGGGATTCCATTACTAGGATGTAAAGTAACGGTGAAAGGGGACACCCTTGACGGGTCCCATTACTTATATTAAATGGTGCAGTAAGGTCCCCATTAACCCTGACCATAGCCGTCGGATGCTGGTAGAGGGCCATTATACGCGTCAGCATGAGAGGACCGAGACCTATCTGTTGAAGTGTCTGCTCCATAAAGTCCCAACTAACCCTGTCAAATGCCTTTTCGGCATCCACAGAGAGTAGGCACGTAGGTATCTTATGACGGCGAGCAGCATGCATCAGGGATATTGTTTTGATCGTATTATCTCTGGCTTCTCTATTTGGGACAAAGCCTACCTGCTCTTTATGAATGAGGCCAGGGATCAGTTTTTGCAGGCGCTGCGCTATCATTTTGGAGTATATCTTTATGTCTATATTTATAAGGGAGATGGGCCTAAAATTGGCGCAGTGTGTAGTGTCCTTTCCCGGTTTTGGAATTACAGAGATATGCGCCATTAAAGATTGTTTGGGAAACGAAGCTCCTTTTGCAATTGCATTATATGAGGCCAAGAGGGGATCTATCAGATCCGATTTCAATAATTTATAAAAGCGCGGGGAGAAGCCATCCGGGCCCGGGCTCTTGCCCACTTTCAATTCCTTGATCACCTGGGAAAGTTCCTCTGGCATAAATTCATCTTCTAATCCCTGTGCTATCTCTTGTGAGATGCCTTTAGGGGCAAATTTAGATAAATACGCAGCGATCTCCTCTTTCCTGTTCGGGTCTGCATGTGTTGGTATATTATAGAGGTTTTCATAAAATTCTTTGAATTCCTCAAGGATTTCTGAGGGACTATGGAGTGCACCCTTAGTAGGAGAGTTTATGGACATCACCCTTGAGGAAAGTAACCTAGGGTGTAGGGCCCTAGAAAGCCATTTTCCGCTTTTATTACCATATTCAAAGTAACCGAAACGCAGCCGATCTCTCGCGCATAGCGTTTTTTGATCCAAGATTTGTAGGATTTGTTGTCTAACAGAAGATAACTCTGCTCTTAGGGCATCAGTCTTCTGCCTCTTGTTTGCAGACTCAAGGGAAGTCAGGGTAGCTAGCAGGGTCCTTAGTTTAAAGGCATTTTGTTTCTTGAGTCTAGCCCCATGAGACATAAATATTCTACGGAGTTCACATTTTAACCCTTCCCACATTGTCGGGGCATTACTAGAATCAATTATGTTGCCTGTTTTAAATCTCTCTAAGGCCGTCCTGATCTCAGTCAGACATAAGACATCTTTTAGCAAGTGGTCGTTTAGTCGCCAAGAAAATGTTTTCCTCTTCTGAGGATAGGGTCTGATCGCTCCCAGTACCGGCGCATGGTCAGACCACAAAATAGAGTCAACGGAGCATGTAGGACCGAGATCAAGAAGGGAGTGGGAGATCAGAATAGTGTCAATACGGCTATATGTGTTGTGCACACTAGAGTAATGACTATAATCCCTAAGTGTAGGATGTAGTATTCTCCAAAGGTCTACTAAGTTCAATTTGGCTATTGCTTGTTTGAGTCTACGGGTGGCTGCAAAAGAAATTGAGGACTTACCTTCAGAAGTGTCAAGGCTTGGATCAAGTGGTACATTCAGATCACCTCCGAGTATGATGGCCGATCCCCCAGCAAATTCTGCCAAATTCTCCAAGAGACAAAGACCGTACGCGATTTGTCCTACGTTTGGGAAATATACGTTAGCCAGGGTGTATACTGAGCCTGCTACAGATATCTTAAGAAAGAGAAATCTGCCTTCTTGATCCACCCTAGAGTCCAGGACCTGCGGAGAAAAGGAAGAGTGAAATGCCACGGAAACCCCTTTGGACTTCTGAACAGGATTTGGAGCATGAAACCAGACATTATAGAACTTATTACGACACACCGGCATACAAGAGGTTTTAAAGTGCGTTTCTTGGAACATGACTATCTGAACACGCAATTTATGGAATTTGTATAGAATTTGCCCTCTCTTTCCTGGGCTATTTAGGCCCCTAGCATTGAACGTGGCAAAGGACAGGTTAGACATAATGATTCGGCAGTGATGTCACTCGCACCAAAGGGAGAGGAGAAAAGGGTAAGACGCACAAAGACAAACAAGGACAGACAGGGGAGCTCAAATGGCAGACTTTATACTAAAATAAAAGGAAACAAGCAATCTGTACACCAGGTTCCCAGTCCCAAGGAAACTAGGAAGCCAGTATATACAGTGCAATATATTATTCTATTCTTGGGTGCTATGCACTGAGCAACACAAATTGTTGCTAACCCTACTTGGGAACTAGACAAGCTTATGACGGTTGTGCATTGGCACCAAACCCTAAGAGAGAACATGGCTCAACAGGCCAGGTATACGGCAGCAGGCGTAACAAATCTTATATTGTGCAACAATAGCGCTCTAAGGTGCCCCCAACTGGGCGTTACAAGTGGGAAATTCACAATAAACCAAGATAGTGGAGGCTTCAGGGGTATCCACTAAACGGGATGTATCTCAGGTTGAACTCGTAGAGGCAGCACTTCTGGGTCTCTTGGGATCCCTTTGCTGTTTGGGCGGGACTCTGTTCCATTGTTCCCTCGGCGGTGAAACAGGCAGAGATGAGGCGGACCTCGGCCAATTGGTTATGCACCATTGGTAGCTCAAAGTTCATAGGAACTGGGGGTAGATCCCAGACGTTGAATGAAGAGTCTTCCATCTTTCCTGGCCAGCAGATTGGCAAGGGGTACCAGCCCAGCGTGTAAGGTGAGTTGTCGCGATCCCGTAGGAGCTCAAAGGGCTTAAGAGCTTCATAGGAATAGTGTAGTCTGCTACGCAATTGGTAGGAATCAACTGGATGACTCGCCATGGTTTGTATGCGCCCCAGAATTCTGGACCCGCTGCAGGATCGTTCGCTTCTCTCCCTTGTAAAAAGTTATGCGACATAATGACGATGTCGCAGCAGTTTAGGATCAGAGGAGCGCGCGACCAGTGTGCGATTTATCCGTCCAATCTCAATCTCTTGCTGTGCAGCATTTGTAACAAGGTATCCAAAGATTACTGAGTCCCAAGTCTATAGTTGTTTCCGCAAATCTCTTCTGGGTAGCCACGTATTCTCAAATTATTCGCCTATGAACGGTTTTTCAAGTATCGTGCAAGATGATCCATAAATACTATTTTGCAGATGTGTGTGTGTAGAATTACCTACTTATGAGAGGAATACCTACATACCGCACGGTCACTCCCTGACTGGTCCTCTAGCTCCAGGACTCTGTGTCCCACATGCTTAATCTCTGACTATGTCTCCATGCTTTCTTAGGCTGGAGGGCGTCCATCTTCCCTAAATGTTTGAAGGTCTTCTCCCTCGTGGGGTAGTGCAATTATATGGGCCCTACCAATCCCCTCTCCACTGCCTACGTGAGGCAGGCGAGGAGGCACCAGGCCATATGCCCTCCATACGACTGCAGTCAGGAGGCCTTGACAGAGGGATTAGGCTGTGGGGAGATGCCCATACGTTGGAGAGGCCCACGAGAGGCAGTAAGCCCCATGGTGTTGGTGTGTGGGAGCCCAGCTTGTTTCCCACATGCATGCTGGTGAGCGAGACTTCCCCATATCTTGGTGATCTTGGAGAGGGGGGGGCGGAGGGCACATACGTTATGACCGGGGACTGCGAGCTGTCGCACGCTCCTCTGGTGAGTCATGTTGCTGGCTTCCTCCTAGTGTTGGTGAGGCCACCTTGTCTGCCCACGTGGCTTGAGCGCGCTGGGTTGGAGCAGACCCCATTACTGGGCTCACTCTCTCTCCTACCTGGACCGGAGTGGTGCGTGGTGCCTCCCTTTGTGGTCCGGTCTCGGCTACCCCCACTTCATCCGCCTCCCGACCGGGTGCCAAGGCAGCTGTCACAGGCACTTGCTGGGGCAGTCTCTCTCTCCCCTGCGTCTTCGGGGAGGAAGCGCTGGCGCTCACAGTGCCGGCGGCCATCTTGGGTGATGCCGGCCTCTTGCTGACAGAGCCCGCCGGCTCGAAAAAGGTGGACAAGCTCCCGGTTTCTTTCTTCGGGCGGGATCTCCCGGTGTTCCTGCCGCCTTTGCCCACCATCATGGCTAAGGTAAGAGGTAATTAACGCCTGCTGCACTGGTAGATAGCCGGGTTCCGGAGCGGAGCACTCAGTCTGTGCGTCCTAACCCGCCATTCGCTAGCCACGCCCCCAGTTTACAGTTTTTATTTTATTTTATCCATACTTTATAATGCCATGGGCTTTTAACCATTATCTTCAAGGATAATTCCTCTGTAAGTCATTGTAAAAGCTTTTTGAATACTTCTGTAAACTACATCTAGTATTCCAACATCAGATGAACGATATGCTTTGAGAGAACATTAAAGATGAGAGATTACAGTATGTTCCAGCGCCGTGTCATTTTATTTTAGAGGAAGTGGCTACACTACTTGTTGTTTGTTCGTACATTTGTTCTGTTTTGGAACTAGTTTTGTATCCTTTATTGAACGTACACATTTTGACTTACAACAGGAAAAGAATAAGTGTGTCATTGCTTAGGCATCCAACTCATGGGGCCCCCAGCCATCAATAGAAAGTACCCCAGAAGGTTCCATAAAAGTGAAAAGACTGTTGCTTAGGCATGCACAGGAACAGTATATTCACAATATAGACAAATACAATAGTATGGCAGTATATTTTATAGGTGAGCAGACCCCCTAGCATTCAAATACCCTATGGAGCCTGAAATAATAGTAAAAAAAAAAAGTTTTAAAAAATATTTTAAAATAAAAATTCAAATCACCCCTTTCCTTAGAACACGTATAAAAAACCCCCCAAATATACAATGAAAATTATAAACATATCAGGTATCACCACATCCCAAAATATCCGATCTGCCAAAATATAAAAATAGGATGTTGAACCCTAAAATGGAAAATAGCACCTAAATGTCCGAATCGCCACTTGCCATTTTGCAAAGGTCACACAGTTGTCAAAATAAAAGAAATGAAAACGTTATCCTATCCCACAAACAATGACACCTTACACAGTTCCATACACTGATAAAGTTTTTGATGTTTTTCAAAGGTATAATGACATAACGAAACTATATAAAACCTTGTACTGATCCAAATAATAAATGGGAGGTGTCATCCCAACCGCATACTGAAATCTGTAAAAATAAAGCTCATCAGAATATAGCGCATCAGTGTTTTATTGCTTATACCGCATTTGGAATTTTTTCATATCACAGTATATTAAACAGTGCCACTAGGAAGTGAAATTTGTCTGGCAAATGACAAGCCTTCTTATAGTTTTTTAAACAAAAAAAATCAAAAAGATACGGCTTGTGGAATGAACGAAAAGACGTAGTTTCGAAGTGGTTAAAAAAATTAAAGAGGTTAAAAAAATTAAATAAGTTTTTGATTGGCATCTTGTATTTGGTGACAGGTCTTTCTTAAGATAACTACATACATAAAATTATTGTTTTGGTGTTTTAAGTTATAGATTATGTGAAATCGTTCTGGTGTTCGAAGAAGTGCTATGTGCTACTTAATATAAAAACTTCTGTGTTGTGCTTTTGCATGGGTTATTGCGACAGTGAATTTGAGCTTTATTGCTCTTGTCTATTTCATTAACTTCCATTTTGACAACTATGTATTATAAAACTGTATTGAGCAAGTCTGAATTACAAATACAAAATATCCTAATTAAACTATATAAAGGGTAAAAAGTAATGTACCATTGGATGCTGTTCTACCTAGAGCATCTTATGTTTAGACCTGGTAAGTGTCTTTATGAATTTCCACTAATATTCTCAAAGACACAAGGAGGAAATGGAAATGTTGATGATGTTGTTACTAAATACATAGTTGAAAATGTGTGCTACTTTCTTAAGCTGCCTGTATTTCCCATTCTGTAACAAACCTAATGCGATTTGAAGGAAGTGAATTGTAACGTTAATATCACACCAAAAGTATCTAGGGACTAGAGAACCAAAGAATTGGGTGCCTTTAGAGACATTCCACCTGCCACAGAGCTGTGTTTTGCCTGCTGGTCATACTAGCGCTTATTGCTAGGAGTTTATATCATGGGGCAGTGCAACTTCAGCTCTTGCACCTCTGTGTAAGTTCTTTGTTGGTGTACATTTCAGTTATATTTCATACTTGGAGAAGGTTTGCACATCTCCCATCTTAAAATGTAGGAGAAAAAGACAGGGGCGCTTCTATGGTGTAATACCCTTTGTCAATAGTGGGAAAATAAATAATGATATAGCTGCTCACCTGGTGGAGTTGTGCTGGCAGGCACAACTCTGTGATGCACATGTATTATAATACGGCGTTCCTGTGCTGCCACGTTCTCAAGATACAATCCTTTTCTCCGGGGTGATAGGAATCTATCTTGTAGATAAGTCCAATCGATGTATGTAGCGATGTTGAGCGTTTGAATGGCGCTAGGACGACCCAATTGGTATTTTCAAGATCTTTTAATATACAGCGATTGGGCGCTGTATATACCCAATACAGCGCCCAATCGCTTTCAATTATTGTGTAGGCGCGAGGTATATTGGATATATACGTTAAACACCCTTGTCCCTGATGGCCTCAATGAAGCCAATGAGACGATCCTCTGAAAACATGCATCCAAACTCTTTTACCTTCTCACACTCAGCTACTTATTCCGATCCATTCTACAACACGTTAGCCTTTTTGTCCTATTCCGACTTCCGTAGTTGTAGTTTCTCATGTCCCATGCCGGCTTCCATAGTTGTAGTATCCCATGTCCTAGCAGGGATCCGTACCTGTAGTTTTTTCTGCTTCCCGCAGCTTTTCATTGCCCACAAGACCAAGTCTATCTTAATGCTCTGTATGTATAATAATATTATGAGTTCACAATGAATTTTTGTCTCTAAATATGTTTATTAAATCTAAAATGAAGTTGTATGTTATTTTATCATCTGTATTGTTCATCTCAAGCTTATGTAACTATGCTAATTACCGGATACTGTCATTTACCAATGAGATGACACCGGTTTATTTAAATAGTCTCTCACTTCTAATGTATATATATGAACCAGAAGAAGCGCTCGGTTCGAGCGCGAAAGATGTTGTTCAGAACTAATTTTATAGACTTTTATTTATTTATTATTGTGTACCTATTTTATAAAATTAAAAGATCTTGAAAATACCAATTGGGTTGTCCTAGCGCCATTCAAACACTCAACAATGCTACATACATCCATTGATCTCCCATCTTAGGCACTGAAAGAAACCCATAGCCCCAAAAATATGTTGTTTTTCTTTTATTTCAAAAGGATGATAAATAACACCCTAAGTTGTTAGATGATCACAAACCAAACGTTTTATACATATAGTCCAGGGGTGGCAATACTACAGGTTAAGATTTTACCAATTCCAGTTCTATTAAAACAGGGCACAACCAAGAATGCATTTGTTATTCATGGATTTGGGCAAGATAAGTATTTAAGGGGTATTTTCATTTCGGCAAATTAATATCACAAGAAAAAAAGTTTTGTACCGTGTTAGCCAGTTGAAGAAATTCCTGTTGCTTTTGATCAACGTTATTGCTTGTATGCTGAAAAATAATACAATTTTCCTATATGCTTTCTGTATATTCCACACAGTTTTCTAGATCTTTGCTTGCTGTCCTTCTATAGAAAGCTTCATTGTTTACTTCCTGTGGATAGAAATCTGACGATGGTCACACATGTGCACGGATCGGTATATCACAGACAGTAATCAGAGCTGTGTGATATAACGAGTCATGCACCTGTGTGACCATGGTCAGATTTCTGTCCACTAGATATAAACAATGAAGCTTTCTATAGAATGACAGCAATCAGAGATCTAGAAAACTGTGAGGATTTGATACAGAAAGTGTATTGGAAACTTGTATAACTTTTCATTATTCTAACAATATCCATTACTTATTGAAATGGGACTATCCCTTTAAGATATAGATATTCAATGTGTATCATCTTTTTATGATATTAAAGTTGACTGCACTTTACCCAATAGGGGTTTAAAATAGTAATGTGAATTGGATTGTCATAACCACTCAACATTCTATGAGGAGTATAGTTAGTTCTTTTATCATATAATATTGAATATTATATAAAACCGTTTTGCTATAAGAACTTCATCTCAGTCCCTAGTGACGGAGAAACATTGATTAAAGTAAAGGGTATATTGTAATATTTGGCAGAGAAGTTATGTAACTCAATATTTTTTAAAATGGTCCTTACCAGAAATACCAGTGAAACCTTAGAAGCAAAAACTGGATTTCTTTTTTCACTTTTGTAATACCAGTTCTGTCACTGATACTTTTACACTTAGTAGCCAGCTCTCTAGCAGATATGGTTTGAAGCAACAGATCATGTTCAAGAGTGGAAAATTCCATTGGCTTCCTTGCAGCTCTTGGATAGATTTTATACCCTGACTTCTAAGAGGGACACATGTGTTTCGAAATCCTCCCTTGTCCAGGTTGCCTTTGGTGTTTTCTCATGTTTTTTCTTTGAGACCTACAACCTCATTTGATACACATTCATTTTTGAATACTAAAGATGTGTCTTATTACCAGAGTTTACTGGAGTTAGTTGTTATATGAACTATTGTATTATTTATTTACAGTGGATAGTTTAAGCTTCATTTTGACCTGGGGAGGAACAGATCATAAGCTTATGTTATGCAGTCAATGCCATTCACATGATTTAAAGTTGACTGAAAAAATCAGGTGTGCTAGATGAATGACTACAGCACAAACTGATATTACTTATCATTTATGACACCAACATCCCTAGTATCTTCAGTTTTTTGGAACAGTAATTTTTATTAAGTTTAATAAATTATATACATAGGTTTCCAAAATTTGGGTATCCAATGATGTATATCAAGTTGAATGTACACAATTTCAACCAAGAAGTTTTGTAAGAGAAATGTGTAAAAGTGACTTATGAAGACATATACTTGGTTAGCAAAATTAGTCAGAAATTTTATTCTGACAGCAGTCAACTCAAGGCTTATTACAGTAATGTGAATGTGTGGATGGGCATCCAGATTTCTTAAAAGTAAAGCTGGTAGTGATAAATTGGAAAGGAACAGATTTTGGTATGAACAGCTTCCATAACTTTACAAAATCATCTTGCACTATATATGGAGGAAAACTGCCTTGTCTGTTTGGCATCTCCAATATCTGTTTGTATGGTCTTTGAGGATCTAGAATAATCTGAGCAAAGTATCATCTGTATCTCAATTTTACAGCATTTTCCCAATAATTAGCACATTCAGAGTATTGTGAAACACGGGTTGCCCTTGGCTTGAAGTGGCTTGGCTTGGAATTTCCATTTCCAGGTTCCAACTTTTGTTTTCCTTTCTAGTATTTTTAAGTATTTTCAGTAACTAGTGGAAATGCCTTTTAGACAAGGCTGTACTCCAGTTTTAGTTTTGGTCTGTGGTTGGGAACTTTAATATCCACAAGCAAACAAACACAACAAGTTGAAGATCACTCAGTAACTTTGGTCTCAGCTCAATCTCCTTATTTCAATAAATTATTAGTCAAGAACGTGTCTCTTCACAAGGTTCATCATTTCTGGTGTGACAAACATGGCAGTGGAGGTGACTTGTATGCTTCCTAATAGTGAGACTGCCAGGCAAGCATTGTGCAGTGGCCATTACACATGTCTGGGATGTTGTCCCTAGAGGCATCTGCATTAGTATGCAAAAACTGTGAAAAGTAGAAGTTTAGAAAATGGAAAACTGTTTAGAAATTGAGTGGGAAAACTGAGCTAACATCTCAAGAAATTGAAGGAGCTGTCAAGTTTGTTGTTGGAAACCTGATGGTATGGTGTTGTTTTACAGCCAAATGCCTAGGATAAAGGATCAATGGTGATCTCAGTACTTTGATATGTGCAAGTATCCAACAAGATGAGCTACTTTGCATACTCAAGTACTATGGCTATTGAAAGGACAACATAGTGTACTAGAAGGGCAACAAATTTAAGCGACTAAAATGGAAAAAATATGTTTCAATGACAATGAAGCAGCGTTGTTGGATTGCCCCAAAGTCCCTGGAACTTAACCCAATCGAACATTTTTGTTGAAGAAAACATTTATTCCATATAGACTAGTGTGCACCAACATTGGGAATGTTAAGAGACCTTGGTCAGGTTACAGTTGAAACACGTTTTAATTTGATGGAAAGATAATTAAAATTAGCATTTTTAGGAGCAAAACAGTAAATGCAGTAACCTGCCCCTTGCTTTCGGCTTACCCTTTGACTGCTTACAATTCTGTGTCAGTTTTACATATGCTACATCCCTTTCTTCTTATTTCATTTTGATGTTTAAATTGATTTGTTAACTATAAGACTCATTATGAATTATGTAATGTAATAAGTTAAGATTAAAAAAAAGATTATTTATATGTAAGCATAGTGACTTAACTAGAGTTTATAAAATGATCTTTGATTGTTGATAAATTGATAGTAGTGTTAGTACAGCTTAGTGGATGGCGAGTTATGGAGCCTGAAAGTTAAAAATTTAAAACATTGTTACCTTTTTGATCATCAGTGTATAATATAACACCCACTCTAATCAGAGGGTGTGGTATTAATTTCATAAGCCACCTAAACCCAAAGTATTAATACAAACTCTTCTCTCACCTTTCATTTTAACACTCCAATTCAAACATTGGACTCCTGGATCAAATCACAATGGTCTTATTTATTGACGAGGTCACATGTCTCAAAAACACCAATAGACTCAATGAGAGATTTATCAAGGCTTGCACAAAAGCTGTTTGATGTAAAAGCCTTAAAATAATCACTATCCCTTGTGCATGGCCAGTTTCTGCCCTATGCCTGCACAATAGCTATAGCTATATATGTATTGTAATTATAGACTGGTGCACGATTCATCAGTTTGAAATATCTTTAGAATAGTCCTCTACTTCTAATTGCTAATCTGATGCCAGACAAGTTGAGACTTAAATTGATGTGTGAACCCTACACTATCGAAATACGATTTTTAGCATTAGAAACACTATCCAAAAAGAAAGCAGATGATTGTGAAAGCCAATGTACTGTAAGGTGATCTTGGATTTGATGTATTTTAAGACAGTTTGGTTTATAATTAAACTAACATGAAACATGGTGATGAATCAGGAATTTCAAAATGTTGACTAATTTTCTAATTTCCAACGAAAGGAAAAAAAAGCCTTCAGGTCTGCATTGGTTTATCTGCTTTCTTGCTGTTTGTGTTTTTTTAATGTTATCAACATTTAACATTTGTTTATGTTTTTAATCAAAGCAGTCAACTATAGTACACATTAGCTTTATAAAGTCCTAGGGAAAATAGAACATCTTTCTTGTTCAGTCATAATGCTTTTGCTTGTACCGTACTTTCATTTTCATAAATATTGAGTATTGGGGTATATGTTTATCGAGATTAAGGCTAAACAAGCGTGTGCAAATAACCTTGCTGGAAAACTTCTTCTGTACTTTTAGATGGTTTCATGATATCAGGAATTCATACAGCACCTTGATAGAATTACAGTGCACTTACACAAAACCTACATGACACCCTACTAACACAACCCTACATTATAAAACACAGAGAAAAACCTACATTTCTGTGTACAAGCTATGCTGGTGCCATTTTATTATAAAGTGATGTTGAATAAATGCTGAAATAACCAGTAACTTTTCAACATTCTTTAAATAAATCGATAGTACAATTCAATAGACGAATACATGTTGTCAGAGTAGAGTGCTCTATTGTGCACGTTTGCATTTATTTTTATGAACTCGGTTGTGTAAGCTAGAAGGCAAAATCTCACCAAAACTGTATGTAGAACATTCAGAAAGTCACAGAAGCAAAGTCTCTTCTGGAAAATTAAGAAAGCAAGTAACATAATGGGGGTCATTTACTAAGGGCCCGATTTGCGCTTTCCCGACGTGTTACCCAAATATTTCCGATTTTCCCTTAATTGCCACGGGTTTTTGGTGCATCGGCATCGGCGCCGGCATGCACACGACGGAAATGGGGGGCGTGGCCGAACGAAAACCCGACGGATTCAGAGAAACCTCCGCATTTAAAAAAAAAACAGACCATAACATCAATTGTTATATATCTATACTTATGCATGGAAATTCTTAAGAATACATGATCATTGCCAATACGCAAAAAAGAATATTCCGTCTCAAAATATATGCATCAATGGGGCACATGTATCAAACTTTTGGCTTTCCTTTTTCTTTAATTTTTGAGACTTTTCATGGTGCTTGTGCTCATTTGCGACTTTCATCTGCACCTAGAATGGTCTCCCTTCAAAGTTTGCCATTGTCTAGTTTTCTTTAGTGTTCCCTGGGGTATCACCTAAATCCAGATGTGAAAGTTGCAACTTTTTACAAAAAGTCTCAAATTTTGGTGCAAATATAAGGCTGCCCCAGAGAAGGTGTAGAAATTAACTTGAAAATGATCGCAATGTTTGGAGACTTTTGTTTTAAAACTTTCCAAATTCACTAAAGACCAAACGCCACATGTATCAATAAGGAAAAACCGCTGGGGAAGATACGTCTGACCAGCAGCAAAGCCAAGAAGAGTCTGAAAAAACAGATGGACAAATCCAGACTTATTATACATGTGCCCCATTATTCCGTCACTTGACAAAGGTAGGCCATTAAATATTTGGGCATTACTTCAAAGTCACTTCACGGTTGATTTTCTGGATGATGCCACCACACCAGGCCATGAAAGAAACATCATCAAGTAGCTGGTTAGCTGCTTGACAACATAATGCTAGTGGTTTATTAGGCCAATTTCTGATGACAGGTTCCCTTTAACATATTTTGCTTTAAATATAACAATAAATAACAAGAATATAAATTAAAAAATAATAGAATAATATACCGTAGTCTAATTCATATATGTAAAAAAAATCTCCATACTTTCTTTAGATACATTCCATTCATTCCAGTGACAAGTGACATTGCTTATTTCATTCATATTTTTATATTTAGAAAGGTGATGAGATTTTTTAACATAAAAGTTTTAGACTATATTATTCTATTATTTGTTAGCTCATATTCTTGTAATTTGTTGTTGTATTTTGAAAAAAATATGTTAAGGAGTGAATATTTAAGGGACGTGTGACTAGCCAGAGATAAGATTATTTTAATCTAAAAGTGTTATGATTTTATTTTCTTGTGAGTATAATAAATACTTTTAAAGGAGCTAAAGTCTTGTGTGATCTGTACTATGGGCCTGCTCCATCTCTTCCATGTGACTAGACTGCTGAGGATACCGCAGAGGAAACCACATCTGTGATCGCACAATGGTGTGAACAGTGCCCTGTCAATGTGAATTAAGGATAGTGAAAAGATGTTGGTTCTAGAGCTCTTTTTAGAAACTGTTTCTCAACACTGACAAGTTTGGTGAGATCATTGCCTTCATTTGCGGCCTTGATACAATTAAGGTTGAAGCACAACAAACTGAAGTTTTTATATTTTGGTTATTGTCTGCCTTAGTCTCACACTGCCTATTTGATGAAGCGGAATAATAGCAAAAGCTAGTGCTAGCTCGTCTGAGACTAAGCAATTTCTGTAGGACAACAACAATCATCTTTGGGATCTTATTGTTAACCACTTTTATTGGTTGGTCAAGGTTTTGGCCTGCTTGTTGGTCTTAAATTCTGTTTGAATGAAGCGAATTGGTTGTTCTTAACTATTGCTCAAAGTCTCAGACCCTTGTTAAGTGAAGTCTCTAGAAGCGCAGCAAGAATAGCAGTAACATCACATTAGGATTATCTGAGGTCTTTTAGACTTTGTAATGAAGAAGTCATAAGATGTTCTTCAGCTGAGAGATGGCAACTCCCATATGAGCAAAGCATTATGAGTTACAATTTCATCCAAATTAACCTGGAAAATGATCTATAGTGGTTATAAAATTATGCTATGTAGAACTTTTATCAAACAGATGTCCTGTGCTTTAAATGGATTTCCAGATTTCAGTTGAAATATTATGATTATACATTTTCCATGGCATGTTAATATTATTGTTATCCTACCCTAGCATATGTATAGCTTTGTGTAGCCAAATTTCTGGACCTTACTCGTTATTTAAAGCAACGTTATATTGAAGCTTCTAAGGGAGAATAATTGAGTTGAATCAAAATGCCTGCTGCTAAAGCTTCTAAAAGACTTAACTGCAGAGACTGCAGTGTCTCCTGTCTTTGGAACATTTGCCAGAAATATCTTCTTCTTTAGTTGAGAAGTAAGGTCTAGCCTTGGGGGGGATGGGAAATGAAAAGAAAACTGGATGTTTTGCTTTTCTGACGTGCCTAAAATGAACATCTACACCATGGAAAGATGTTTTGAGATGTAATGGATTGTGATGAAACGTGGGGTGGGACATCATCTGCTACTGTAATTTGATCTACAGTGGATAGCCACCTCCTTGGCATAATACAAGTTTATTATCTGAAATAGAAGGTACACAGGGCCGAATTACCTCTTGTGTTAAAAGAGCACAAAGGCTTTTATTGATGAGAAAGGACAGGCTGTATTTTAGATAGAAGCGCACAGTTCATTCAGTGTGTCTTACCAGAGGCTCTATGCAACAAGATGTTTTTTTTTACTCTGTATAATATTTTTCATCTTTAACTTACAATTATTAAAGTCATATCTGTAGTGTATATACATGGTGTCTAGTATGGCCTGTTACTCTTTTTCCCTGAATACATTTATTGCAAACCACCTGGATTTTCAGAATTATTATCCAAAGTTAACATACTACACTGTAACGAATGCAATAGTTATTTTATGCTTATGTTTTTTGTGTTGGTTTATGCAAATGCTTAAAACTCTGCTTCTGACTTTAGTATTGTGTTTGTGCTCTTTTGTTAAATTTGTTTTATTTAAGGCTATTGAAAATAATGAACTCACATTTTGGCCTTTGGTTTGAACTGACCCTGATTGATCACAAAAATGGGGGTCCCTTGTATCTTTTGATCAATAGAGAAGTTGGTGGCACTTTAAGGATAAGTGATACCATGATATAGTGGGTAAAGAAAGTATTCAGACCCCTTTAAATTGTTCACTCTTTGTTTTATTGCAGCCAATTGGTAAGATCTTTTTTTGCTCATTACTGTACACTCTGCACCCCATTTTGATAGAAAAAAACTGAAATGTAGATATTTTTGCTAATTATTAAACAACAGAAAATTAAATATCAACGGTCATGTTCAGACCCTTTGCTTAGTATTGAGTAGAAGCATCTTTTGAGCTAGTGCTATCATGAGTCTTCTTGGGAAGCAAAAAGTTTTTCACATTTTTGGGGATCCTCTCCAGTTCCCTCAGGTTGGATGGTGAACATTGGTGCACAGCAATTTTCAACTCTCTCCAGAGATTCTCAAATGGGTTTAGGTCAGGGCTCTGGCTGGGTCAGCCAAGAATAGTCACAGATATGTTCTGAAGTCACTGCTTTGTTATTTTAGCTCTGTGCTTAGGTCATTGTTGAACCTACGGCCTAGTATGAGGTCCAGCACACTCTGGAAAAGATTTTCAACCAGGATATCTCTGTACTTCGCTTGGTTCAACTTTCCTTCAATTGTAACCAGTTGTCCCTGCAACTGAAAAACACCCCCATAGCATGATGCTGCCACCCCAATGTTTGACTGTTGGGATTGTATTTGGTAGGTGAGGAGCTGTGCCTGGTTTTCTTCACACATATGTTTAGAATCAGAAAGTCTTGTCAGACCAGAGGATCTTTTTCTGAGAGTCCTTCATGTGTTTTTTTGCAAACTGTTTTCAGGCTTTCATATATATTTCAATGAGGAGAGGCTTGCTTTGGCACACTCTGCCATAAAGCCCTTTCTGGTGGAGGGCTGCAGTGATAGTTGATTTTGTGAAACTTTCTCCCATCTCCCTACGGCATCTCTGAAGCTCAGCAACACTGATTCTGGTTCTCTCACCAAGGCTCTTCTCCCACAATTGCTTAGTTTGGTTGGATGGCCAGGTTAAGGAAGAGTTGTGGTCATCTTCCATTTAAGGATTATGGAGGCCACTGTGCTCTTAGGAACCTTAAGTTCTGCAGAAATTATTTTGTAACTTTGTCCAGATCTGTGCCTTGGCACAATTCTGTCTCTGAGCTTCTTGGGCAGTTACTTACACTCATGATTCTCATGTGCTCTGACATGCGCTGTGAGGTCTTATATAGAGAGGTATGCCTTTCCTAATCAATTCCAATCAGTTTAATTAAACAGAGCTGGAGTCCAATGAAGGTGTAGAACCATCTCAAGGAGGATCAGAAGGAAATGGACAGCATGTGAGTTAAATATAAATGTCAAAGGGTCTCAATACTTATGACCATGGGATATTTTAGTTTTTCTTGTTTAATACATTTGCAAAAAAAGATCTTATTTGATTTTACCAATTGGCTGGAATGAAAAGTGTTTTAGGGTCTGAATACTTTTCATACCTAGAATACCCCTTTTAGTTTTCAATATGGCATCTTAAATTCTTAGTAATGCAAACTGACTCTACATTGAAAATAGAAGATAATAGAAATAATATAGATATAAATCTTATTTATACTGTGATATTTGCTAATAAAATTTCTGCATCTATAAAACTGGCCACATTAGATGATTAGAGTTCCCTTTTTTGTTTTTTTGTCTTTAGTATATTGGATATCTTTTTTTTGTAAACATTAACCTTAAGTACATATTGACCAGAGTTCAATGGTGAAATGGTTTTATTTTTTGACTGCAGACATTGAACTAGATTATACAGTGACCAAAATGGCAAAATTTTCTTAACATAAATTTGACCTTGAATATTGAAAGGAACGTCATTTAACTCTGAAATCTACCATCAAAATCAAGTATGATAAACCACTTCCTTCTAAAATTAACTTTTGCAATTATGTTAATGCGAAAGGCTATGGACATATTATCAGAGCCCCTCCATGCTGCAAATTCACATGCTGTTACATTCTGAAGAAACATTTCCCACCTCCAACTGTGTGCTCACTGCTGTTGAGATCAGAGGATGTACAGGCAGCAGGGTGAGACTGAGATGTACTGCTGCAGTATAACAACAGCTTGAGAAGCCAGGTACCTTCTGTAACACACCCATAACCCAGGCTCATTAGCAACATTTTAAAAGTTTATAGAAGAAGGAATGGTGCCATGGATAACACATATAACTAGATTACCATAGTTAAGGTGCCTGGATCTATAAGTAAGTGCCCCAGGATTATAACACTTGATAGCTTACATTTAAATTCATACATTTTCTATAAACTGTGCAAACCAGAAAACATAGGATTTAGAATGAAATAGCTATAATTATAATGCAAACATGTTTTCTTTTCTGTTTTTCAGAATTTTCAAATGCCTAATCATTAACCATGGAAGTTCTTCAATGTGATGGTTGCGATTTTAGAGCCCAATCCTATGAAGAGCTAAAGACTCATATACAGGATGTTCATACAGCATTTTTGCAGCCCACAGATGTTACAGAAGAAAGTCCTAGTCAAGCTAGAACTGTGGGTACGAATTCTACAAACCAGCCAGATGCGGTGTTTTCAACTTTGAAAGATGAATATGTGCCTACAGAAGAAACTCATGGTGGGTATTATACAGTATATATTCCCTTTTTACATTCAGGTAGCTTTTCAATAATGCATGCTTTTTCATACTAACCGTTGGTTTAATTAAAGGAAATCTACCGCTAAAGTAAAATAAAATTAAACTAAACATTCTCACCCATACTCCTCTTCTCCTTGATCCCGACTCTTCTTTAATCTTGACTCGCTGAGATTGGGTAAAAAAATATTTACAAAGTATTCATGCCTCTCGCATGGGAGAGCTGGGAGAAGGAGGTATCTATTGTGCAGATGGCATGTGCTTGACGTCACCTCCCTCTCCAACATGCAAGAGGAAGTTGACATCACGTGAGAGGCATGAATAACTAGCACCCCGGAGTTCTAGACATCGCCACCTTGTGCTCCCAGCTGCTTTTTATAACTTTTTTCCAGCAATCCCGGCTTGTCAAGATCATAGAAGACCTGCGCCGGGATCGAGGAGAAGAGGAGGATAGGTTTAGTTTAATTTTACTTTATTTTAGTGATAGATTTCCTTTAACACAAATGTCTGTTACTCATATAAACTCATATAAACCTATTCAATTAAATAACATCATCACTATTTTTTAGGTCAGAATACTCCTCAGACAACTACAGGATCATACTACAGTCCCAGTTCTGGTTTCTATGGCCTGTCATCAACGAGCAGTTCCAAACCAACTAATAAGTTTTTCCAGTGTAAATTTTGTGTTCGGTATTTTCGGTCAAAATATCTTCTGGTGGAACATACAAGGAAAGTCCATGGACAAACTGGTGGAAATACAGGACCTTCTGGAAATTATAATATTATGCTACATGATGGGTTCGGAAAAGTATTCTCATGTCAATTTTGCACTTACAAGTCACCTAGAAGAGCAAGAATAATCAAGCATCAAAAAATGTATCACAAGAATAACCTGAAAGAAAGTATAGCACCTTCAGTGACTCAGAGTACACCTACTTCAATGTCAATTCAAGAAACATGTAAAGAACTGCCAGCAGAAGTAGTAGAGCGGAGTATACTTGAATCCATGGTGAAACCTTTGACAAAGTCCAGAGGAAACTTTTGCTGTGAATGGTGTAGCTACCAAACACCACGGCGAGAACGTTGGTGTGACCATATGATGAAAAAGCATCGAGGCATGGTCAAAATATTGTCAAGTTTACGACAAGATGGATTAAACATTTCAGATCTACAAACAAAAAGTACACAATTATCTAGTCCTGGAACTAGCTACATGCCGCTAAACATGACATCCCAAGATATATCGAGTGCAAGTATATCTGGTTACAGGAGCCCGATAGCTAATCTTTCAGGAAACAATACATCAAAGTATCAGTCAGTGTCATATGTTTCAATGAAACCTAAATTTCCTTCAAATGTTGGTATTTTGAATATGTCAGAAAGATCCCCTTATGTACTCCCAGAAAAGTCCAATTCCATGGTTGATATGGATGAGAATAGCTTGTTAAATGATTCAAGTTCTGATGAAGACTATATTGAAATGGATGGTGAAAATGGTTTTGGCCCACTAGACCATCAGGACATGTCTGGGGAACCGTTATTGGGATCTGAAAACAACAAATTACTAGAGACAAAAGGAATACCTTTTAGAAGATTTATGAACAGATTTCAGTGCCCTTTTTGTCCATTTCTTACCATGCATCGCCGGAGCATTTCTCGTCATATTGAAAATATTCACTTATCAGGAAAGACAGCAGTTTACAAATGTGACGAATGTCCCTTTTCATGCAAAAGCCCATTAAAGCTAGGGGCACATAAGCAGTGTCACAGTGGTGCGTCTCCGGATTGGGATTCTATAAGTGCACTGACTGAAAATATGTCTTCACAATTAAATGAAGCATATGAAGCTGCTAACATGAATGGTAGAAAATCTGGAAGTATGACAGAAGCTTCCCAGCAAAACCCATATAAGTGTACAATGTGCAATTACTCCACAACAACCTTAAAAGGTCTACGTGTTCACCAGCAGCATAAACATTCCTTTTGTGACAATATGCCAAATAATAGCAGTGTAGTACAACATATTCAAGATGCCGAACTAGATTCTAGTAACTCTGTAACTGTGCGAAAAAGTCAGACCTCTATTTTAGGGTTGTCTTCAAAAAATAATTTTGTTGCGAAAGCATCCCGGAAGGCATCAAATGATTTTCCATTAGATTTATCACCTGCGAAGAAAAGAACAAGAATTGATGAAATTGCAAGCAATCTGCAGAGCAAGATCAGCCAAACCAAACAACAAGAAGACACAGTCATTAATGTGGAAGATGATGAAGAAGAGGAGGAGAATGAAGTAGAAATAGAGGTGGAACTGGACAAGGAGGAAGATCCATCGGAACAGCTGGAGGCTGTTGATCAATATTCCATCCAACAAATATGGAATCGGGATATTGGTGCAACGCAAAAAAACATAAGTTTTAGAAACATTCAGCATAATTTTTCAGCAGCTAATGGTGCAGAAATTGAACTAACACTGTCAGATGATGATGAGGATTACTATTTCCAGTCTATGGGCTTTAAAGAACAGGATCAAAATTCATCTATTGGTTGCAACCAGTCTAATTTATATAGTGAAAGTGACCTGAACAATGATAATTCTGAGTATAATGAGGATTCAGGAAGACTATACTATTGCAAACACTGTGATTTTAACAATAAGTCTGCACGTAGTGTAAGCACTCACTATCAACGCATGCACCCCTATATTAAATTCAGTTTTAGGTATATTCTGGACCCCAATGACCATAGTGCAGTATATCGCTGTCTTGAATGCTACATAGACTATAATAATTTTGAGGATTTGCAACAACATTACTCAGAGCATCATCCAGAAGCAATGAATGTTCTTAACTTTGACCAAACCGATCTCATATATAGATGTCGCTTTTGCTCTTACACAAGTCCTAATGTCCGTAGCTTAATGCCACACTACCAAAGAATGCATCCCACTGTTAAGATCAATAATGCAATGATATTTTCAAGTTATGTTGTTGAAAGACAAGAAGAGCTTAATGCAGAATCACAAACATTAAGAGAAATTCTGAATTCTGCACCTAAAAATATGTTGACCTCTACACCCCCAGGGCATGGAATCAGCAGCTCCACAAACTTTAACAAAACTTCACCTCAGACAAGTACCACTAAGTCCTTTCTTACAGAGACTGATACTCCAAAAAATGCTGCTGTTAATAATGTTGTAGTGTATGATTGTGATGTGTGTGGATTTGCTAGCCCAAACATGCATTCTGTTTTGGTTCATTATCAAAAAAAGCATCCCGATGAAAAGGCTTCTTACTTCAGAATCCAAAAAACAATGCGTGTTGTCACTGTTGACAGTGGAACAGCTATTTCTCAACTAGCTTTTGATGGAGGATCTTCTGTAGTGCCTAATTCTAGCAATATGGCTGCTGCACCAGAAGAAAATATTGAACTATACTACTGCAAGCACTGCTCTTACAGTAATCGGTCTGTAGTTGGTGTATTGGTTCATTATCAGAAACGGCATCCTGAAATTAAAGTGACAGCAAAGTACATAAGGCAGGCACCACCAAATTCTGAGACCATGAGAAATGCAGATCCTCAACAGTATTTACTTGGTAAACCATCCACAACTATGTACAATACCAAAAAGGGTAATGTTCAACCAAAAGAAAATGAAATGTTCTTTTGTCAGCATTGTGACTATGGTAATCAAACTGTCAAAGGAGTTCTAATTCATTATCAGAAAAAACACAGAGATTATAAAGTAAATGCTGATGTTATTAGACAACACACTGCTGCAGTAAGAAGTCTCTGTGAGCAAGGTCAAAAGAAACCCAGCTCAAATACTCCAAACTCCCCTATGAATATTGAGCCTGAGAAGGCTAAACTTCGAACCCTAAAATGTAGACAATGTTCATTTTCAACTCCTTATGTCTATGCGCTGAGAAAGCATATGAAAAAAGACCATCCTAGTTTGAAGGCTACGGTGACTTTAATATTAAAATGGGCTTTTTTGGATGGATATATTGAAGCTGGTTATCACTGTGAATGGTGTATTTATTCACACCCTGAGCCAAGTGGCCTTCTTGAACATTATCAAAGAAGACATCCAGAGCACTATGTGGATTATACCTACATGGCAACAAAACTATGTGCTGGCCCAGACCCTGCACCACTGCATTCAATACCGGAATTGAAGTCTTACAAGTGCAGAGATTGTATGTTTGAAGCCCCTTCTATTTGGGATATTACCAATCACTATCAAGCTGTGCATCCCTGGGTTCTAAAAGGTGATGAATCGGTACTACTTGACATCATTAAGGAGAAGGATGCAACACAAAATTTCAATTTGGAAGAAATAACACCTGAGCATCAGGTTTCTCAGAAAGTTTCCATAAATGTTGAAACTCACATGGAGGCTTTAGACGATTCCAGTGTATTACAGAAGCCATTGCAGTTGTCCTCTGCTCTAACTTCATCACCTTATCAATGCACTGTGTGTTTATCTGAGTACAACAATTTACATGGTCTTCTTACTCATTATGGAAAAAAGCATCCTGGCATGAAAGTTAAAGCTGCAGACTTTGCACAAGATGTAGACATTAATCCTGGAGCAGTTTATAAATGTAGACATTGTCCTTATATCAACACTCGTATTCATGGTGTTCTTACCCACTACCAAAAAAGACATCCATTAATCAAGGTCACTGCTGAAGACTTTGTGCATGATGTAGAACCACCAAGTGAAAATGCTCAAAATGACAGCGAGGAAAATAATAGAATATTTAAACAAGGATATGGTGCCTACAGATGTAAAATATGTCCCTACACCCATGGGACTCTAGAAAAATTAAAGATTCATTATGAAAAGTACCATAATCAGCCAGAACCAGACATGATTTTGCAAACCTCCCCACATGAAATGTCCAGTACTGAAACAGATGCTGCAGCTGATGATCATCCACATCCAACAATTGTTACTCTAGAGCCTGGTGAAGTTAGTGACATTCTAGACTTTAGACCACGTAAGAATATGGCATCACACACTGTGTTTAAATGTCAGTTATGCAAATATTTTTGCTCAACTAGAAAAGGGATAGCTAGACACTACCGTATCAAACATAATAATGTTCGAGCACAACCAGAGGGTAAAAACAATTTGTTTAAGTGTGCCCTCTGTTCTTACACTAATCCAATTCGCAAAGGTCTAGCAGCTCATTACCAGAAGCGACATGATATAGACGCATACTATACTCACTGCTTAGCAGCATCTAGAACAGTTGATGAGGAATCAACTAAGGTGGTCCTTCCTTCACCACAAAAAGAAGGATCATCTGAGCTGAATGAAGACCTGAAGAATGCAATTGAAAGTAAACAATGTTCTATCTGTTCATTTCAGTCTTACAGCAAGAAGGGAATCGTTTCACATTACATAAAAAGACACCCTGGAGTCTTCCCTAAAAAGTCACATGCCAGCCCGCTTGAAAATTATTTTACACCTGTGTACGCAGAGAAACCTGAAGTCCTCAGTCCTCCTGAGGAGACACCTGAAATAGAGGTTCCATTTGATGATTCCGAAAGTCTTGAAACAGAACTGCTTCCATTTCGATGTATTAAATGTTTCAAGCTGTCATTCAGCACAGCTGATCTACTGTGTATGCATTACACAGATCATCACAGCAAGGACATAAAGCGAGATTTTTCAATAGTAGGTATAAGTGGCACCCGTTCCTATACCACCACATATCAGTGCAAACATTGCAATAGCAAACTGAACAGTATTGGTGAACTGACCTGCCATTTGACTTCACACATTGAAGAGTTCCAGAAACGTGCCAAACGTCAGGAAAGACGGAAACAACTTTTAACCAAGCAAAAACATTCCAAAATTGTTCCCGCAGAAGGCAAACAAGAAAAGGTATGATTATTACAAATATAAATGTGTTTTAAGTGAAGGGTACAGCACAGTACAGTTTAGGGTCCTACGGGTATCCTTTAGTGACTTAAAAAAGTACCATGTAGAACATATAGAACAATAGGATTGTTGAGGAAACGACAAAATCATTTCTACACAGGAAACCGGACATTTAGAGACTGTTAGTAACATGTATGAAAATGATTAACATTAATAGGGTTTGAAGTCATTAATCATATTATTAACACGTAATACTTTTAATATACCAGTTCTTTGTACTTTTTGTTACAAGGTCCAGCGACACTAGAGGGGACACCTGTGGACCATGGTGTTTAAAAATTCTCACTGCCAATTGTTAATATTTTGTGGCAGACGTAGCTACTAACCCATAAAACATGGGTTTCTACCCATGCAATTTTGCAATTTTGTTAAATGTGTATTTGCACTAAAACATCACACATTTCTAGTCATTTTGCCTCTAAGCTACCATAGACCTTGATGCATTCCATTATATGATTGCTCTTTTTGTTTGTAGTCCTTTAGGTGTCGCTGCGTCCGAAAACACCCAATCTATAAACTTAATAAGGCTTTTACACTGCGTTTAACCCCGTATCGGAAAATAGCGCAGCGCCCAAAGTTGAAAATGAAATTTTTTGCCATTTTGAAAAATATAAAAATCCAATAAAAAGTGATCAAAAGGTTGTACAGTCCTAAAAACTGTAGCATTGAAAACGTCATCAAAAGTCGCAAAAATGGCACCACCCACAGTTCCGTACACCAAAGAATAAAAAAGTTTTTAGTGCCAGAAGATGGCAAAATAAAAAATAAAAATTTTGTACAGGGGTTTTTAATATTTGTAAAGGTATGAAAACATTATAAAACCTATACAAAGTTGTTATCCCTGTGATCATAATAATAATAATAATTCTTTATTTATATAGCGCACTCAGATTACGCAGCGCTGCACAAAGCATGTCAAATCGGTCCCTGTCCCCAATGGGGCTCACAATCTAAACAGCCTAACAGTATGTTTTGGAGGAAGCCGGAGTACCCGGAGGAAACCCACGCAAACACGGAGAGAACATACAAACTCTTTGCAGATGTTGACCTGGGTGGGATTCAAACCCAGGACTCCAGTGCTGCAAGGCAGAAGTGCTACTCACTCAGCCACCTTGCCGCCCATAACATACCGACCTAAAGAATAAAGTAGACATTTAATTTGGGACGCATCAGTAAAAGCCGTAAGATACAAGCCCACAAGAAAACAGTGCAAATGCTTTTTTTCACCATTTTCACTGCATTTGGAATTTTTTTCCCCGCTTTCCAGTACACAGCACAGAATATTAAAAACTATCACTATGAAGTGCAATTTGTTATACAGAAAACAAGCCGTCACAGAGCTCTTTACGTATAAAAATAAAAAAAAGTAATAGATTTTTGAAAGTGGGGAGTGAAAAATGGAAATGAAAAAACAAAAAAGGGCCATGTTGTTAAGAGGTTAATGACATAATATCATCGTATTGCTGGTATAATTGGAAAAAAATTGGTTTAATAATTACATTTAACCCTTTCTGGACTCTTTTTTGCATTTCTGTTTTTTTCCCCTTATTCCAAAAGCTATAACTTTTTTATTTTTCCGTTAACAGAGATGTAGATGGGCTTGTTATCTACATGACAAATTGTACTTTATAGTGGCACAATTTAACATTCCATGCAATGTACTGGAAAGCTGTAAAAATATGGTGTTTTCTTGTGGGCTATATTTTTATGTCTTTCATTGTGCATCTAAATGACACTTCCTTTTTATTATTTAAGTTGATATGATCACAGGGATGCCAAATTGTTATAGGTTTTAGTAGTTTTAAAATTAAGGAAATCTTTTGTACAATATTTTCGCCAAATTCTGAGGCCATTAACTTCTTTATACTTCAAAGTACAAACCTGTCTAAGGTGTCATTTTTTGCGGTACGTTCTGATCAATTTATATCAATTTGGGACCTACATGACCGTTTGATCATTGTTTATTCAAATATTTATGGCCAAAAAGTGTTGATTTGGACATTTGGCGCTATTTTCCGTTATGGTGTTCAAGGCTAGGAATTTTTTATATATATATTTTGATAGAACGGGCATTTTGGGATATTGCGATACCTAACATGATTGTGATTTTTACTGTTAAAAATATTATTTCAGATGATCACGGGTACTTTAACCCTGAAGGATATGATTAGTGTATTGAAGTGTAACATTACTGCTTGCCATCGGCGGGCTATTAGAGATCACTATCCAGGCGATCGGCCATCTTAGATGGAGGCACCTACCAGGTCTGTTAGGGGCTTTGGTCGGGTTCGACCATGGCACTTGCCAGCACTGACTGCGACAGTTACAGGTGGGTGTCAGCTGTGTTATACAGCTGACACCTGCTGTGTATGAAGAGAGTTCAGCCCATGAGTCCTCTCCATACATCCCCCGCAGCACCACAATGTTAAAATCACATTCCAAGAAAAATTCAACAGACAAAAGTAAAAAACGCTAACAAAAAGGAAATATTGAAGCTAAGATGTGGATGCATTGCCTATAAGCAGTGATCAAACCTGCATTTGATTGAATGTACCAAATTTGAATCTGTCATTATATGCATGTAAAAAATAATTAGACTAAAGCTGTTGTCCGAGACCTTAAAAAAATTTGGCCAGGATGGGGCTGCTTAAAAAAAGAAACATTTACTTACTCCTCGGTTCCTCCCAGCGTCCCGCGCTGCCGTCTCTCTGGTCTGTGTCCCTGAGTTTGAATTTCATACGAGCATCCCCCCCCTCATGGTGTCCATGGTGGAAGTAATAAAAAAGTGTAAAAAAATGTTATTTAATAAAAAATAAATTAATAAATCAATAGAAATGCCCATAAGACCCCTTAACATATACAGAGACATATAATGCGCAAAAAAGTCGAAATCATAACACAAACCCCACATATATAGTATCACTGCGTCCCTAACAACCCGTAGAATAAAAGTAAATAATTGTTGAACCCGCACAATGAATGCTGTAAAAGAAATTGTTAAAAATCCGCCAAAGATTATGATTTTTACCTATTTAATCCCACAAAAAATGCAGTGATCAAAAAACATATGTACTTCAGAATGATACTGTTGCAAGTACAAGTCACAAAAAACAAGCCATCAACCAAAAAAAAAGATTTTTCCCCACATTAGGGTATTTTTTGTCAAAGAAAAGATATTAAAGTATGGTATCCCGTAATCGTATTGAACCATAGAATAAAGATAACATGATTATTAGTCTATACGGTGAATACCAAAAAAAAAAAGTAAAAAATCCAGTACAGAACTGATGCTTTTCTACTCCTGCCCTCCAAAAAAAGTTCATACATTTTTAAAAATAGGGGATACCAACCCCAAAATGGTAACAGTGGAAAAAGCATTTCATCCTGCAAAAAAAAATTGCCGTCACATGGCCCCAACAACGAAAAAGTTAAAACTTTATAGCCTACAAAATGGGCCAATGAGGAAACTAAAATCCTGGCAGCTGCAGGGCACTCCTTCCCTTCTGCGCCTCGCTGTGTGCCCATAAAACAAGTAACGGCCACATGTGGGGGGGGGATTCTGTACTCGGGAGAAATTGCATAACAAATTTTAAGATGGGTTTTCTCTTTTTATCTTTTGGAAATGTGTGAATTTTAGGTCTAAATGAAGGTATAACCGACAAAATTTGGGCATTCTAAATTTCACCTTCATTTACTATGAAGATCTCAAGGGGTTAACAATCTTCCTAACAGCTGTTTCTGATAGTTTGAGGGTGCATATTTAAAAATGGGTAGATTATATAGGAAGTTTTTTAATACTAAATATTAAAAATTTCATTCAAAACTGTATTTATCCCCAAAATAGTAAATTCTGAAAATACAGAAAACTGATATTCGAATTGTAAGCCTCGTGATATCAAAATAAATTATCCAGACATATCAAAAATGATGAAAATGTAAAGTAGACATGTGGGAAATGTTATTCAGCAACTTATTTAGGTGGTAAATCTATCTGCCTGAAAACGTGATGATTTCAAAATTTTTCAAACAGTTCATCATTTTTTTTTCTTTGTAAATAAATACAAAACTTATCAGCCAGAATTTACCACTAAAATGAAGTACAACATGTGGGGAAAAAACAATCTTAGAATCGTTTTGATAAGTAACAGTGTTCAAAAGATACAACCATATAAAGTGACATATGTCAGAATACAAAAAATGGGGCCGAGCCTTAAAGGGAACCTACCACCACATATCTACTGGGTGTTTCTAATGAAGAGAAGGCAGTTGTGCAGCAATGGCTGGAGTACCGAACAACACACATAGGCAGACTATCCTCCAAGGAAGAAATCAGGACAACACTTAAGGACCTAAATTCCTATTTGGAGGATAAAGTTTACGTGGCAGGAAATAAAATCACTTTAGCTGATATATTAACTTATTACGGGTTGCATCCAATCATAGCTGGCCTTTCAATCCAGGAAAAAGAGAATTGCATAAATGTTTCTCGGTGGTTCAGTCATATACAGCATTACCCTGGCATTCGGCAGCATCTTCCAGCCTTGGTCTTTATTAAGAACAGGATCTATTCAAATGTCCATTAACATGAACTCCTGCCTACAGGCACAGATTTGTCATCCACCACTATAAAGGTAGATCGGGTGGTAATAACATCTATAGGTGGTGAGGATAACCCTTTTAAGGGCTAATCCTCACGTCCCCACAATCTTTTGATAACTTTTATTAGGCTAATATGGACATTTTCTAAAGTGGCTAAGTATATTACAAAATTCATTATTATCAGCTCCACTATTTATTTCCAAATTTTGTTGAAAGCTTAGTCATATGCTGTACGAAAATTTTAAAGGTTTTCTAAGTTTGTTACGGAGCAGTTGGAGAGACAGGAAGCAATCATTATTGTATTTCCAGAACATTCCATCTCCAACCATCGTCCAGACACGTATCATAAAAATATGAAATTTAAAGGCGAAACATGATTTGTTACCATTTGTAACTTGGTGAATACAAATGGGACACAGATGATTAGGATTTACTTTCATGGGATCCATCAGGCTTTGTTAATGTGTCCATGTGTTCTGTCAGATGTAACAGAACCTCCACCATAGATCTGATCAGAGCCTTATTTATCTTTTGATTGAGTCACAAATATTTATTGTAGCCTCTGATTTCACACTATAATGTCGTAGTTTAGGACTTTTATGTCACGGCGTGGTATGTCTTTGTGTTGGTTTCATGCCATTGCATTGTAAAACTGTAAGAGAGACTGTTTCATCCTTCTGAACAATGACCTTATAGTATCTATATAGCAGTGATAATTTTGTATTTTTCTGGATGTGGTTTCAGACAGGAAATGGTCAAGTGGCAGTGCATAAGAGATTAAAAGAAAAGGTAGTTGGCTACAAATGTAAGTTCTGCTTGGAAGTCCATCCTACACTCCGAGCCATCTGTAATCATCTTCGCAAACATGTCCAATATGAAAATGCTCCCCCACATTCTTCTGAACTAAAGGTACAACTGCAAATTCTTAAGGGCATCAACATTGTAAAGTTGTAACTCTTGTACCCTTGACATGTTTTACTGGAGACTAAAATAGTGCATTTCTAAGCACAGTCATATATCCTATAAATATAGAATAAGATTAGAAAATGCATCATATTTCTGAATACATAGTTCACTGTCTTCATGTTACTGCGTTCTTGAAGGCTTTGCCCTTTGCCTTTCTTAGTGTTTGTTATTACTTTATGCATTTTATTTCTATCCTTATAGAATGTGTAGCTGTATTATATACAGGCGGTCCCCTACTTAAGGACACCCGACTTACAGACAACCCATAGTTACAGACAGACCCCTCTGACCTCTGGTGAAGCTTTCTGAATGCTTTACTATAGTCCTAGATTGCAATAATCAGCTGTAAAGTGTCTGTAATGAAGCTTTATTGATAATCCTTGGTCCCATTACAGCAAAAAAATGTTTAAACTCCAATTGTCACTGGGGCCAAAAATTTTTTTGTCTGGATCTACAATTATAAAATATACAGTTTCGACTTACATACAAATTCAACTTAAGAACAAACCTCCGGACCCTATCTTGTACGTAACCTGGGGACTGCCTGTACTTTATAAATGATTATACTGCATGTTTATTTACATTTAAAATTGAAGGTTTAAATGTTTTTCAAATCTACAAAACACTACAGTATATTAACATTGAAATGGCTTGGCATTTCAAGGGGTAGTGCCATAAAAGAAACATACATTCTATAAGATGCACTTCAGTAAACATTCAGTCCCTTGTTTTATGGAATAGTGAGGGTCCGAGCAGTTGAACCCCCAATAATCAGATCCTTTGTCTTTTGTTGGACAACACCTTTAACGAAAACCAAACACGTGGATTCAGTGGTTTTAACCCAGGCATACTTACATGCTGGTGTATGTCTCCTTTCTTTATTTTTCATGAAAAGGACTTTTAATAATATGTATATGAGCCTCAGAGGGAGGAGGCAAGCATAAGCACCAATGGAGCCAGAAAGTGCATCTGTGGCATACACAGGAGCCTGTAAATACAAGTAAAATCACTTGAGATAGTTCTTAGTGTGAATAGTGGTCTATCAAGCAAGGCTCTCCATCCTCACCGCTTAACAATTGCTCAGTCAAAAAAGACCATCCATATTACATTTCTCCATTTTTGATATAAATATTTCTTGAACATACAAAAAAGGCACATCACCATTTTTCCGCTAGATATGCTATAGTCCATATACTGATTCAATCCATGTAAGAGCCATGAAGAATTAGCACGGATTGAACCAATATATGGACTATGCATATCTAGCTGGAAAATGGTGATGTACATGTGCCTTTCTTGTATGTTCAAGAAATATTTATATCAAAAATGGAGAAATGTAATATGGATGGTCTTTTTTGATTGAGCATACACAGGAGCCCCTGAGGCATATTTTTAAAAGTCCTATTTCACGACAACTGACCTATTAACAGCTATATTCAGAATGGATCCTGTTTCAGGGGGCACACGCGAGCATGTAGGTATTCTTCCTTTAATATAAAATATGTGTAGTAATTAAATAAATGTATGACAAAGGCTGTATGATTATATATGTATTATGCTCTTTATTAAAAAAGGATAACACAACCCAAGATGATGGTAAAGATCCTCAAGAGAAGCCTCTTGATTCCAGCACAGTGGCAGGAGAAGGTGGCTCTGAAGAAGAACTAAAATCCATATCAATACCTATACCCATTCCAAAACGCTCCAGACCAGGGGGCTATCCTTGTAAACAGTGTGATCGAGTTTTAATGTCAATGCAGGGTCTGAGATCCCATGAGAGAAGTCACTTGGCACTTGCTCTGTTTGCTAAAGAAGGCAAATACAACTGCCAGTTTTGCTCTTTTGTTTCTGCCTTTAGGCACAAGTAAGTATAAAAATATTTGCCTTTTAATTTTTATATGCATATTTATTTTCCTTACTGCTTTATGTCTATCAATGCACATATCATATGATAGGGATTTTAAAAGCAAAGTTTTAAAGCATTCTGTCTTAATTTTTTTTATTTATAATGAAACAAGCTTTAGTATTTGCACATGTATTTATGAAGTGTTTTGCTGGACATTTGTGTCGCAGTTGCACTTTAGACAACAGTGCCCCTACAGAGGCTGGGTAGGGCTTAGAGTTAGCGCTTCACAAGAATTCTGTCGCAAAAGCAGGAAGCAAAGTACCATAAAAAGAGGTTCAACTGTGTTACATCCTGAAAACAGATCAGATTTACTAAGAGATTATCTAGCACTAACTGCACATTAGTGAGACAAACTGCACAGTTTGCACCAGTTTTTATATATTTGGGCCAGTGTGTGTTATGCTTCTTCACTTTTTTCTTTTAGTCTTGATCGTCATATACAAGATCACCATGGACATAGCAAACCATTCAGATGCAAGCATTGTCCTTTTAAATCTTCCTACAAAGGACGATTGAAAACGCACATTTTGAAAGCACATGGAGGTAAGTGATTGCACTGTCATACTGCACAAGCCGAGGAAACTATCCGACATGTGCCTTACTATTACGTACCGCTTTTGTCTCTGCCTTTCAGATGCAGCATGCTCAGTGGATTACATAACACAGTGCAATACATTTGTATTGACTGTTTTAGCTCAATATGTGCTTGAATAAGAGATTAGTTCATCACTTGTTCAAGCCAACCTGTTAAAAAAGAGAGTAAAAACAAAAAGTTTAAAAACAATTAATAAAGTTTTTTAATACTGTGAAGGAAACCTCGACCTTCCGGACACCTGAAGGGTACGCAAGGTCACTCGGTTATCCTTTTATAGACACTCTCAGAACGCACAGGTTCTGAGAGGCACAGGAAGTAATTTAAAGTTGTCCACACAACTTCATGATATGGCACAACAATAAATCACAGCCCTGTACAGTAGGAGCTGCCACCAGTTCTCCTTTAATATAAGCCCAGTCTGTAACAGGATTATATAGGGTGAGGAACCAACCCTGCAGCATGTATATATGTGAGACTCGGGCGTGGGGATTCGTGGATCGAGATACAAGAGCAACACAGGTGTAATTTTATAATGAATTGCCTTAAAGAGAACCCGTCATGCAAAATAACCCCCCTAAACTAAATATATTTTCATAAACTGCCATTAGAGAGCATTGCCTCTATCCCTTCATTGTCCCTCTACATGCCTGCAAACCTAAGCAATGAGGTCCTAAAGCTGTATGCAAATGACCTGTGAAATGTCCAATGAAGCATTAGCATATTCAAGCTGTCCACTCTATTCATGAGTGGGAGGCACAGCCACACCCCCAGTGCATGACTGACAGCCTGTATAATGATGTGAGGCTGTATAATGATGTGCTTCCTGGTGCTGGTGGCCACACCCCCTGCAGCCTGTGTGTGCATGTGTGTGTGTTTAGGAGAGATACAGCAGCTCCAGGATGCAGCCATGTTACAGCAGAACATGTCTGTGTCTCTCACCTGTATATTAGGAGGATGCAGCATGTCAGCAGGTACAGCACTCACACTAGCCATGCTTTACTATACATTACACACAGACATGAGCAGGGGGAGGAGAGGGGAGGGGTAACAGGGGTGACATCACTGCCTCTGACCATGTGACCAGCCTCATTTATATGATAAAGAAAAGATGATTTTATAATGAATAATGTATGAAATAACTAGATAAAGGCTGTGATGGATCCTTGTGAGCTGCTCCAACAGGTAGAGGTGACAGGACAAGTGACACAGACCTGATGACAGGTGTCCTTTAAGGACACACTAGACAAAACAATATATACAGTTGGGATATATACACGGTTACACAGAGTACAAATTACAAGGTAGCACTACAAGTAACAGCAGTTCAGTAAGTTAGTTACCTTGTGTGTGGCTAATGGAACCTGATAGTCCACACCTTAAGATCCTTCTCTGCTCTTGGTGGTAAAATGGTTCCCAGACAAAGACAAGGCACATTTTAGAGATGCGTGAATATATCAGATGAAGCCCACTCAAAAGGAGGGTTCATGGGTCCCTCCTACCTGGTACTACAACCATAGCCCTGGAGAAGACATAGCTTTTCAAGGGCAAGTTGTAGGTTCATGGTTCTGGTATCATTGGATCCGGGTGAATCCCTGGATCGCATTGATACCAAACCTGGCCTATTTGGTAATTTCCTATCCAGAGATATTGATATCTCTGGAACCGAGTATTCTAGAATCCAGGAAATTGGATTATTATGATCTCTTGATCTCTTGAGATAGACCATAATTCATAACTGTCCCTATTCAACTTAGTGGTTTTGGAGTTTATATGGCTATTTGTTTGAGACTTGGGGGTGGGGGTTGGAGTTTACTGCAGAGGTCTTTGGAGCAAGGACACATGCTGGGTGAACGTAAACAGCCTAGCTCAATTAGGCCATTTAGGATGGAGGAAGGTGGGGGGACTTGAGTACTAAAAGGCCTCCCCTCCCCCTGTCACATTTATCACAAATAATAATAGTTCATAAAGTGAAAATCACCTAAACACCAACATTTCTCATACACATCTAATAAAACCTACAAAATCACCAATAAAAACCCCTACATATTGTTTTTGTCACATTGTACAATAAATTGGAAACATTATTGGACCTGCTCTATGAATGCTGTAAAGACAAAAACCTGAAAAACTTGCCAAAATCTTAATTATTCATCAAATACCTTCACCAAAAAGTGGTAAAAAAAAGTTATGTGCGCCAAAATGGTACCACAGAAAAGAAAAACTCGTGATGCACTAAAACAAATAAGATTTTTTTTTTTAGTTTTTTTCAGTAAAATTGGAAAAATATATAAAAAAATAAATGTAAAAAAACTTCAAATGAGCTATCATCGTAATCGCAGTGATCCATAGGATAAAGATAACATATTATTTTTATATACGGTGAACTGCAGCAAATATTTTTACACCAGAATTGATGTTTTATTTTCCTACATACATTCAAGAGTTAATAAAATGTAATCAATAATTGAAAATAAAATATTTAAGTTCATCTAATATCGAACAAATAAGCCCTTTTGTGTACAAATTGCCAAAAAAATAAAGATTGTATAGCCATTAAAAAGTGACAATGCATAATCTGCTGTGAATGGCGCAGCTTCCCTTCAATGCCCTGGTGTGTGCCCATACAGCAGTTACCACCACATATGGGGTATTGTTATACACAGTAGAGACTGGGTATCAAATATTATGGAGCATTTTGGTGTCAGGAAGGTGCAAAATGGCTACATATATATATTGTAGTTTAAGCACATTTATTTTAAGAAAAATGCTATTGTAGAAATATATGCAGCTGATTTAAAATCAAACTTAATATTCTTGCTTTCTTTTTAGGTGAACATGGCTACAAATGCTCATTTTGCTCAGTAACAACAATGACAATCAGCCAGTTAAAGGATCACTCATTAAAAGTTCATGGAAAAGCACTTACATTGCCAAAATTACGCAGTCTGCCTCCTAATGGGCCACGTGCTAAGCAAAGCTCACGGATTGGAAAGGAACCTAGACTACTTGGTAAGGATAACAATAATTATCAATGTCCCACATTTATTAAAGGGGTTGCAGCAATTTGTACTGACAAGAACATGCAAACTGCTTGCAAATAAATTTATAAAGAATTTGCGCCAGTATTGGCGATAGATAAAAGGGGCGTTTCAATGCAGAGTCAGACCGCGTGGCTCTTTGTGCAAGCATAGCAACATTATATAACATGGCATATAGCCTACTGTTAGTGAGTACCTGTTATTACCACTGATGCTGTTTTAGCAAATACTTGTATTTCTTATATCTAAACAAACAAAGCATATTTTCTAATAACATGGTCACTTCCTTTGTTATTCCTTTTTATAAATGTATGAGTCAGTCAATTAGTCAAATATGCACCACCAGCTGAGGTATTATCTCTGCACAGTTTAATTGTTATTTTTTGGGTAATATAGGTATTTACTAAAACATGTCTTGAGTGGTGACAGGTACTCTTTAACCATTTTACATGTATGATAAAAACCTTAAAGGGGTTTGCCCATGAAAGAAAGTTCTCAAATTATAACCCACTAGTGATGTTTACACAATAAAGATCATTTTTACAATTTTACTCAGTTTTATTGCTGTGTTAGGTCCTATCAAAGAGAGATCACACAGATCAGAGATGATGAGATCCATGAGATGAATATAACGCACAATGACACCCTTCTAACTCAGCTTTAACACATAGGCCCCTGCCACACTTACGTTGCAGATCACGTCAGAGATTGATCAGGGTGCGATCAGGGTTTGGTCAGTGAAAAACGCACATTTTGCATCAGAGTGCAATCAGTTTTCAGTCAGAGTTTGTTCAGTGTCTCAGTTTTTCATGCACGTTTTTGATGCAATTTCAATGCGTTTTTCATGCACAGAAAATGTGGTGAAATGGACTCAGGGCTGATCTCTATCTTTTCTATGGCAATTGATACGTGAAAAACGCATTGCACTTGCAAGTGTCTTAGAGTGTGATGCGTTTTTGATGCATCTCCATAGACTTGTATGGTGCATTTTTCATGCGCGTGACTTGCAAAAGTAGAGCATGTCGAAATTTAAACGCGCGTTAAAAAAATGCGCGTGTGTGCGTGAAAAGAAATGCAAGTCTGAAAAGACCCATTGGTTACAATGGGTCAGAGTGCAATGCAAGTTCTGCGCGTCAAAAGCACGCGCAGAAAACGCGCGTGAAAAACGCAAGTGTGGAAGGGGCCATAGTGAGCTCTGCTACATGCCTCCTTCCCCTGCCATAAAGATCTTATCTTGCCTGTAGCTTGTAGAGGAAGTCTGTGCACACTGCTTAAAGGGGTTATCCGGGTTTAAAATTTTTTTTATGGCTGGGCTGGGGAGGGCTATTTAAACATAATAAACATGTACTTACCTCCTCCTGGGCTGCCGATGTCCCGCGCCACGGCCCGTCTTCTCCGTGCGCCAGTTTCGGTACAAGGGCGCACAGGGAGCTTCCGGCCGGCCGGATGCTCCCATGCGCACCATCTCCCAGCGCTTACAACGCTGAGAGATAGGGACGGATGGGAGGAGCCGTCCACATAGCGGACCTGAAGCTCCCTGTGCCCGGCTTCCGTGCCCCTGTTTCTTTACAGGGGCACGGATCGAAGTGACCGCGGCGCGGGACATCAGCGGCGCCGGAGGAGGTAAGTCCATGTTTATTATGTTTAACTAGCCCTCCCCAGCCCGGCCATAAAAAAAATTTTAAACCTGGATAACCCCTTTAAAGTGTCTGGAAGGAAGTGTCTGCGAGTGTCTATGTGTGAGCTTGTCTTGTAATGGAAGGGAAGGGGAAGAGCTCACACTGCATCCTTTACAAAGTTTGTGCATTGGCTTATGCCTCTTCATACAGAGTGGGTTTTATACAGAAAACATGCCATTAATACCCCTGAATGTCTGCATTGCCACTTTTTTGCCATTTTGCCACCCATATAAATTTTATTAAAACTTGATCATAAGGTAGTACAGTTCCCAAAATGGTATCAATGAAAAATTCAGCTACTCCCACAAAAACGAGACCTTACACAGCTTCATACAAGCTTTTTTTTCCAAAAATAAAATATTTTTGAAGTTGTTGAAAAGTAAGAAAGCTATATCAAAAGTGGTTAAGTAATTTAGATTGCACAGTGAAAGCTGTTATGTTTTTCAGCTTCCTAGCAGATCGCATGGATAGTAAATGGAGCACCTAGAAAGCACAATTTGTTTAGCAGAAAACAAGCCCTCCTACAGCTCTGTAAAGTTAAAAATAAAGAGTTTATGGTTTTGGAAGGTGAGGAGTACAATAAACAGAAATGCAAATACGGAATATGGCTGTTTTCATAAAGATAAAGGACATCTACCACCAGAATACTTAAGCTTCTTTTAGCTTCTTATACTCTTATTTGTACAAAAACAAGGCTTTAAAAATTATGCAAATGATCCTTAGGGGCTGCAGGCTCTATAGATGTTAATGCGTGGAGCTGCTCGGGCTCATTTGCATAATTTGTAAAACTTTTTTTGTAAAAAAACAGAGAAAAGAAAAAACAGTTCCTGGCAGAGGGGGCACACGCCCGTATGTCAGTGTGCTTGGTTTACAATCCTTCATCATGGTGGTATAGTGCACCCTGACCTTTGCAACCATTTTCTGCACTCAAAATAAATAAAAAGGAATAAGACACAACATAAATGGATTTATCTGAAAAGCATCTGTACATTCTAATGCTAGATATTTCTCTTTTACCATAAATTATACAAAACTTTTTACCGTTCTAGTGAAAGCTTTTTCTTTATCTCTGTAAGCATCCTGAGCAAACAGCTTTTTTATGTAAGTCAGATCTAAAAGATTACAACAGAAGATTGCAAATAACTGCAATAAAGGAAGTCCTGGCAAGGAAATAGTGTGGTAATACATGTTTGCTGGGTTTGCTGGCATGTGAAAACTTGACTGTAAACTCAACTGGAAACTATATTGGTTTAGCCAAGAATGGAATCAATGACATCAGACTTTTCTTATAGATAGTCCTTAGATACAAATGTCCCAGTTACCTTATATACTTGAGTACAAGTCGACCCGAGTATAAGCCAGGGTCCCTAATAACTGGGAAAAGTTATTGACTCAAGTATAGGCCTAAGGTTGGAAATGCATTGCTAACAGCCTCCCCCAGTAATGAAATGCCCCATCCAGCCAGCCCCTCAGTTATAAATTGCCCCATGAAGCCAGCCCCCCATTACTGGTGAAACGCCCCCTGCAGCTCCTTGGTGTATAAAAAAATAAACTAACATACTCACCTTCCGGCGCTCCCAGATGCTTCTTGCGGCTCCTCGATGCTCCACGCTGCTCCTCTTCTTTCTTCTTTTTGCATGTAACAGCGGGCACGAGCGGGTCCATGTTCTCTGCTTGCTGGCTCACACAATGATGTCATCAGCATCATAGAGTGGGCCGCTGTTATACGCAAAGAGAAGAAAGAAGCTTTTTATACACTGGTGTATAAGCCGAGTTGGGATTTTAAAGTTACAATTGAAACACTTGGAAATAGAAACCTGTATATAAAAATCTCATTTGTTAAAACAAAATTTTAAGAGTAAATATCTCTGATTCTATGAAGCATCAATACACAACGTATATATCATATTAAAGGGCAGATTTCTGTTTAATATTAACCAGAATGGTGTTTCTAGATGCCAGGGTTCAGGAGATATAGCTGATTGAAGTTGGTCACTGTTTTCACACAGGGTATGTGCAAATAGGACATTTATACCCATATGGCAGTTGTGAAGGGGTTAATAGCATTTGAAATGAGCAGCATCTTATTAGCCATTACTTCATGTCAATGTCCTGGAGAATCAAGTTGCTTGGGGTTCGCTTGTATATTTGATTTTATCTTTGACTTTGGCTGTTTGGTAACTTTTAATGCATTTGTGCTGGTCGTTCTCCTAGTTAATCTTTGCCCTTTTTCAACTTGTAATTCCCAGAATCCTTCTATTCTGAGCCTCCAGATGTTCAGCAACAGCTCAATCATTACCAGTCAGCTGCCCAAGCCAGAAATAACAGCAACAATAGCCCTGCTCCTCTTCCTGTGGCCAATATAGCCCCTGAGATAAAGGAAGAACTTATCCTCAACTGTGAATTTTGTGACTTTTCTTCTGGCTACATTCAGAGCATTCGTCGTCACTATCGAGACAAACATGGGGGAAAGAAGCTGTTTAAGTGCAAAGAATGCTCTTTCTATACATCCTTCAAGTAAGATAAAGATAGTTATTCAGAGAGTTTTTACTTATTTCTTTACAGATATTGTGGAGTCTAAGGGTGATGCCACACGTGGCGTTTTTGGTCCGTTTTCAAGCATATGTTTTTTTACGTCTGTTTAAAAACGGATGCGTTTTTATAAACGCATCCATTTTTGACCGTTTTTTCCGAATTATCTTAATAGATAAACAGGTTGTAAGCAGCCAAACACATGGTAAATGGTCAAAAACGCCATGTGTGGCATCACCCTAAAGGTTTATTCTCATGAGGCAGATCTGCATCAGTTTCTCAGACTGAAAAATCATTTGCATTCATCCAAAGAGCTATTTTGTGGCAACCATATTCAATTCTTCAAGCTCAATTCAGAGTAGAACACTAACAGAAATCTCTGCAGTAAATATCTGCCACATTTGAAGTCACCTTTTGTGTTTTGACCAATATGTTTATTTCACTGAAATTAGTCTACTAGGTAGGTAGTAGTATGATACGTAGCGCATGGTGAGAATGCGAACTTGAGAGAACCTGGTGTGCATTGCCTTCATTTTTTGTCTAGTGAAACTTCTTTAGGTTAAGGCCACATAGGGTAGAATGGGTTCCTTGCATGGGTTCCTTGCCACAGATTTAAGGCTCATACGGACAGGCGTTTTTTACATCAGTATACAATACAGATGAATATCACATGTCATAATGTTTTCCGGATACAGCTGTCTGAATGTTCCAAAGTTTCTAGCAGGGACATTTTTTGCTTGTTAAATCTAACCCATGGTGTTCCTTGTGAATTTCTGGAGCTTCTTTACCAGTTGGGGATGCATCACTGTATAGTCTGATGCTGTCAAGACTGTACATGGGCAAAACATTAACCGGTAATTGATGGAATCACAGCAGGCTTATCATGACAAAGTATGTACACTGTTTGGTTTATTGGCTGTAGCATAATTCCCCTGTTGGGACTATTGAAGTATCTATCTATCTAAACATTAAACCCACATAGAATGCTTCAGTGCTTCAGATATTTAATTAAATTAACGGAATTCTAAAATTCAACACTTTAAAGGACATCTACCACCAGGATGAAGGATTGTAAACCGAGTACACTGACATACTAGTGTGTGCCCCTCTGGCAGGATCTGCTCTTCTTTAAGCTTCCTATGCCCTTGTTTTAAGTAAAAATACTTTAAAAATAATGCAAATGAGCCTAGGGGCTCCAGGCTACATTAACATCTATTGAGCGTGAAGCCCCTCAGGCTCATTTGCATAATCCTTTAAAAAAAATGCAAGCAGCTCATAGCAGAGGGGACACACACCAGTACATCAGTGTACTTGGCTTACAATCCTTGATCCTGGTGGTAGAATAACTTTAAGGCTCCTTTTACACACACATGTAGATGGTGGTCATTTGCTAGCCGTACAAATGGCAGCTAGCATGTGGCTTCCATAGAAACGCATTAAGCACACATATGTCACCGTACCCGTCGCTAGAAAAAAGATAGAGCATGCATTATGTTTTGCCTTATGCACGGCCCAGCTGCATGGCTTCCTATGGAGAAGGGATGAGGAGCACCTACCCCTCTGCCTCTCCAGACAAAGGTATGCTATGCTTGGGCCCAGGAGTAGCACACGTGCGTGAAAGGGGCCGAAAGCAGTCTGCACACAAATGTGTTCAGCCTATGGAAACGGACCTATTTGCTGATCCAATCCCACATTGTGCGAATAAACACACTGCACAGGACAGGAGTACTTGCATCATTCAGAAATAGTATTCAAGGACTCCCTGTCTGGTGGCCAACTGCAGCACCAATACTGTGACAGTTCTTAAACTGAACTTATTCACCATCCAAGTGAATACTGCTTGTAAGTTAAAGTGTATGTAGAAGATTTAGCTACTACTAAATATTTTGATATTGTTTCCACAGATCTGCTTTCACTATGCATGTTGAAGCTGGCCATTCATCTATTCCTCAGGAAGGACCTAAAGACCTTCAGTGTCCTCTCTGTCTGTATCATACCAAATATAAACACAATATGATAGATCATATCGTCCTTCATAGAGGTAAATTATTTCACAGAGGTAAAAAAACCCAAAACAGAGGTCCCAATTATTTTTTTTTGCCAACCCCAATTCTCTCCATCCTTTAGTATGCATTGTTCCATTCATCTAGATGTAGCTGTAATTTTCTCTAGACTACACTTTATATGACTATATATGACTTAATAGGACTATGAAGACTACACTTTCTCAGGCAGTCATTGGCAGTATTTTCAGCTTTCCACTGATGAGCAGTGTCAGGCTTTTCCAGCAATCGCTCTGACAGCAGAGAGCATAATTAGCATAGGTTCAAGGTACTTTCAGCACCCAGCCCCCTTTGCACATTTTTGTTGTCTGTGTGATACCCATTAATTCAACAGACAACACGCGGACAAATCTGTCTTTATAGGCTCATACTCGCGCCCGTGGTTTCCATGGCCTTGGGGGTGTGCCAACTGCAGAGATGCTTGACTTAGAGCAGGTCCTATCGCAGTCTTTCTTTGTGGCCATTGGCACCGATGACACATGTGCCACAAACAGCGGACAATGGATCTGTTATTTGCCGCCCAGAAAGCATGCATGTTTGGGAGTAAAGCACGCCCAACTTTGGATATTACTATACCTATCTATATCTACCTATCTATACTATATCTATTTTAAAACGTTACTTGTTTTCATCAGTAGGCAGAACTTGTCTGTATAATTAATTTTTTTAGGTTGAAGTTTCTTACAAGATTATAGTCAGTAAAATGTAAAACTCAAATAGGAATTTATTGAAGTTTGTAGGACATACATACTTTGGTGTATACCAAATATTAAGAGAAAAGTAGATGATTGTAGAGTGCTGTGAAATACGCTTTTAGTCATGTGCTATGTTTGTGGCACTACTGCTGTGTTTGCAATGTTAATTCGTTGCAGCTCTATCAGAGGTTTGGCCTCTTGTTTTCCATTAGTAGGAAAGAAGTACAGAGCAGAAAGAAACAAGTTATAAATCCATGAAACCTTGTATAAGACAACCTATAATTTCACTAAAGCAAGGGCATTCACGGAAAGGGTTTTACTTTTGGACCATTCCTGTAGCTAGTGGATAGTTACATATTTACCTGCTATTTGTAAAAAACAGTAATTATTTAATTCTTTACAAAAAAAACTCCTATTCCCTACCAAATAAGTGACCCCTCTCTGATGTACATATGTGCTTATAGATATATGAACAGGCACTATCATCACAAATCAGACTGTGTAATGGGGCTTTCTGCTTTGCCATGACATCGGTTTTTGTTTCTTAAAGGGGTATTACAGGAATCAGCATAATTCATATACAAATGAGTCAGTAAAATATAACCTCACATGTAATTAGTTGTTAATTAAAATTTTAATCTCCTTAGCAGAAAAATGCTGTGAACATACACTGTAATGAATAATTAAAATGCCACTGGCCCTTAAATCAGTCCATTGATTTCCTCCGTGAGGAACAAACACAGGAAAGAAGATGGCCACTGGTCACATGTCCACATCACATAGCATGCACCTGCCTGGTCAGGTCATGTGATCACCACTATGTTTGGCTGTAGTTTGTTGGTTGCAGTGCTTCCAGTATGGCCAGTGTTGTGGTGAGACGTCATCTCAGTGATGCCATGTACAGTGATGGCAGTTACACATCATTACTATGGTAACAGAGCAGGACAATCTGTTACATCATCACTGGGAGCAGAGCATAAGAGAGACGAGGAGTTACTGAGAACTAAAGGATCAAGTGACTTGTAGTTTCCAGTGTCGGCCATCTTAGTTATAACTTCACCTAATTTAGAGAGGCCACAAAATTTAGTGAATCATAAAATCAAACTATTAAAGTTCCATTTTGTAACTAATGACATTGAGTTTTGTTATTTATAGCATTGTGGGTTTTTGTATCAAACGTTCATGTTCCCGGAATATCCCTTTAACATTCACAACATCCTTTTATATCAGCAATTGTATATTTTCAATTACCTTGTTACTGCCTTGGCATTTTCTTGCCATTTCCAGAATTTACTTAAAGTAGGATAATATCAGTAGTGTTGCAAAATAGCATGAAAACATTGAGATCATTGATACATAGTGTAGCACTAAATATTTAGCCACAATAATGTATTGCATTGTATTAAATAAAAGCCTGTGTACTATAGAACTTGCATGAATATTGATGTGTAAATGTTTTGTACTTTTTGTATTGTTTTGTATGTAGCGCCAATGTCGTCTTTATGTCTTCATTTCAGAAGAGAGAGTCGTTCCTATAGAAGTCTGCCGTTCCAAGCTATCAAAGCAACTGCAGGGTGTTGTGTTTCGATGTGATAAATGCACTTTTACCTGCTCAAGTGATGAAAGTCTGCAGCAGCACATAGAAAAGCATAATGAACTGAAGCCCTACAAATGTCAGTTGTGCTACTACGAAACCAAACTAAATGAAGAATTAGATAGACATCTAAGAGAAGAGCACAAAGTAAGCAGGTTCCTGGAGACACTAAACCTAGTTTTCTGTGTTTTACAGCAACTTATTAAATACATTATGTGTTGAGGTTTCTCTTTTACAGAGACAAAAAATTATGAAAGTGTAGTTTGATACAAGAAAGATATGGGAAAAAAAGGATTTATATCATATCTCCCAACTTTTGGGTCACAGAAAGAGGGACAAAAAGTCCCTCCCCCATTCCCTAAACCATGCCAATTCCCCCACCCCCAAACATAGTAAAATATTGTCCTTAATGGCCCCCACATAGTATAATTTCCTCTTCCTGTGGCAAACCCCCGATAGAACCAAATAATACACAACAATGCAACTGAGCAACATATAATGCCTGCTTTTTAATTTTATTCTCCTTTTACTTTTGTTTCCCCACTTTTATTGGGGCCTTCTGTCCTCCATCTCCCTCATATAGTGGCCCTCTACTGTGGCACCTTCTCTGTCATACTGTGGCCCCCTCCTCTAATACTGTAGGCCCCGAATTGCTCTCTACTTCAGGTCCATTTAAATTACACGGGGGTCCAGGAGGAAACAAATAAAAGACTTTTTTGTAGTAGGTTGATCTGGAATCCGTCATGGTGGAGGGAACACTGTGTAGGTTCTTACGTTGCAACCACTTTATGAACCGAGCCTAACAATTTATATTTTCCATTCAATAGGTCGGACAACCCAATGGACTCTGAATGAAAGAGCAGACATTTAAATGAATTATTATATAGGAAATGTAATGTGACTAAATTTAATGAAAGCTTTTAACTTGTATTTTATCCACCATATAATAAAAGGAACAAAATCCAAATCTGAAATTAATTGTTGCTAAAATCTGAACATATTGTTTTCAACCCCAGTATGTAGACTACGTGTTTCCTTTCACTGACAGAAAGATTGTGAAAAGGATTAACATTTACATTTTGGTTACTGTGTTACAGGTATGCCGTAACTTTGAACTCGTTGGATTGGTTAATTTGGATCAACTGGAGCAGATGAAAGATAAAAGTGAGTCTTCAGGCAGTGATGAAGAAGAAACTAAGACTGGAGGTTGGTGGCTCTTGAACTCCATTGTTAGCTGTATTCATCCTGTAGTCTGCCCTAGTTGCTGTGTGAGTTAGAAATCCTTTCGCTTGAGAAGTTTTTAGTTCTTAGTTTGAGAAGTTATTAGAAGTTTTTGTCTGCTAGAAAAGTGAAAATTAAGGCAGAAGCTATAAAAGATCACTAATACATACTGTAAAGTTATATGGTTAGTACACTTTGCCTAGGAGTTCCATCCCACCTGTTGCATTATGCCATTGGTTACATAGGAACACAATTTAGTGTAATCACTTTTATTATAGTAATATTTGTTTATATCGTACCAACATATTCTGTAGAGCTTTACATAACAAAGGAGCAAAATGATATTTTAATTAAACATTGTGTCAATGAAGAGGCCACCAACACCATTTACAAAGGAATGAATACACATATCTCCAGGGCTGTAATTTAACACTGTCTGGAGCTATGTATGGTCAAAACCTGTGTGTAGACGCCATTTAATTCCAGTTACATCAAGTCATTGCATATGGCCAGATTATATTGTGGAAAAATAAATGTGTATTATTTTTTAAATATTTTATAATAACATATCGAAAGTAAGATTTGGGAACCCTTCTGTGCATTTAACTCTATGAGAACCGTTTACCAAAAGTATTTGATGTGAACTGAGGCCTAGAAAGGAGTATGATGTAAGATCTTCTTTTCTGTATGGCTGTATTTTGAGCTATCTTTCTGGTCCTCAGCCGTGTCATGTGGCCAACACTCTGACTCTTCAGATGACGGAATCTCAGTTTCTTCATTTGTGTAAGATTCACATTGAGGCAAACATAGAAATTAAGATGCTGACTTCATGTCCATAGATAAGACAATGTCAATTGGCACAGCTGAGAAACAAAAGGGAGTGAATAGCTCACAAACGCTGCTGCCCTTACCTTCAGCTGAAATCTATAAAACAGTTTTCCAGCATTAGGCTTCTTTAGAGGCCTGAGTTTGTCAAAATTTACAACTTGTACTTGGTCCTCCCCATTTAGTCTGATTCCATCACTGGTGGTCCTTGTTTGTATCTGCCGGCTTGGCAGTGATGTCATGTCAACATTTCCCCTACAGTCTAAGGCCTCATCCACATGAGTATGTGTGCAAGAAACGTGTGCATAAAAACAAGTCTCAAAGAGGGGAAGTTTGCAGCCAGTTTAGGCTATGTGGAGATGGGAAAGATAAGTGCTGTTCACACCTTCCATGTCCATAGGTGCTGGGCAACTGCTTAACTGGGCAGGATTAGGACATGCTCTATCATTTTGAGCACGGACACCTGAGTGCAGTGAGATATGGTGCATGCTCCATCCCTCACCACACCATCACAGTGCATAATAACACTGTTGTTTTTTCAGCTAGCTCAGGCCACTATTTATGGCCTCATACAGTTATGGCTGTACACTGTTGAGGCAACTTTAATGTTGAGCACAGCCCTGATATTTATTTTTACACCACCTGGACAACCACTTTAACCTTTCAAATTTACTATAAATTTTTTTTAAAAAGGACTTTACAGTACACAATCGGTTGTGGCACCATGTAGGCAAAACTTCAGAAGGAGCCAGAGAGGACCTTGGCTACAGTGTAGTATTGTCCCATTATTAAGATTGCCATGATCAGTATGAGACAGCATATCCCAGCTGGAAAATCTCTTTAATGAATCTTCAACATGAATGTGATCCATTTCATTTAAAACATATCAATAATGGCCATCGCTAATATAAAACATGCTGAACTTTCTGTTTTTTTTATTATGTCACTCCTGCAGAATTGTCTGATATCAAGGTTACTGTTCAGGAGAAACGGTTTCCGTGCGAATTCTGTGGGAGGACATTTACGCTCAACACTGAATGGGAGCGGCATGTTTTAAGACATGGCATGTAAGTCAGATATTAGGGCACACTGAAGATGTACTTGATGGACTATGAATCCCTGCATGTCACATGTGTGATACTGTATGTAGCTGTTAATTGTATGATAGCATTGCAGGTCTCCCAAATGCTTTGGATCCTCTCACCTGCAAGGGAGGCTGTTGTATTATGGTTTCAGCTTCTTGGTGGATGATGAAAAATAATAGTATTAAATATTAGTATCAAATTTAAGGGAAACAGGAGTTTGTCGAAATGAGGCCTAATGGTGTTTTTTTCAGAATTTTGATTTCAATGATCTGCTCATATGATAGGTCATCAATATCAGAGTGGCGGAGGCCCAACGCCCAGAAACTTACTAATATAAAATTTGTGGAAAACCCCCAAAACCATGCACACCTCATTTATTATTTACCTTTCCTGGAGTCATACAGTAGAGACGATTAGAAAAAGACTTAAACCCACCCAATCTGACTTGTGTAAGAAGGTATGTCAATACACGCAGGTCTATAATCCAAAATATACAGTATAATCTTCTAGTTCTCTTCTTACAGGCTGCTGGCTTCTGGGAGCGGGTTTAGGACATGATCAGATTGATGAATTTTCTGGGTTTCCCCAAGCCAGAGTCTTATGCAATGTAGTTGCCATATGTCTCCTTATTCTACATTACACATAAAGAATTCTTCCTTTTAACGTGCACAGTGAAGATGAATAACTGTTTTACTACCTAGTGTCTTGGACTATGACAATGTTGTAGATAGTGACTGGACCAAGTAACACAGGTGATTTCAAGTGGTGCATGAAATCTTTTGAAAAACTACAGAAAACATGTAATGTATTATTTTAGACCTTTCTATGCCATTCTGATGAACCCCTTTACTTACAGGACTGTTACTGGAAACCAAACGGAAAGCATGGGCATCAGGATCCCAAAAGAAAAACTTGAGGACAACTATAGCAAAATGAAACATATTGCTGAAAGAACAATAGATACTTCCCAACAAACAAGAACCTCATGTTTTAAAAATTTTTTGGTGACCAAAAAAGAATAAACTCTTTTTGGAGATACGACAAGGACTTGAATGAACACTGATAGGACTAGTTCAAGTACACAAAGAGCTGCTTTTAGGACTTACAATATCTGTTTTTTTCCAAACACTGGTACTCTAGCAGGTGTATGTATATATGTAACCTTCATTTATTTAAACAAGGAACTTGAGTTGCTTGAAGAAATCACTACACCTTTTGTTTGTCAATACTTTTTTATTGCAGGACTAATAAAAGAACTGACATAAAACTCTGACCCAGAACATTCTGGAAGGAAAGACTAATGTAGAAAATATTACCATTTTTGGGACATCTTTTTAATACCAGCTTTCAGTACTATTGAAACAGTTGTAGAGACAATACAAAGTGTTACAGTTATCCTAGTTTACTGCAACGGTCACCAAAATTCTTAGTACCTCATGAAGGGGAATTCTTCGCATTTACCCACACTGTTTTTCCTGGTGGATGAATGTCAACGAGGATAATGGAGAACAAAAATAATTGAATGCGTGAAAATAGTCAAGATGTCCTTCTTGATAATCTTTTCACAAGCTTTGTCTTAAATACTGTGACTATTTTTTGTTTTTATATGTAAAATATGAACTGAAAAAAAAGTGAAACCATTAGGGATCTGTTTGTGAACTATCACTTTTTTATGTAACATTAGGATATTCCGGTCTGCTCCCGTGCGGACTAGACATTTCTGTTCAATAAATAATAAAGACAGCACAATTCTCTACCAACCAGTTAGAACTCTTGAATTCCTGTGCTGTAATCTGCCGTTTTCTATGAATTCTCAGCCATTTCTACAAGTTTACCCCGTACTTCCTCATGCTATAACTTATTCTCTGTAGTTGTCAAGTACATTTCCCACCTTTATTTTCATGTCCTTCATCTCAAAAAAATAATTTTTGTATTCTTGCTGATAAGATACCAAAAATTAAATTGCCACCCTAAAACAAAGATTCTTCAGCCTACTTATCTATTACATATACACCTTAATGAAAACAACTTATCCGAAACAATCTGTTAATACTATGGTCAATCTTTTTTGTGTAAAGTGTAGATTTATTTCCCATGTAATATAAGTTGCACTTTTTCTTAGACATTTTTGAAGGTTTGTTTTTTTTTTAGATTTTTATTGTTATTATACTTCCAATTAGATGAATAATATTCATCCAACTGTTCACTGAAACTTACTCTTGGATTGCTGTAATATTTCCCCTACCTCATTCCTTATTCATTTCTGGTTCACCCTGCTGGAAAACTTGCTAAAATAAATTTTATGTTTAGAAGTTTGGCAAAAAACATTATATGAGTAAAAATATATAATGCATCATTTTTAAGCCGACTTTCAAACTGAATCATTTATACTTGAGAGCCACAAATACACTGTGCTTACTAAGAAAATGATGTTTTTGTAAGTCATGTACAAAAAAACAAGTGGTATTACAACGATCGAGGTGATTCTAGAGGTTTTTCACATATTTAAAAAAAAACAATAAGTTTAGTTTGCACTTGCTTTGAGAAATATGCATCTTACTGTGACTTTAGGAAACCTCTTGGCTGCAAGACAACATTTCTATTGAGGCAGCTGGGGCCTTATCAAAGCAGGACACATCTGACGACAAAGGTCATCTCACAACTGGACACTTTACGAGCAGTGTAATGTTGTCCTAGTTGCATGGGAAAGTCCTGCTTCTAGGCCCTAGGTCCTGCTTCTGTCCAGTCCCCAGCAGTACTTTTAGTAATACTACAATGCAGCAAAGTTTCAAGCAGCAATTTCTACATAAGTTGTTCTGGTATGAATTTCATTTCAGCACTGAAACTTGCAACATGTTAATTGGCCTTTTTCACTCCTTGTACCTGTTGTACTAATGGAGAAATTACCAAAAATGAATTGTGATGTTTGTTAATCACTAGTTATTTTTTAAGTAACATGTAAATATTGTAATCCATTGCAGTTTGCTTTGCTAACCTCTTAATTAAATTATGGGACCATTATCCTTTTCAGCAAATTGTCATTTCCTTTCTTTCTGTCTACACTGCTTAAAGTGTGCCTCTAGTCATAGATCACATATTTACATATTCATTTAAATAAGAATTTATACATAAGCAAGCAGAATTCAATCTATGCACTAGCTCTAAAAGTACAACATTAAACTCTGATGGTGGATAGTATATAGTATGATCCTTAACTTCAAATGGGTTCAGAATTTAGGCTTCTGAAATTGAATAATCTCAAATGTTATAACAAACTTTGAATTTATGAGTAGGAAATGCAAATAGTAATTAGTAGAAGTAATTACAGGCATTCCCCTACTTAAGGACACCCGACTTACAGACGACCCCTACTTAAAGACGGACCCCTCTGCCCCCTGTGACCTCCAGTGAAGCTCTCAAAATGCTTTACTATAGTCCCAGACTGCAATGATCAAATGTATCAGATTTATTCATAATCCCTGGTCCAATTACATCAAAAAATTTTGAAACTCCAATTGTCACTGGGGAAAATACAAACAAAATATACAACAATATTTCAACGTACATACAAATTCAACTTAAGAACGCACCTATGGACCCTATCTTGTATGTAACCTGGGGACTGCCTGTACAAGAAACGTTGTAATACATCTTATCAGAACAATGTTCTGCCATCTCCATCTTACTTTGGTTCTTATCCCCCTCCTAATCTGCTTTTCACTTCATATCTTCAAAATCCTAAGTTGATTGCAAGGAGGACAGAAGCTCACTGAGGGGTTAGATTATTTGAAAGCTCTATATGTAGGGGGTAGAAGACATTAGTAAAACCTACCCAACAGCTTAGAGTAGATTTCAAAGGAGACTGCACAGGGGAATGCTCTTAGAGAATAAAGACTGCAGGTCACATCCCGGACTACTGATTTCAGCAAAATTTATTGAAAGATGAGGTAGAAGACTGTGGGGAGATGTATCAGAAGAAATGAAAAGCTTCAGGATTGAAAGCCAAAAGCAGGGGTGGATACAGAACACAGAGGACATGCAAATATCCCATTTACTGCTCATCTCTGTTTTGGATCAACTCCTGTTTGTTTTTGGCTTTAGCAATACTGATGGATTATTGACCGTTTGAAAGAGGACACTGAAAAGAAGGGCAAAATGATCAGTGATGTCATTGAAAAATCACTCCCTCTGCACTCTTTTGGGGGGTTTCTATATGTATCAGCGATTAACAGAACAGGTTCTGTCGTAATCTATGGAATCATCTGATGTCAGTGTAAAAAGAGTGCACTCTTTGATGTTATAGTGGGATCTTGGCCCTCAGCTCGGTCCTTTCGAGCTGGCAAAGATGTTATCTTATCAGGTTGCGTTCCCGCTTTGCTTATTTGGTGAAGATGGCCTCTGTAAGTGCACATGGAATTGAAGAGTGACGCGATTCTAAGAGTAGCGGCTGTCATGTGCGTGTCATACTAAAACACAGCATTGTTTGAAGACCAAACCACGCTCCCTATGCATATTTGAGCATGGCACAACGTTCTACAACACGCCACAGGCTCTGTTTTTTAACATGATTTGACATGATTGGATTCGGGCTGAATCAATTTTTCTTCAATAAATTCGGCGAATCGGGTCGAATCGAATTTCAACAAATTTGCCCATCTCTAATCACAATATATACAATTGGATAAAGAATAAATATAAAGTCTGTTCCATAGATTTGTGATCCCTTCCTACAAATAATTTAAATTCTAACTATCTAAGCGTTTGTGTAATCACTTGAGTTTCCATAGTCTAAAGCAGTGGTTCTCAACCTGTGGGTCGTGACCCCGGCGGGGGTCGAATGACCAAAACATAGGGGTCGCCTAAAGCCTTCGGCACCACGATTTTATTGCGTTGTTAGCGAGAATCCAATACTCTTGTACATGGCTTGGGGTCACAGCAACATGAGGAACTGTATTGCGGGGTCACAGCATTACAAAGGTTGAGAACCACTGGTCTAAAGTATGAAAAGCATAGTCATATTAAACATTTTAACATCTAGGTTACATATTTTATGCTTTTTTTGTCTTGTTTCAGTAGTAATAAAAGTTTTGATTATATAAGCTTTGTGAAATAGAAAAGTATATTATAGCATCATACATGTGACAAAATTATCTCACTTCCCTAAAAAACATAAGCAATTGTTCCAAGACCTGCCCTCTGGCTTTTGCAAAAGGCACATGTGGCCACACCCTGTGAAGCGGAGTACCATCAGAAAACCGCAAGGCATGAAGTTCTTAGGGGGTCATTTTAAGATTAAATTAACCAACTGCAGAGAAGGGTCTCCTGAATCTTCATAAGTAACGTAAAAGAGAAATACTTTCTAAATTATGCATATTGGAGTAATAATAATATCATTTTTTACTATGACTGTAACTTTATAGTTCCCCCATTGCCAGCAGAATCTCATGTTTCCTGACAATATTGTAGGTAGAATTAAAAGAAAAGACTAGAAATAAAAAATAAAATCACTTCACATTTAGAAATACATAATACATTCATACAAATTCAAACCATATAGCTGCCTTGCTAATCTATTGTTCACACCTGTCAGCACATTCTTGTGCACAAAGAATTCTCTTTATTCATCATTTGTTTTAGTAATGGGAAGTCATATGTACATCAAAATAATAATCTCAGGAGTATATATAAGAAATAGTTTTCTCAAATCTAGTATAATTAAAGGTTTGCTAACTCTTTCTATCCAAAACAACTTTTATATTTATTTTTGTGCCTCAAAGGTAGAATCCTTTTTGTGCGCAATTACATTATTTCTATATTTATATCTATATTTCTGTGTTCATGACTGTAAAATATGAAAAAGACTGGACAGGTATGGCTTTTGTAGAACGTTGTAAGAAGAAAGCCTCTTTATGGCTTAAAGGGGTTTTCCCACAAAGCAAAGTTAGGCCCTATCCATGGGATAAGGCCTAACTTGCTGATCAGTGGAGGTCTTAGTGCTGAAACCCCTGCAGATGGGGAAAACGAGTGGTCCGACAAACTAATGGAGCAGACAGCTGCGCATTACTGTTCTTCTCCATTAATTTCCCGTCAACTCCATAGAGATTAATGGAGCAGAACGGTCATGCACGTCATGCATGTCCGTCTGCTCCATTAATCTGAGGTGCAGTGAGGATGCCGTCGGACCCACTGAGACCCCCACTGATCAGCAAGTTAGTCCCTATCCTGTGCAGATTTGCAACTGAACAAATCACAAGACATGTAGAACAATGGTCTGAACTTAGACTAGATGTTATACTGCTCCAGATACATACAGTGCCTGAAGCTGGCAAATAAATCTTTTGCGATGTTAGACTGCATTTGGACCTTGTATGAGGGGGGAGGGGTGTTACGTGCTACTCTTGCATTGCATTACAATGTTCATAATATACATTTGTTGCTGTAGGGGCACAAGAGGATCCTTGTGACCCGTTAAAATTTAACTTTACTTCATTATCCTTAAAATAGGATCACATGTTGTCATCTATATGTGAGCCCTTGAATAAAAAACACATTAAAGAATATGGACAGGTTGGAGAAGAATCCCAATTGATATCTTGTTGATACGTGGTCTGGGGACAGGTGTGACTTGCTAGACGGTAATTCTAAACCGATACTGTATCGGAATGGCTAATGATGTCGTCGCCTAGAAGCAGCTGTGTAACTTTTCTGCGGTATGTAGTTACCAATTTTTTCTCTAATCTGGGTGTGCTGTTCACACTCTAGGAACTGCCCATTGTACATACCTACGATCAGCAGTAGTATAATGGTTGTGTGGAGGTGTGTGACCTAGCTTAAATCAAGTATGCTATTTGACTGTGGCGTGAAACTTCAGTTTCCTAGAGGGTGAACAGTCACACCCGATTAAGAAAAAATAAGTACATATACCGCAGAAAAGTGTACACAGCTGCTTCTAGCGACGACATCATATATGTACTATTCCGATACAGTATCGGTTTAGCATATAACCGTCTAGCAGATTCACCTGTCCCAAGTACACTGTATCAACATGTATAATGCAATGAGATTCTTCTCCAACCTGCCATATCTTTTAATGTGTTGCTTTTATTCAAGGCTCACATAAGATACAACACTGTGCTGCCTATTTTTAAGGATAATGAAGTAAAAGTTAAATTTTAACGGGTACAAGGGCCTTCGGTGGTTGCCTCCTAGCAGCACAAAATATATAGATGAACTAAGTTTATAGGTCCACCTAAGTGGTCCTAGGACTATCTAAAACTACACAATTGTACATTTAGCTAGAATGTAGGCAACAGCTGGTTATACGAAAGGCTTAGGGCCGGACCACTTTTCCCTAAGCCAATTTGTGCACGTCTAAAAAAAAAAAAACTAAATAATACACTGCATATATTTGATAAACATCCTGTTTAAAAAGGCTTGGACAAAACCACTGATGGGCCCGACACCTGTAGCTATGGCAAGGGCCTTTGTCCGCTTTGGAGGGCCCTGCCAGTGATTATTATAGTAATGGATGCAGTCATAACCGGCCACTCAGTGCTATTACTATAGCTAAAACATTCAATAGCATCTGCATCTTTAAGATGGAAATGTCATTGACACTGAGTTTGACATGGCCAGGAGACTGCGTAGGAGAACACACTCTGACGTTGATGATGTCTTCCTGCTGCCTCGTATCATGTTTCCATCTGTCCCAACACCAGCTGTGCTCTGACAGAAGAAGACGAGGACAGCATAGTTTGAAGAGTGTTTATTTATTAAATGGCCACAGCCTGGGTACAAAGATAGTGGTGGGCCTCACGGAAATGGGGACAAAAAGTGTAAATGTGCTGGGAGGAGTGGGCAAAGTCAGTGTCTAAAAGAAGTTTGGGGAGGGGTATGGTGTTTTACGGTGCAGGAGCAATAGGCACATGTGTAAATGTAGCAGGAAGGGGGAGGTGTGGTGAGTGGGCACAGTCAGCGTGTATATGTAGTGTAAATGTACAGGGGGAGTAGGCAGACTATGAAAATCTACTGGTGGGCACAGTGTGTAAATGTACTTTGGGCTGGGGCACAGTGTGTAAATTTACTTAGGAGAGGAAAGCACAGTGGGGCAGATTTATCAAGCTGTCTGAAAGTCCGAATATTCCTAGTTGCTCATGGCAACCAATCACAGCTCCCCTTTAAAATATTCATGAGCACTGGTAAAATGAAAGCTGAGCTGTGATTGGTTGCCATGAGCAACTAGGAATATTCTGACTTTCAGACAGCTTGATAAATCTGCCCCAGTGTGTCAATGTACTGGGGCACAGTATATACATGTATTGGCTGTGGAGGTGGTATATATTTACTGGGAGGACGCAGTAGATAAAATAATAGGGAAACCGTATGTTATGTGAAAAATGGGGGAGGGTATCTAATTAAGCCCTTAACGCTCTGCGCCGTAGCTCTATAGCGCAGAGGTGCGGGGGCTGTTTGAAGAGGGCTCACGGCTGAACCCTCTTCTTACACAGGTGGGATTTGTTACATATTGCAGCAAACCCCCACAGCTAATAACTGCAGTCTGTGCTTGCACCAATCACGGCTATTAACCCTTCCAATGCCGCCGGCAAAGCATTGTAAGCCAGTGGCTCATTGTAATGAATCCTATGCAAAAACGCCATATATTGCAATACAGTAGTATTGCAGTATATGGTAGGAACAATCAGACCATCTAGGGTTAAAGTACACTAGATGGTCTAAGAAATAGTGAAAAAAAAAGTTTTAAAAGTTAAAAAAATGTAAAAAGTGTATAAAATATTTTAAAATTCAACCCCCCCCCTTTCTCTAGAACTGATATAAAACATAATAAACAGTAAAAATAACAAACACATCAGGTATTGCTGCATCCCAAAATGCCCGATCTATTAAAATATAATAAGTTATTCCTGGTCTTGAATCCCGCAATAGCATTTAAATGTCCGATACTTTACTTTTGCAACATATAAAATTTTTTATAAAATATCATAAGGACGTACCGTACCCAAAATGGTAGCAAAGAAAATGTCAGCTCATCCTGCAAAAAATGACACCTCACACAGCCCATACACACAAGTATGAAAAAGGTACACGGCATGGAATATTAAATACCATCTCTACGATTTGTTATGAAGAAAATAAGCCAACAAAAATAGGAACAAAAAAAGAAGGGATACCTTAGATGGGGGACTAGGACACAAGTTCCTAAAATCCCCAAGGTATAGACCAATGAAAGAACGACAGAAACAGGCACAATCTTAGTGTATTCCTGGTCTGAACTTAGCTCGATGTTATACTGCTCCCAGACTAACCCAATACACTCGTGCCTAACGGCAAATAATTTCTTTTTGCGATGTTAGACTGCATTTGGACCTTGTATAAGTTTGTCTACTCCTATGCATTGCATTACAAATGTTCATATATATACATTTGTTGCTTAGGAGGCAACACAGAAGGTCCTTTGTGACCCTTATAAAATTACACTTTTTACTTATTCCTTAAAAAATAGATCACAGTGTTGTCATCTATGTGACGCCTTGATTAAAGAAACACTTAAAAAGAATATGGCCAGTTAATGGAAGAAGAATCTCAATTGATATACTTTAGTTGATACAGTTTACTGGTGGGTCACAGTGTGGCACTTGCTAGACGGTCATTCTAAACCGATCTGTATCGAATACGATATAACTTATGTCGTCGCTAACAGCGCGCTGTGTAACTTTTTCTGCGGTACTTTGTACCCGAGTTTTCTGTCATCTCTTTCTCTCAATCTTAAATGGCTGGTGCTGCTTCACTCCCCTCTATTGACACTAGCCCCAGTTGTTACTCAACCTACGATCAGCGTGTATAGAATGTGTTGTGTGGTGGTGTGACTCCGTAGCTTAACAATCAAGTTATGCTATTCTTGACTACGTTGGCGTGGAACATTACTAGATTCCTAGAGGGTGAACAGTCACACCATTGAAAAAAAATTGGTACACTATTACGCGCAGAAAGTTACCAGCTCTGCGTTCAGCGACGACATCATCTCCTACTTCCGATCAGTATCGGTTTTAGCAATACCGCTATCAAGTCACACGTCCCACAGTACACTGTATCAACATATATACAATTGAGATCGTCTCCAACCTGCCATATTCTTTTAATGTGTTGTCTCTCATATCAAGGCTCACATAGATGCCCACTGTGATCCTATTTTTAAGGATAATCGTAAAGTCATTAATTTTAAGCGGTCACAAGGACTCTTCTTCTGTTGTTTGCCTCCTACGCAACAATTGTATATAATGAACGTAAGTTTATAACAGGTCCCCTCCGACCCATAAAGTGGTCCTAGGACTAGCTAAAACTACAAATTTAGCATACAAATGTGCACAGATGTTTAAACTTGTCCTAGACCACTTTTCCCTAGTCCCATCTTTGTGCACGTCTAAAAAAAAAAAAAAACTAAATATACCTGCATATATTTGATACATCCTCGTTTAAAAAAATAAAGCTTGACAAACCAAACCCTGACTGGTCCCGACAATCTGCTCGATGAGCTTATTGGCAGGGCCTTTGTCCTCTTTGGTAGGGCCCTGCCATTGATTATCTCGTAAAGGGATCGTCATAACCGGGGGCCTACTCATCTGCTTATTACTATCCCTCGCTAGAAAACAGTTCATCATAGCATCTGCAATCTTTATAGATTGAAATGTCATTGACACTATTTGACATGGCTCTTAGGAGAACTGCCGTAGAGACACAACTCGACTGTGATGTCTTCCCTGCTTGCCTCGTACATGTTTCCATCGGTGTCCCAACACCAGCTGCTGTCTCTGACAGAGAAACAGGGACAGCATAGTTTGAAGAGTGTTCTATTATTAAATGGCCCAGCTCTGGGTACAAAGATATCGGTGGGCCTCACTAATGGGGACAAAAGTGTAAAGTGTGCTGGTAGGAGTGTGCAAAGTCATGTCTAAGTCAAGTTTGGAGGCGGTATATTGGTGTTTTTAAACGTGGGCAGAGCAATAGTAGGCACACAAGACAGTGTTAATTGCTACAGGACGGGGAGGTGTGGGAGTGGGCACAGTCCCCACGGTATATGTAGTGTAAATACGGGGAGTAGGCACTATGAAATCTACTGTGGGTGGTATCTCCGTGTAATGTTGGGCCATGCTAGTGTAAAATTATCTTGTGAGAGGAAAGCAGCAGTGTGCAAATGTCTCCGGGCACAGTTATAATGTACCTTGGCTGTGGATGTGGTTATTATTTACTGGGATGAGACAGCAGATAAAATAATAGGAACCGTATGTTATTGTGAAAAATGGGGAGGTACTCCTAATTAAGCTCCCTTAATACAACCTGTCATAGTCTCTATGCCATTAGTTCCCCTCGTCACCTCTACCTGTTGGGTGAGGCCTCACAAGGATCCCATCCACAGCCTTTACCCTATCTCTAACTTTCATACATAAATCTTGTAAAAATCATCTTTTGCTTTCTTTATTATGTAAATGACGCTGGTCACATGGTCAGTAAGCAGTGATGTCACCACCATCTCTTTTCCTTCCTCCCCCTGCTCCATGTCATGTGGTGAATGTATAGTAAAAGCATGGCTAGTTTGTGTGTGGCGTGCATCTGCTGACATGCTGCAAATCCTCCAATAAATACTACGGTGTAGAACACAGACTCATCATGCTTACACAAGTACACCCCTTCTCTCATGTTCTGCTATAACATGGTCTGAGCTTGCGTCTCGTATCTCTCCTATACCACACACAGGGCTGCGGATGCGTGGCCACCAGCACCAGGAAGCAACATCATTATACACTTTCTACATTCTATCTATAACAAGCCTCACAGCTCACATCCCCCGCAAATCATCGGTCTCCATTATACAGGCTGTCATCACACTGGGGGTTGTGGCTGTCTCCTCCTCCCAACGTTCTCTCAGGAGTTAACGTTGCAGCACGACTAATTCTAATTCTTCATTGGACTTTCAGCATTTCACAGGAGGTCATTTTGCATACAAATCTTTAGAGACCCCTCATTGCTTAGTTTTCCTCAGGCTCATGTGAGGGAACAATGAAGGGATAGAGGCAATGCTTCTAGAATGGCATTTACTCTGACAATAATATTTAGTTTATGTAGCGCGGGTCTTACTTTTTCCTCATGACTGGGTTTCTCCTTCAAAACAAACACTCAAAAAAAAACATTTAAAACAAAACGCTCTGCGCGTAACGTTCCTCTATAAAAGCGGCAGAGAGGTACGGGGTCTGTTTTAAGAGGGCTCACGGCTGACCCCCCCTCTTCTCCTTACAACATCCGGTGTGGCCAATTTCCCTTACTATAGTTGTCAAGCAAACCCCCACAGCTAACTAACCTTCAGGCAGCGTCTCCTTCTTCTCAGGTGCTCTCTGCACAATCACGGCTAATTAACCCATTCAAATGCCCCGGCTCGCCCGCGCCACGGCATTGTAAGCGCAGTGGATCTGTCATCATGTCACTCTGCATCCAATCCTCTCTACAAAAAACCGCCATCACTATTGCAAACAGTAGTATTGCAGCTCTGCGTGGTAGGACACCATCAGACAAGACCCCATCTAGGGTTGAAACACTCGTACACTAGATGGTCTACCGAAAATGTGAAAAAAAAAAAATGTTTTAAAAAAAAAACATGTAAAAAGTGTATAAAAAATCATTCTAAAATTCCATCCAACCGCCCCCCCCCCTTCTCCCCCCCCTTGTCTCCTAGAACTGACACAAAACATAATAAACAGTAAAAAATACAAACACATCAGGTATTGCTGCACCGTGCCCAAAATGCCCGATCTAATTAAAATATACTCTCAGTTAATTCCTTGTCTCCTGCTTCATTCCCCAGCAAATGCATTTAAATACAAATGTCCGATCCTTTTCCTTTCTCTCGACTCTTACTCTTCTGCCACATGATTAAAATTGCTTCTTAAATAATCATCAGACGTCCCGTCCCAAAATGAGTATCAAAACGAAACTGGTTCAGCATCAGCCTCGACAAAATTGACCACCCCTCTCACACACTCATGCCCTCTCTCTGACCACCCACAAAGGTACTTAAACGGTACACGGCAAGGACTATTAAATACCCATCTCATACGATTCTTGCCTTATGAAGAAAATAAGACCAAAAAAAGAAGGGATACCGTAGGAGGCGGGCTGCACAGACACAAAGTTTCCTAAAATCCCCAAGGTATAGAGACCAATGGGAAAGAACTACAGAAACAGGCACAATCCTTAAGTGTATATCAGTTAGCAGGATGCAAAGGTGGATATATGGAGACGATCTTCTCCTCTGAATCTTATACTTGTTCGGGTGGCCAGGCCGCAGCTCTCTGGCGTTCTTCTGCATCTCGCCAACAATGTTATCGAGCCACAGGCTCTACCCGTCGGGCATGTGCAACCCAGCTTCCCCTAGGATGGTCTCAAAACGCACTCTTGTGCGCTCTCACCTTTTGACTCTAAGCACAGTTCACTCCTCGCCACATATTGAACTTTATATTCAAATTCAACATCCAAAGAGATTCCTTATTTCCGCTTCCCGGACCGGAGCTTTTCCTTAGGCATAACTGAGGATTAAAAGTGGGTATAATAAACCACTGAAAACCGGAAACCGCCCGCGGCATGAGTCACGCCTGTACGTAACTCTGGTGGTCAACAGTTTCCATACAAATAAATTAAACTCCTTAAAATAAAAAAAACGCTTTTCCTCCATCCAACATTACAAATAATCATACATATACTACCCTCCAAATGTCTGGGCAACCACATACAGAGCATAATCTAGACCCTCTAGAAAATTGTATGCTGGGCCAAAGATGATTATTGGTTTCTCTCTCCACCCGCTTGACAATCTCTCTCACCCTTTATTTAACACATGCTTCGGCATGAATCGGGGCCTTAGGAGGCCATTTTTTTTGGTAGTTATCGCAATGTACAAAGATCTACTGTGGCGCAATTGAGTTTTTACCCATTTGTTTACAACAAGATTTTAATTCGTTCACTTAACATCACATGGGGGCATATACTAACAGGGCCCCCGATCGCACTCTTCTATCACCTCACGTTTTACCCCGCATATTCTCCCGATTTGCTCGCGTTCTTCCCCCTGGATGGCCCCGCTTTTGGCCCCAGGATCGATTGTGGCAGCATCTGCGTCGCTGTCACATTCACGCGGGCCGGAAATTGGGGGGCGTGGGCCGCAATGAAACCCACAGATGCGGAAAAACCGCCGCATTTTAAAAAAAAAATGTGTCCGCCGGAGCTCTCGCACTTACCTTCACTCAGCCCGTCCTCGGGGTCTAAACCTACCATTGCGCTCCTCTTCCCAGCATCTTTTTCGCGCAGCATTCGCCACCCTCGGTAGGCTCAGTCGCGTGCAGGAACTACCTTTAAAGGGGGCTTGATGTCCCATCTGCACATTGCGGATAAATTGGGCTCCAAACGCATCTGCTTAAACACAAGTACTTTCAAACCACCATTAACCCTTCATCTTCCCAATCAATCTAGCAGTGCTTATTTCTCTGCGGTAGACTGTACGTCCTTCTTCTGGTTCTGGTTTGCGCCGGCGCCCCCCCGCGGGGTCGCTGTGGTCCCCCGTTCCCCTGAGCTACAGCTGATCGGGCCGTCTCTCTGCGCACAGGGAGTCAGTCAGCGTTTCTCCACAGATCACTCGCTCCCTTGGGTTCCTTCACAGCTCCCCTCTCTCGCACCTGAGAGCTCACTGACACCACTCGCGCCAATCTCCACGGCTCGAGAGAGGAGGAGGGGGCAGAAGAGCTGTGTTGCTGTGATCGTGCCTCCACCTCTGCCTCACGCCTCCAGCCTACACTCCCACGGAGCCTACAGCGCCTCCTCACTACTACAAGGTAACTGCAGCCCAACATGTCTGCTCTAGGTCCAGTTATAGCTCTCCTCTTTCTACATCTGACACTAGCAAATGTATCGCCTCTTGTGTGTCCTTCCCTTCCCACCATAGTCGGGTTCCCTCACAGAGGCTGCAAGAGATAACACAAGTAACCAGGCTGACTCTGCTCCGTCTCCTGACGTCGTCTTCCTCCTCCTGTACTCCTCCTCCTGCATCTGTTCCCTACATCTGTCACACTGCTGCCCTTCTCTTGTGGAGTTTCTCTTCTCTGCAACGGGGTGCCCCCTGTGCCTGACTACAGGGAAGTGAGCCTAAAGATTCGGCTTCCATGCGGATAGCACTGCTGTTAGTCGAGCTTATCTCCTCTCCTGACTCGACTCTTCTCTCTATCTTCTATCTATCTATCTCTCTATCGCTCTATCTCTCGCGCTCTCTAGTCCTATCTTCTATCTATCTATCCTATCACATTCAGCCATCTTATCTCAGCCCATCATATCCACTCCTACCTCTATCACATATCCATCTAATCACATATCCATTTATCTGTCACATATCCACTTATCTATCTATCCCATATCTATCACATCAACTCATATCTATCACACACATCCATCTACTATCTTCACATATCTATTCCGATCCATCTCTTCATCTATCACATCTCGATCACATATCCATCTATCTAATCTATCTCACTCCCACTATCTTCTATCTCTTCTATCTCCCTTATTTCTCTCCTGACTTCTCTCTAGCATCGACTCTAGCTCTCCACTCCTAGCTCGTCTATCTATCTATCTATCTATATCATATATAGCTCGCTACGATCGTTCTCTGACTCTTCATTCTGACCCTCCTCTACTTCCATTCTATCTCCATATGCTCCATCGATCTATTCGACTCGCTCCTACTTTCCGATCACCATATCCATTCTCTCTTCTCTAGCACTACTATCTATCACCTTCCTCTATTTCTTCCTCTCTATCTATTCCTATCTCACATACGCTCTCTGCGAGCAAGAGCGCGCCCCATCGCGGGTGGGGGGACGGTGCTAGCGAGTGGCACGAGCACAGAGCGAGCGAGCGCCAGCGGCCGACGAGCGAGCGACGAGCGCTGAGCTCAGAGCTAAGAGAGCGAGCGGCTGCGAGCAGCACAGATCGAGCGATCGGTGCAACGAAGCGAGGGAGGGGGGGGCAAGGCCGACAAAAACACAGAAAGAGAGGGCAAGCAACAGACAAAAATTCCAAAAGTGCAATTATTAGTAAAACGTCATAAACCCACTATTGCACACCCTAATTTTGTACATCATGTACAAGAGAGCAAACAATGTATTCTCTCGACAGACATCATGGCGTCAGCGGCATTAAAGTGTAAATATGTCGGAGGTCTAGAACAAATGCGGGACCGAGAAAGCCACCTTCCTCCATACGTATCCCCCTCAACTTCAAAGTGACTTCCTCAGGGGTAAGTGGGTCATTTGGAGTGACTATCACATGGGTTGCCTCTCCCTCACCCACCTAGACTTCCGCCATGCATGTCCCTGACCGACCATGATGCTGTGAGAAGACATAGTACCATGTGTACTATGTGCAGTGGTCCCGGTGATATGTGCAGGGGGCGCCATATTCAGGATTTCTGGCGCAACGTTCTTCATGAATCTGGTGCCCCCTGCACTTCGTTGACAGACTGCAAAACCAAACTTTTGTTTGGTGCACTTTTAACATGGGCGGATTGACACATTCTATTGGACTTCTATTGGATCATTAAATGCAGGGACTATTTGAGCACAGCAGGTGGAGGAGAATCTGAATATGAAGGCTGAGCGCGTCCCTGTAGCACTGAGTTTGTGCATAACTGCAGCTGTCATGCTGTGCAGGTGCCTTGCCGAAGCCCCTCCCACATCTGCTGCTGCTGTTGGGAAACAGATTAGAAGGCTGAACACTCAATCATACTCCAAATAGAAAAGGAACTTTACTTCCAGGTACCCTTTATACAAATAGATTTTTGAAATATTTGTTAAACGCCCTCTTTTGAAGCTTTTTGTAGTCAAATTGTTTCGTGGAATAACCCCTTTAATGAATCCCTTCGGGACCCCGAAATCCAGCGCAGAGACCGCACTGCGATCGGCGATGGACCGGTAATAAAATCTTTTGCCCAAATTTGGAGTTTATTCACACGTTTCCTGAGTTAAACTGTTTTTCTCGCGGCTCATTGAGAAACCAATCAGAGCTCACTGTCTTTATCAACAGCTGGTGGGAAAATGCGCTCTGATGGTTGCCATTAGCAACTTAACAGTTCTGCTCTAAAGAGATTATGATAATCTCCCTTCATGTGTTTTGAATTTGAAGATAAAATTTACCATCAGGTTCGTAGGTACGCTATGGGAACTTCGAGTCGCCCCATCCTATATGCAACTGTATTTATGCGGATGGTGTTGGTGCCTATTAATTCGTTCCGCTATTGGCTTTGCCATTTGTTACACAGGCTCTCTATATTAGAGAATTTTTTCGTGATTGTTGCACGGAGTGCCATGAAGCAAAAACCTTTGGAGGCTAGTTCAATTTCAAAGAAGGGGTATGAGTTCACTATGAGTATAACAAAAAAAACAGTTGTTTAAGATAGTTGGTTGCATGGTTATAAGTGATATACTATTCTTCATTTTTAAAACAGTTGATAGTAATAGTTGCTTGATATTGGAAATGCATCCATTATGAGGGAGTACCCTGTATCAAAATTCACAATATTGAAAAAAAATTGTACGAATCTTGACGACTAAGAGCACAATCCCTTATTTTATGATGGGGGGGGACTGTTTCAAAAAAGACAAACGGTACCCAGATCAAAATAAACAGCAACCCTAAAATTGCAAATAATCTCATAAGCTTGTTAAAACAGTCAAAAACCTTTAGACAGTCACAATCTTTTGCTCATCTCTGATATTGCCACTACCTATGATAGAGGGAAGCTAGAATTGAGAGCCACTCTTTCTAATTATTGGGCTTCTTTTTGAGAAATCCACTCTCAGTGCTCTGCTCCCCAAACCACCTGTTGTCACATTTAGAAAAATCCACTACCATAAGATTATGGGGCACCTGTAGACTCAAGTCCGTAAAGATAACAGCTCAGGGGCAAATAGTGCACACAGGGGTACTCAAATGGGCCAGAGTACTAGTGACTTCATATCATAACGACAGTCTACTCCTGCTCATCTATTTTGTTGCTATTCATGTTGATGTATATTTGTGGTCTACAGTAGGTAGGAGTACCGTCAAATTCCTTAGAAATGACCAAATTGTCTTTTTTGAATAATTTGGGCAAAACCTATTTTTTAGAACTTGGCGGTAAAACTTTTGATTGTATCCGGTAACCCCCATAGAACAGATATTCCCAGAAAAGCTTCAAACTTTGTTTTACGACCCTTAACCGAGTATAGCATTAATAGAAAAAGATATTCTTGGTTTTGGTCCTTTTAAGATCACAATTGTATATAATTTAATGTTTTCATTTTTTGATGCCCTAAGTACCATGGTTACTGTATCTATTTTTCCCTTTCTTTATTGTTCATATTTTTTTAAATACTTACCGTAAGTACTTTCGAGCGAACATAGGTGGCTTCTCTTTTCCATATGAATGACCTGTACATTGCTAGTGTGTGAACGGAACCATGCGTTCAGTGACCCCTGAGTACGCAAGGCACGTATTTGCTTTAGACAACTTCCCAGACACACAGGTGCTGAGAGAGTTGCAGGAAAGTGGTTTAAGTTATCCACACAACTTCTGATATGCACAACAACATCACACAAGCCCGGAATGGCTATGATCCTCTCATACCCCAGTGAGACAGAATCTTATCAGCCCCTATGAAGCCCCACCACCAGTTCTGTTCGCTTTATATAACAGCCCAGTCCATACCGGGATTATAATAGGGTGAGAACCAACCCGGTAGCAGCTGTATATAAGCGAAACTCTGACTGTGGGAATTCTGGATCGAGATAAAAGAGCAACACAGTTACCTTTTATATTTAAAAATTGCCTTAACGCACTTGACAACACAATATATACCGTTGGGATATATATAACATATTCAGTGTGATCAGTGCAAGGTGGGATATATGGGACTTTGAAATGAAGAGTGCAGCCCTTGTCTTCGCAACATGTTTAAGCACAATGTTACCGTGGATGTACAGCCAGAGGAATGGAAAACGCATGGGCGCTCAACACTGACCTAAGCACAGTTCAGCCAATATGTGAACTTTATCAACATCAAAGAGATGCTTTTCAGCTCCCGGACCGGAGCTTTCATTAGGCATAAAATGAGCATAAAAAGTGGGTATATAAACCAAGGAACCGAAAACCGCAGTGAGGTCACGTGTAAACTCTGGTGGTCAAGGTTCATACACAATAAATTAAAATAAAAGCTTTCTCAATCTACATTAAAAATAATCAGTACATATATAAATGTCTGCAACACATAGATCATAATCATAGACCTATAAAATTGTATGTGGGAAGATGATTTTTGTTTCTTCACTTGCCATCTCTCACCCTTTATTTAAACATGCTGCATGATCGGGCTTAGAGGCCATTTTTTGGTGTTATCGAATGTACAAGATTACTTGGCGCAAATTGAGTTTTACCAAAAGATTTGGAATTCGTACTTAACACAATGCCGGGGTCATTACGTAAGGCCCGATTCAGTTTCCAGCACGGTTACACAGAGTACAAATTACAAGGTAGCACTACAAGTAACAGCAGTTCAGTAAGTTGTGTGTGGCTAATGGAAACTGATAGTCCACACCTTGAGATCTTTCTCTGCTCTTGATGGTAAAATGGTTCCTAGACAAATACAAGGCACAATCAGAGGTGCCTGATTATATCAGGTGCAGCAACACCTCTGGGTCCTCATGGGACCCTCCTACCTGGTACTACAACCAGAGCCCTGGAGAAGCCATAGCTTCTCAAGGGGATGTCTTATGGTCATGGTTCTGGTATCATTAGATCCGGGTAAATCCCTGGATTGCATTGATACCAAACTTGACCCATTTGCTAATGTCCTATCCAGAGATATTGATATCTCTGGAACCGAGTATTCTAGAGATTAGATTATTATCTAGAGATCTAGATTATTATGATCTCTTGAAAATAACCAATCCAAAAATGTATTTGTTCCTCTGGTGAGATGGACCATAACTTCATAACTGTCCCTATTCAGTTATGGTTTTGGAGCTTATGGGTCTTTGTTTGAGACTTGGGGGGGGGGGGGGGGGGTGGCATGTAGACAATCTCACTGCAGAGATCTTTTGAAGCAAGGACACGTGAACAACCTCGCTCAATTAGGCCAATTAAGCTGAGGCTGGGAAAGGTGGTGAATTTATCATAATGTGTATTATGATAATGTGTATTATCATGTGTAATATATATATATATTCTTATGAAAAAGATGGTTAGATTAAAATGTGTGTACAGACTTTTTTATAAATATTGATTATTTTTAATGTGGATTGTGAAAAACTGTTTAATTTTATTTTATCTGTGTATGAACTTTGACCGCTGGGGTACACATGACACAGACCTCACGAATGGTTTATGGTCCTTTTGTTTATATACATTTTTTAATCTTATGTTATGCCTGATAAAAGCTCCGGTCCGGAGCTGTAACGCAGCGCTTTTAATGTTGAATAAGGTTCACACATTGGCTGAAAAGTGCATGTCATTGTTAATGCGCCGATACGACTTCTATTCCTCGGATAAACCTGTTGCATTCATGTGTATTTGGCTGTATAGGAATTTTTTTTTCCTTTGCAACGAACAAGGCTGCTGAATCTCAGTAGACTCAGAGGGTAAATCTGAGGAGTTTGACCTGGTGGAACTTTACAAAGAAACTAACATTTTCCTGATGGCTTTAGGCCAGTAAAGATCATCTGATTTGTGTTCGATTTTGGAAACTGATTTAAAAAATCTGGACTTCCAATATTGTTAAACATTTTAGATATTTTGTGACTGGTGTCAGAAGACTGAAAGAGTCTTTTCATTTTTTAAAGCAACATTCTTCCCTCACTTATAGGTTAGATAACATAACAAATTCCAGGGTGAATGAAAAAGTGCTGACTTTAGACCTCTGTTTCTTAGCGACACAGTATGTCTTTTCATCTAATCAAGCCCATCTGACCTCTACTGTCTGAAATGTCACACAGTCCAGACTTGGATTTTTATTCCAGAAGAGTTAAAGACTCACTTAACCTAAAACATAAGTGTCTTTATATTGCTTCCATAAACAGCAGAATAAATGTCATAAACTTATATTTTACAGTGCCTTGCGAATGTATTCGGCTCCCTTGAAATTTTCTACCTTTTGCCACATTTAAGGCTTCAAACATAAAGAGATAAAATTGTAATTTTTGGTGAATAATCAACAAGTGGGACACAATTGTGAAGTGGAATAACATTTATTGGATATTTAAAAAAATGAACTGAAAAGTGTGGTGTACAATATTATTCGTCCCCCTTAAGTTAATACTTTGTAGCGCCACCTGCTTGGGGTATCAGGTCTCTATCTGTTTTGCACATCCAGAGACCTGTCCATTCTTTCTTGGAAAACAGCTTGAACTCAGTGATGTCGGATAGAGAGTTTGTGAACAGCAGTTTTCAGTTCTTTCCACAGATTCTCAATTTGATTCAGTTCTGGACTTTTACTTAACCATTCTAACACCTGGATACGTTTATTTGTAATGCGTTCCATTTCAGATTTTACTGTTTGGGATGGTTGTCTTGTTGGAAGATACATCTCTGTCCCAGTCTCAGGTCTTTTGCAGACCCTGACAGATTTTCTTCCAGAATGGTTCCTGTATTTATGGCTCAATCCTTTTAATTACCATCTTCCGGTCCCCGTGCTGAAGAAAAGCCCAACCATAAATGCTGCCTACCACTATTTTTGACTGTGGGATGGTTGATTCAGTAGGATGATGATCCTGCGTGCTTTTATACCAACCATATTGGTGCCAAAAAGTTTGATTTTGGCTTCAACTGGCCAGTGGCACAAAACTCAGTCTTTCACATGTTGATGTTCTCCCAGTGGCTTGTGGCAAACTTTAAACAAGATAGTCGTTTAAACTAATGTCTTTCTCTTTTTGGCCACTCTTCAATAAGGGTCAATTTGTGCAGTGTACGACTGATTGTTGCCTATGTGACGACTATCTCCCACCTCAGCTGAGTATCTCTGCAGTTGATCCAGAGTATCATGGGCTTTTGGCGGCATCTCTGATCATATTCTCCTTGTTTGAGATATAAGTTTATAGGGCGTCCGTGTCTTGGTAGATTTGCAGTGGTCTTTGCTCCTTCCGTTTGCTGCAAACTGAAAGTAAAGGGTGCCATATATTGCAAACTCCCACTTTTCGATATTATTTTTTTTACGAAAGTTTAAAATATCTAATAGATTTCCGTTCCACTTCTCAATTGTGTCCCCCTTGTGTCTTGATACTTTCACCCAGAAATTTTCAATTTTAGATCTTTATGTGTTGATGCCTGAAATGTTGTAAGGAAAAAAAGTTCAAGAGGCGAATACTTTTACAAATAAGGCACTGTATTACATTTTATACATTTTTCCCACTTGTCCAACAGGGTGTGTTTCACTTAATCACCAAGCCAATAGCAAATGAAGCAGTTATTAAACCTCCAAAAAGTTCCCAAAAAATTTTAAAATAGATGGCTAAAACTTATATTTAATAAATCAGATAAAATATAACACTAATGTATCAAAAACAAATAACAAGCAAAACAAAATACTGAACCCAAGTTAAAGGCACGCTAGAACCAGAACCTCATATGTGATTCCATATGATCAATGTATTAATATTGTAAGTAAGATGGATCTCAATGTAACAACGTCCTTTAGTCACATCCAGGGATGCATAGTTACTAAGATGAGCGAGCACTAAATGCTCGGGTTACTCGTTATTCGAGACTAACTTTTCTCCGATGCTCGAGTGCTCGCTCGAATACGAACCCCATTGAAGTTCCATGGGAGACTCGAGATTTTTCAAGGCAACCAAGGCTCTGCACAAGGAAGCTTGGCCAAACACCTGGAACCTCAGAAAGGATGGAAACACCACGGAAATGGACGGAAACAGCAAGGGGCAATCATTCATGGAATTGCCTCTGAGTCTGTTAAAAATCGCACCATGAGCCAAAATTATGTGCAACACATGCCCTGAAGTCTTGAATCAGAATGAAGCTATATAGCATCTAAAACATCAATAATTGACCCTGACACCTTAGGGACGGCATGCGAGGAGCGGCATCAGGGCTAGAGAGTGGCATGCGACATACCCTAATGGACTCATGCCTTCAAACCAATTGGTGGCAGAGAGGCAACCAAAGGAGTTGGCAAGAAGCGCTCAAATATTCGTACATGATACAAGTTTTGGTCCAGATATTGTGTGGTTACATCAGCAGGGTGGCGACAAAAGTTTTAACATGGACGCCATGACCACCACCCACAATTCTGCCTGACACAACTCGTTTGATAAGGGGCACCATGTAGGAGGCAGTGAACTAGTAGTAGATTAAGGTGCGTCAGTTAAAACTATGTTAGTTGGAATCTTGGCATTGAGTTGGCGCTTCCGCTGCCAGGCTAGCCTTTTTTTCGCCAATTGCCAAGCCCCTGTCTCTAGGCTTACTCCCCAAACAGTCAACTTCCTATTCTAAGAAAACCTTTTGTATAAGATCAAGTGTAGTAGCGTTCTTATAAGTTTAAAGAGGATATGCCGGTGTGAGGGGAATGTAAACAGATGTGGCAAGAAGCGCGAAATAATTCTGTAAAGTGATAAAAGTTTGCAAGTATATTTTTGTTGGATTACACAGCAGGGGTGGGACAAAGTTAACCAATTTTATTGGAATGCCCTGTAATAGCTCTTGGCGGTTGGTGCCTTTTTATTCGCCTAGGGCTCATCATTTGGCCCGCGTGCTGCGCTTAGCGACGGGCCTCTGCTTCGTGTGTCTATAGCTACCGACTGATGGCGCCAGCCCACTGATGGTAATATGCGGAGAGGAGAGGTGTAGGAGGGTTGGTGATATGTATAGTAGATTATGCCTTGAGACCTGGACCTGATGTAAGCCCCCCGCAATTCTCTGCGTCCGCAGTATATGACCATCCCCATGGTCAGACTCGGTCCCAGCCTGCACCAAGTTAATGTATAGCGTTCTTTATACGTTTGGGATAATGGCGGGTGAGGGAATGTAAACAATTGCCTCACGAGCGCATGCGCATAGGAGCTGGCGCTCCGCTGCCAGGCGAGCTTTCGCCAATCCCAAGCCCCTGCCCTAGGCTACTCCCCAACACGCACTGTCTAATAACCTTTTGTATCAGATCAAGTGTAGTATCGTTCCCCCCCCCCCCCCCCCTTTATAATTTGTAGATATGCCGGGTGAGGGAATGTAAACATATGCGCAAGAACGCGCTGAAATAACTAATTGGTAAAATGATAAAGTTTGCCAGTATATATTTTTTGTGGATAACACAGAGGGTGGACAAAGTTAACATTGGATGTGGAATCCATGAAACAACCCAAATCTGCCTGACCACACCTCGTTGATAAAGGGCACGATGTATGGAGGAGCTATGGACGACTTTTGGAGGTAGCATGGAGACAAACGTGTGGGCAGCGCTTGGAGAAACATTTAATTTGTGATGTGCCTGTAAGTGGCAGTCCCAAAAATTTTCAAACCAGAGGAGCAGGTAGGTGGCCCTCCAGTAAAAATGGATAGATTGATGCCTGTATGTGTGGCAGTCCAAAAAAAAATTTTCAAACCAGAGGAGCAGGTAGTGCCCTCCAGAAAAATTGAATAGATTGAGTGCCTGTTGTGCACTCCCAAAATTTGTTTTAAAACAGAGGACCGGGTAGGTGGCCTCCATAAGAATTGAATAGAATGAGTGCCTGTATGTGGCAGCTCCCCAAAAAAAAAATTGGTTTAAAACAGAGACCGGTCGGTTGGCCTCCAGAAAATTAAATTCATAAAGTACTAAGCTAGAGCCAGTGGGCCTGTCAAAAATAGCCAGTTTTCTGTTTTGCACATCCAGAGACCTGTCCATTCTTTCTTGGAAAACAGTTTGAACTCAGTGATGTCGGATAGAGAGTGTTTGTGAACAGCAGTTTTCAGTTCTTTCCACAGATTCTCGATTTGATTCAGTTCTGGACTTTAACTTAACCATTCTAACACCTGTATACGTTTATTTGTAATGCGTTCCATTTCAGATTTTACTGTTTGGGATGGTTGTCTTGTTGGAAGATACATCTCTGTCCCAGTCTCAGGTCTTTTGCAGACCCTGACAGATTTTCTTCCCGAATGGTCCTGTATTTGGCTCAATCCATTTTAACCATCTTTCCTGTCCCTGCTGAAGAAAAGCCCAAACCATAATGCTGCCACCACTATGTTTGATAGTGGAGATGGTTGATTCAGGATGATGATCTGCGTTGCTTTTATACCAAACATATTGTGGCCAAAAAGTTTGATTTTGGCTTCAACTGGCCAGTGCACCTTCTTTCACATGTTTGATGTGTCTCCCAGGTGGCTTGTGGCAAACTTTAAACAAGATATCTTTAAGAAATGTCTTTCTTCTTGCCACTCTTCAATAAAGGGCAGATTTGTGCAGTGTACGACTGATTGTTGTCCTATGGACAGGCTATCCCACCTCAGCTGTAGATCTCTGCAGTTGATCCAGAGTGATCATGGGCTTCTTGGCTGCATCTCTGATCAGTATTCTCCTTGTTTGAGATGAAAGTTTAGAGGGACGGCCGTGTCTTGGTAGATTTGCAGTGGTCTGATGCTCCTTCCGTTTGCTGCACTGAAAGTAAAGGGTCCGAATAATATTGCACGCCCCACTTTTCAGATTATTATTTTTTTACGAAAGTTTAAAATATCTAATAGATTTCGTTCCACTTCTCAATTGTGTCCCACTTGTTCTTGATTCTTCACCTAGAAATTTCAATTTTAGATCTTTATGTTTGATGCCTGAAATGTGTTAAAGGAAAGAAAAGTTCAAGGAGGCCGAATACTTTCATAAGGCACTGTATTACATTTTTACATTTTGCCCACTTGTCAACAGGGTGTGTTTCACTGAATACACAAAGCAAGATGCAAATGAAGCAGTTATATAAACCTCCAAAAAGTTCCAAAATAAATTTTAAAATAGATGGCTAAAACTTATAATTTAATAAATACAGATTGAAAATATAACATCTATGTATTCAAAAACAAATATACAGAGCAAAACAGAAATACTGAACCCAAGTTAAAGGCAAAGCTAGAACCAGAACCTCATATGTGATTCCATATGATCAATGTATTAATATTGGAAGTAAAGATGGATCTCAATGTACAAACGTCCCTTTAGTCACATCCATGGATGCATAGTTACCCATAAACCATGGTTAAATATAAGCACATATAAAACCAGTGGGGGGCTACTTGCTGGCTTGCAACGCTTACAGTATACTGTAGTCAGACATGCAGATAAAACATGAGACATTACCAGAGTAAGTAAAATAACAGTGTCCCTATAAGTAGACTGTACTTACCTTAATAAACTTTGGTAGTGGTGGTAAACTTTGGTATTACAGTATATGGCATCTTTGCCAGCGATCTCTAAGCATCTGCTTAGAGGTCAGGCTGAATGACAAGCCTGGGAGTCTAGCACTCCCAGCTGTCATAGCAACCGAGAGGGATTCCATGTAGCCAGAAGATATGGAGGAAGAACAGACTGGCCAGACAAGGAGCTGACGGCAGACCTGGCAGCGGAACAAAATGAGACATCTTGCAGAACCGGTCAGTTCAACCAGATGACAGATTTCCCAGAGGAAGATGGTAGATCCGTAATAAACTCCATAGCCACGTGAGTCCACAGGCAGCCGGGTAATGGCAACAGGAGTCCAGCAGGTTTTAGGCAAGATGGCTTGTTACAAGCACAAGAGGTGCAGGAACCCACAAATTCCCGCACATCTTTGACCAGGTCTCGCCACCAATAGTAACGAGAAATTAGGGCTGCTGAGCGCTGCACCCCAGGATGCCCAGCCACTCGAGAGCAATGACCCCAAGTCAATATCTTTTTCCGTAAAGTAGGTCAGACGCAGATCCACTGGAGCAGCAAGAATCAGTCTTTCAGGAGGGATAACATGCCGTGGAGTGGGTTCTTCCCCAACAAAATCAGAGGCACGAGAGAGAGCATCGGCCTTGACAGTCTTCTCAGCAGGGCAGAAGTGGATCAGGAAATTGAATCGTTAAAAGAAAAGGGACCAGTGAGTTTGTCGTGGGTTGAGGCGCTGAGCAGTTTGGAGGTACAGGAGATTTTTGTGGTCCGTATATACACAAACCGGATGACGAGCTCCCTGCAAAAGATAGTGCCATTTTTCCAAGGCACGTTTTTTAGAGAGTAATTCCTCTCGGCAGCGGAGAAGGTTTTAGAGAAAAACTCACAAGTGAGTGTTCGGCCTTTGGGCCCTTTCTGGGGGAGAACAGCTCCAAGCAGTTATCTAGGTGACCATCTATTGACTGTGATTTTTTTAGGGACGGAATATGGAGATGTTCTCCAGAGGCCACAGTCACCAGGGTGGCAAATTCTGCAGTGATAAGTCACGGCTCAGAGAAGTTTTCATGATAGAGGAGGATAGAGTAGGAGGATTGGTAACAATGAGAAGACTACAGAAAGAAGAGCAGGATGGACCAGGCCAACACAGACATAAAATGAAACAGTGGCAGCCTAACAGTAAGTGATGTCTGTGCCCGAGTGCAGCCCAGATGTGCAGTATATTTAAAGCGTGTATATATGTATCTGTGGTTATTTACTGCTGATATATATTTATGCTTGTAGTATATTCATTTTTGGTATATATTTATATGTGCAGGATATTATGTGCTGTTTATTCATTGATGCTAAATATTTATATGTGCAGCCTAGTCATTGTTATCTATGTGCTTGGTATATTCATTGCTGGTACATATTTATATTGATATTTGTGGTATATAGATTTCAGGTGTATATCTAAATATATTATTTTTGCTACAGTGACATATTTTTCTATGTACTACTGATAGGCCTTAATGTAGGTCTACTATTGTATGACTAAATATGTGGAAAATTATCTTCACACAGGTACTTTTTAAAATTAAAAAAAACATCCAATTGAAGAAATGATTGTATTTTGTCACTCTTTGTTTCATTGCAGCCAATTGGTAAGATGAAAAAGTTCTTTTTATTTGGCTCATTAATTTACATCTGTACCCATCTTGACATAAATAAAACAGTAATGTAGATATCTTTGCTAATTTATTGAACAAGAAAAACTGAAATATCACATGGTCATAGGTATTTACACCCTCATGACACTCAGTGTCACTCATATTTAACTTACATGCTATCCATTTCCTTCTGATCCTCCTTGAGATGGTTCTACTCCTTCATTGGAGTCCAGCTGTGTTAAACTAAACTCATCAAACGTGATAAGAAAAGGTACACACCTGTCTATATAAGATCTCCCAAAAGAATCATGAGGTTTAAGGAACTGACCTAGGATCTCAGAGACAGAATTGTGGCAAGGCACTGATTTGACCAAGGTTACAAAATAATTTCGGCAACACTCAAGGTTCCTAAGAGCACAGTGGCCTTCATAATCCTTAAATGGAAGAAATTTGGGGCAATTACAGCTCTTCCTCGACCTGGCCGTCCAGCCAAACTAAGTAATTGTAGGAGAAGAGCCTTGGTGAGAGAGGTAAAGAAGAACCCCACGATCACTATGGCTGAGCTCCAGAGATGCAGTAGGGATATGGGGGAAAGTTCCACAAAGTCAACTATCACTGCAGCGCCCCACCAGTCGGGGCTTTATGAAAGCATATTGCATACAGTTTGCAAAAGAGTGAAGGACTTCCAGACTATAAAAAAATAAGATTCTCTGATCTGATGAGATGAAAATCTAAATTTTGGCGTTAATTCTAAGCGGTATATGTGGAGAAAACCAGGCACTGCTCATCACCTTCCAAATACAATCCCAACAGTGAAACACTGTGGTGAGAATATCATGCTATGGGGGCGTTTTGCAGCTGCAGGGACAGGATGCCTGATTGCAATTGAAGGAAAAATTAATTCAGCCATGTACAGAGATATCCTGTTCCAGAGTGTACTGGACCTCAGAATGGGTCAAATGTTCACTTTCCAAACGATGGGGCACATTTACTAAGAACTGTGCAAATTTCACTATGTGCAGTTTGCCTGTTTAGTGGGCAGGGTTCTCAAGATTCATGATTTCTGGCACACATTCTGCATGAATCTGATGCCCTCTGCACTTCCCTTAACAGAGTGCACCACTTTTTTTTTTGTGCACCTTTAATATGGGCCACACTACACTCTTCTGTCGGATTTTGCATGTTAAATCTGGTGCAGAAATTTGTGTTGCCTGAAGAATAGCGCACAAATTGAGACCAATGTGGCGCAGCCACTTCTTAAATATCTGTGCAAGCAGTTTGCAGCTAAAAGAATGTGCAAAGTCCAATGAAAATTAGTGCACGGCCCTTAGTGAATGTGCCTCAATAACCCTAAGCACACAGCTAATATAACAAAGCAGTGGCTTAAGGCTATATTCACACTGCCGTTGCCCGCCCGTACCGTACCGTAGCGGGCAACGGCAGTGTACGGGGAGAGGAGGAGGAGGTGAGCGCAGCTCACCCCCGCCCCTCTCCATAGCAACCTATGGCGCACGGTGCCATATTACGGGAAAAGATAGGACATGTCCTATCTTTTTCCCGGGTACGGAACGGGTACGGAACGCTCCCGTAGGGTGCCGTGCGCCCATAGGAGTGTATGGGGGACGTATATTGGCCGTATATACGTCGGCCGTATATACGTCCTCCATACGTTCGTGTGAATGTAGCCTAAGAGTGACAGGTGCAACTTACTTAGTCTGGCAAGTGGAGGAGCGGATGGTGGTGCGGACATGTAACAGGAGGCAAACCAGTGTTCACACTAGGACACAGTAATACATCAAGGTAATGAGACAAAACAGAGACAGGGAAACAAAACAGAGACAAAGGAACACACTGGAAGATACATAATACTGTCTGAAAAATAAAAGATACAGAAAGACAAGCAGAGTCAGACATAACTGGGTCAAAATAAAGATGGTGGAAAGGTACAGAATCGGATCGCTAGCGAGAGGTTGAGTAATGTAGCAGGTCAGAAATAGGGAAAGTTGCTGGATACCCCTCCAGGAGACCAAGTTTAGAAGAAGGGTGACGATCTAAAATGAGGGGTAGTGTGTTAGAGCTGGCACATCCCTTATATGCAGCTACAAAATGATAAACATCCTGTGAGCATGAGGGCCACCAATGAGGGTCCTAGCCAAAAGACACTTGGTATCATCAGCACCAGGGTGTTCTGCTTGTACAGAACCATAAACCACCTCCAATACACTGCAGCTATCTAACCACAGGAGTTCTGGGTACCAGATCTTGAGAATTAACAATGAAATTAGCAAGGTCATGATCAATGGTAGCAAGCACATTGTAATTGGACACAATATTTTCAGGGGAATTCTCAGACGTATAGGCCTGAGCATTATCTCTCATAGTCTCATGCACTGAAAATCACTGGGTGCTTGAGTGGCCCCCTTGACTACCACTCAGGCACTGTATAGTAGATTCTCTAGCAATGGCCCAGGGCTGGAGAGGCAGTTCTACAGGAAACGACTGGAATTTCCACAGTAGAGACACTAGGAATTCTTCAAACCATGTTCCCTCCTAGGATTAGCATCTATGCTTTCCAGTTCCATAGGTTCAAGTTCAGAGACAGCAGAAGGAGGGACGGATATTTTAGAATGAGAAGAGGGCAACACAGAAGATGAATTGGAGTCTGTTCTATCCTAGCGTCTATCTCTGAGTCTGTCAAAGATTGCCTTCAAAAAGTCCACACCAGAGTAGCACAGTGCTTACGGAACGCCATACAAAACTTCTCAGAAGAGTACTTGCTTGAGTTGGAATTCCGCAAGTGTAACATGGTACAGCTCAGCATAAATGGATCCCAAGAAACGAAACAAAATCTATCCAGGGATGACCATTCCTCTGCTCCAGGAGAAAGTTTTAGCGCCCAGGCCTGGTGGTTTCTATGTAACAGAGAAATAACTACTCCTACCATATGAGGCAAGAGGATTTATATGGAAATACAGCAGGAATGACTCACAGAAAGTTTCAAATTCCTCTCGGTCACCATGAAACGATACGGGAGGGATATCTTTAGCTTCTGCTGTATTGCAACAAGAGGTACCACAGCAGTTTTGACCTGACATTGGGAGGGAGCATGGACTTGGTTGGTTAAATCTGATAACAGGTCAGCTAGGTCCTACATGTGGCTTCAAACACTACATCTGCCAGGCCCTCCTTGCAGCTCACCAGAACCAGCAAAACTTGGTATTAAAGTTTGATTGTATGTACCAACTTTTATGTACTTTTTTATGCAGCACTGTATCAAATGCCTTGGAAAATTCCAGATATACAACATCTTCAGCTTTGCCCAGGTCCAAACTAGAACGTATCTGCTCTTAGAAGCCAATCAGATTAGTCTGAAAGGACCATGCTGTTGCTGTGTTATAGGGTTATGATCAATGAGATACTCCAGGATAGCATCACTAACAAAACCCTCAGATATTTTACCCACAATTGGAGTTAACATGCATGGGCTTCTTCCTGATATTCACTCTTGCAAGTCCTATCAGAAGCCACTAGATGTCTCTTTTGTTTAACAAATAGAACTTGCAATTTTAGCTAAACTGCTACAGAAAGAATATTTGTAATTTATCATTAATTTTTTTTTACTGTACAGTATATCTAATTGGAAGACATTTTTCTCAAACAGAGAATAGTATCAAATTACAGCCTTACAACTTAAATTCTGAAGTCAGAAACAGAAAGCATCCATACAGATCAGTGATGCATTAATCAAACACATAGGATTTAAGTAGAGAATAGGAGTAGTACAAAACTTTTTCCCAAAATGGCCTGTAGAGCAGCATAAGGACAAGAAATCTTTAAAGGGGTATTCCCATCTGGCCATTCACATTTAATTTAAATAATTTGCCGCATGTAAACATTTCTTCATTTGGATGTTATTAAAAAAAGCCCCTGTGTGAAGATAATTTCTCATAAATGTAGCTTCCTCGGATACGACCACCTCACATTTTGGCAGCGGTGGCCAGACATGGGCTATTGAGACATGTCTGACCAACTGAGTACCACGCGTTCCCTAATCTACTCACACCGGACGGCTTGGTGATCCGCAATCCCCTGCTCTCCCAGCAGAGGTGGCCCGTTCCAATGACCAGTCTTCGCTGTCTCTACAGGACTATATTCAACTCACATTTATAGAAATTAATCTTCACATCGTCAACTCTTTTAATTAACAGCTAATTCAACGAAAATGTTTATACATGGCAGATTAATATGAAATTAATGTTGTAATTCCAACGAGAATACCCCTTTATACCACGACTTTGTGTCACTCGGCCCTACTGACGCCTTGGATTCAGTTCGGGCTGGTCAGGTCCAGAGTCCTGCCGCGATGTCTTTAGACGCTACAACAAACCCACCGTTCAACGAGTGGTAACCCCCCAAGCTGGATCGCTGCCCGGCGGCTCTCAACAAATTGATGCTTTCTTGGCAAGCAATTGTTGCCCCCATGACGTCATTGGGTGCGGAGCGCGACTCTGTCCCGCATGGCGCCTCCAAGTGTCATCTTCCTCGCACGACCCATCTAATCAAAGTTTAATACATTTCTTCCTGTGTTGCGCCACCCGTAACGAAATACGCTTCTTTCCTGCTCATCAAAAGTGATCAAAGTATGTCGTTGCAGCACTTCCGAAAACTTGGACCAGTGACTGTCATCAGAAATTGCAAGAATACATCACCCCCCCCCCGCTCCTGTTACGCAGACGAGCCCTCACAGAGCTCTGTACATGGACAACATAAAAGCTTTTACTCTTTAATGGTGCGTTTTCTAGCGAAAATGGAAACAAAACACACGAAAGGCAGGTTGTTAAGGGCTCTAAGGAAAGCCATTAGGTACTCTCCCCCCCCCACAGGAGTACCTATATCTGTGTGACTTAATAACGGCCTTGGTTCCCCCCTGCACATATCCATCACAAGACCATCGACAGTGTATATAAAGTGGAGTAAAAGTCGAAGATTTCTATAGCAAACAGCAACGCAGAGCTCTAGAAAACATATTCCTTTATTTATATAGCCTTTAGCTCCACCACCCACAAACAGATTAATGCAGCGCTTTGAGGAATGATATACAACGAAAGTATACTTGGGAAATTGCATACTTTGTCTTCTCCGACCACAAAACATCATCAAATATTTTGAAAGTGGACAACCCCTTTAAAAAAATATACCCTTTCTCCCGACGCCCCGCCGCCGTACTAGTACGAGTGCGCACCGGAGTCCCTGGGCAGGGAAGGGCTCGACCCGCATATTGCAGCAAGGCTTCTACAGGTAACCACCTCCCCCGCGATGGTGCTAGCACCGATTGCGGGAGCTTTCAACACGCGATCGCCGCCGGCAATGGGCGCATGGGCGCCAGCCATTCTTGCACGATTCTTCCTCCTCTTCCCACTCCCATTACGCCCCTTGTATGTTTTATCCTTTTTTCCCATTACAGCTCTTTCTCACGACCGTCCTGAAGCTTTCTCGTTTTAACAACCCCTCCCCCCCTCATTACAAAGTGCTGCTAACTCAGCACCATTGTAATGAATGATGATCAACATCCCCATACCCCCTACTGCCCCTATTATTCCTCCCCCCCCTTGCCCGTACTTGCAGTATATTTTAAGAATCGATCAGTTTACCACATGGGTTTTAAAAGCTACCTCCAGCGAGTCTGAAAATATAAAAGTAAAAAAAGTTAAAAAAAAACAAAATTATAATTAAAAAACCTAAACCTTCAAATCACCCTCCACACCCACCCCACCTACCCCCACTCCCCCCTCCAGAAACTGATATATAAACAGTAAAAATCACCTAAACACAATTACGGTATCGCCGCTGGTCCCAACAAATTTTCCCAATTACCTCAAAATTAATAACCGGTTTTTTCCCACTCCCGCGTTTACAACCCGTTAACCAAAACTACGTCCAAAGACAAAATGGACATTTTCTTTGCCATTTTTGGAAAATATAAACAAAATGAATACAAGTCGATCAAAAGGTTCTCGTCACCAGTCTCTAAAAATGATAGACAATGGTAAAACGCCATAAAAGTTCCGCAAAAAATGGACACCCCCCCCCAACTCGTACAACCCACAACGCGTATGAAACAAGCTTATTGGCCCTGCCAGAAATGCAAAATAAAAAAAAAAAATTTTCTGTATCAGGAGGTGGTTTTTAATTTTTTTAAATGTAATGAAGACCGATTATAAAAACCTATACCAACTTGTGGTCATCACACGTGTCGTACCCCGACCCAAAGAATAAAGGTTCACCCAATCATTTGCGGGCTCTTTCATCGGCACCGTGAAGGCCCCCCCCTGTGGTAAAATCCAAGCCCACAAAAAAACTTCGCACAAACTGTGGTTGTATCCTTTTCAACCATCCTCTCACCCTGCATTTGGCATTTTCTTTCTTTTTCTTTCCCTTCAGTTCCACAGTACCGCCATGAATAGTAAACTACCCGTCACTCACGAAGTGCAATTTGTTTACGCAGACATAACGACATAACAGCAGGCTCATTATGTGGAAAACTATAAAAAATAATAGTTTTATAGATTTTTGAAGGTAGGTGATTGACAAATGGAAGTCGAAAAAAGTACAAAAGGGGTTAAGTAGGGATTGAAAAATGGGCGTCGCCGGCTAAGTGTTCCGTATCGTGTTTACAGCTTCCCCGTTCTCAATAATAATGCCCTCCAGGGAAACCAAATCGCGTACAATAACCGACCCCGTGTCTTGCATCTGGGCCTGGTTACCGATCGCATGCGCTCCTCGGAAACACGCATATGTGATTGGGCCAAGGCCCCTCTGTGCTAACGTGGCGTTATGATGCAGCGCCGCGAACGTGTGCCCCTGCCTACGTACTCAAGTGTACTTAGTCATGGGTGATTCAGTAATCCCATACATCCCACACTGTAGATTCATTTTATTGTTTTTGCTGTGGTGGAATATTTAGTACTGTCTCATTTCCCCTTCCCCCCATTTGTAAAAGGATCTTGGGGGAGAGCGTATTCCTTCAAGAATTTTGCAAAAAGGTTTGGATTCCTGTCAAATAAGAGCCCCCTCTTCCAATCTGATATGAAAGGACCTATAGAAAAAATCTTGAGGTCAAGCTCAATAATCAGCATATGTAACCTGCTTAATCTCTAGACAGTGGCGCAAATCTTTTAGGCCCATTCATACGATGCCTTGCTTCGTGTTTTTTAAAGCATTTTTTGACGCATTACAAAGGCTCAGCTTGATCACATGCTGAGGTTACATGCGTCTAGAAGATGTAGTGGAAACGCAATATAACCTTAACATGTGTTTTCAAGGCCTAAGACTTTGGAATGCGTCTAAACAACAACAAAAAACGCATCGAAGGCAGTCAAGGCAGCAGAAATCACTGGAGGGGGTTAGCAGTTCCTCCAGGCCTATGAATGGGAATAGTATACTTTACCTCCCTTAAAACACTACAGCCTCCCTTTTACATTTTTGTGTTTCCATTTTTCACCCCCCAACATCAAAAATCGATACTGTTTTATTTTTCCATGTAAGAGCTGCGTGGCAGGCTTGTTTTCTGCGTAACAATTGCATTTTGAGTGACAGTTTGTTAATATCTCCATGCTGTGTACTGGGAATGGAAAACAATTCCAAATGCAGTGATAATTGAGAAATTTTGCATTTGCTCCATTTTCTTGAGGCTTTTTTTTTTTTTTTTTTTAATGCTTTCACTGTGGCCCCCAAATGACAAGTCCTTTATGACCGTAGAAGCTGATGTATCTTTGCTACCTTTTTGGGGACTGCACAGCTTTTAACCCCTACGCGCACCAGGACGTATAGTAAGTCACTTCCGCAGGAAATGTATTCCTGCATGGGATGTGTCATAATGCATACCCCCGCTTCTGGCAATGGCGCTCACGAACTAATCCACACAGAAGCACGCTGTCTCCGCTGTATACTACAGGCTGACCTCTGCGCTCTAACACCAACGATCGGAGAGTTTAATACCCCTACAATACGCGATTAGGGTCTTCTCAACTATGGTACGGATACGCTTACCGGGGGATCCGATCCCTTCTCGGGCAGCCAACCTGAGGTCAGCCAAGGCTGCTTGCTGCCTGCTGTTCTGTGCAGTGCATCCGCACCTCTTCCAGGTCTGACTGTAAACTGTCTGTGCATGCGTCTGCCATACATAAAATATACTTTCCCCATTAAAAAAACCACTTATAAAGTAAAAAAAAAAAACCAAACACAACACCACCCTCCCCTCCCCCTCCCACATATTGTGTGTATTTGCCCGCATCTCAGTAACAATCAGTATAATAAACAGATCATCTTATCTTTACGGGCCCAGCACGATAACAACAGGAAAAAAAACTTTCCAAGACTAATTTTTAATTATACTTTTTTTCAAAATTTGAGCCCTTGACCCAGATTTGTCGTCGAAAATAAAAAAGTCTGCTATATGAAAAGATGGTGATGAATAAATGAACAAGATTTTCTCTCAATAGCTATTTTATTCAGTTAAATTAAAAAACATAAAACCAACCCCCACATATTTGTATTGCTGCATCCGGACATTCTGCATAATAAAACAATCGTTATTAGATCCGCAAAGTGAACCCCGTAAAAAAAAAAACAAAAACGCTCCACAACCATGCATTGAAAGACGGTGAGGTTAAAATTTACAACATTTTCTGCCTAATTCTTTAACTTTCTATTCAGAAAAACTGGGAATAAATAAAATTATCTATATAAATTAGGATTTTTCAATATCGGTGGACCCATAGATACAAAAATAATAACTTTTTTATGTAGGTAATGAGTGGGTAAAAAAAAAAACAGACAAAAACTTCCTAAAAATATGATTGTTTCATTACCCCTTCCATCAACAAGAGTTAATAATCCCTCAACATATTCTATAGATTGCCCCAAAATGATGTACCCAGAAAGGGCATCTCATTGTGAAAAAATAAGCCCTATTGGTCCACATTGAAAAAAAGAAAAAAATTATAGCCTGTACAATGTGACTAAGCAAATCTGAATCTTGATGGTGCCTCCTTCCTTCTATGCGCCCGGCCGTCCGCCCATACAGCAGTTTACCGCACACATATGGTGTAATCCGTGTAACTCAGGAGAATTGGGTATCAACATTTGTGGAGGCCTTTTTCATTTAATCCCTTGCAAATGTTTAGATTTCCACTCAAATGAATGTACAGGCAGTCCCCGGGTTACATACAAGATAGGGTCTGGAGGCTTGTTCTTTGCTTAATTTGTATGTAAGTCGAAACTGTATATATTTTATAATTTGAAGTGTCAGACACTTTTTTTCTTTTGTCCCAGTGACAATTGGGTTTCAAAATTTTCTGTAATTGGACCAAGGATTATCATAAGCTTCTTACAGACACCTTACAGCTTATCATTGCAGTCTGGGACTATTAGTACAGCATCCGAGATCTTACAAGAAACTCACAGTGGGCAGAGGGGTCCTTCTGTAACTATGGGTTGTCTTGTAATTCGGGTGTCCTTAAGTGGGGGACCCCTGTAACTGTCAAAAAAATTACAATTTGTAGACCCGCACTGTCCCATCTTGTTTTAAACCGTCCCATAAACACCCTAAAGTGTTAATGACACTTCTTACAATTTCTTTTTGGTATCCTACGTTGAGGGGTGTAGTTTTCATAATGGGGTAATTTACGAGTCCTCACTGGATGGGGGTAGTGTTCCTCACTGGATGGGGGGTAGTGTTCCTCACTGGATGGGGGTAGTGTTCCCCGCTGTACTTGCTCCTGCTTTGTGATATAATTGGAGATGTTGGACTTTCTTTAGTGGTCTGTTTATTATCAGTATGGTGGTATTTATCTTGTTGTACTGGTAATGGTCATCATGTGGCAGTATTATATGTCCCTTATAGAGTGCTATGGTGTGATTTTAGGCTAAATAGATGTGTTGGCACTTTGCGATGATTACATGGACTTTGGTTTGGAGTTTGGGCACACGGTCTCTAAAAGGATCGCCATCACTGCTATAGGTGTTGTATGTGATGACCACCTTCAAAATGTATTACTATGCAGCATTCCTGTAATCTGACCATCTGTGCAGAGGGTTGGTCTCTGTGCACCTCCTTTAACTGTCATTCCGGTAAATTGTTCTTCCAACTACTGAAACTTTCAATGTTCAACTGTGCTGACGTTTCGGCCTATGCACTTGGCTGTCTGCTGGAGTAATACACCAAGGTCTCTCAACGCAAGGATTCTGTCCCTCTTGGTTTGTGATAAATGGCAATAACTTCAATGTCAATGTACAAGAGGCATAGCAGAATCACGCCACAAGACTTTATCCTTTGGTTTTATGTGGAACAATATTTGTGTAAGTAGATAAAAACTCAGCTAATCTGATTGACTTCTCAGGGAGGTAAGTTCTAGACTGGATCTGGGGGACGCTGTGGATGTTGTATATCTGGACTTTTCCTAGGCATTTAACACCGTCTGGCATAAAAGGTTGGTATATAAAATGCGGGGAAAATCTGTGTATTTGGGTAAGTAATTGGCTTAGTGATAGAAAACAGAGGGTCATTATTAATGGCACATTCTCAGATTGGGTTGACGTTACCAGTGGCGTGTCACAGGGGTCAGTATTGGGGCCACTTCTTTTTAATAACCTTATAGAGGGTTTACTCAAGTTTCAATATTTGCAGATGCTACTAAGCTCCGTAAAGTAATTAATACAGAGGCTGATAGTATAATATAACAGAGGGATTTGTGGAAGCTTGAGGAGTGGGCGAAGAAATGGCTGATGATGTTTAATGTAGATAAATGTAAAGTTATGCACTTGGGCCATGGAAGCAAAAAGTATAATTATGTTCTAAACAGTCAATTACTTGGTAAAACTGGAGATGAAAAGGACTTGGGGGTATTGGTGGATGGTAAACTTAATTTTAGTGACCAGAGCCAGGCGGCTGCTGCTAAAGCAAATAAAATCATGGGATCTATCAAGAGAGGAATAGATTCTCATGATAAGGACATAGTTTTGCCCTTATACAAATCCCTGGTCAGACCAAACATGGAATATTGTGTACAGTTTTGGGCACCAGTGTATAAAAAGGACATAGTAGAACTGGAACAGGTGCAGAGGAGAGCAACCAAGATTATTAGGGGAATGGGGGGACTAGAATACAATGACAGATAACAGAATTTGGTATTAAATTTAGAAAAAAGATGGCTGAGGGGAGACCTCATTACAATGCACAAATACCTGAACGGACAGTACAAGGATCTCTCCAAAGATCTTTTTATACCTAGGCCTATTGCCAAGACAAGGGGGCATCCTCAAAGCTGTAGGATGCAGGAGGTTGTTATGGCAGATAGGCCGTAGGCCTGGATGCCTTTCTGGAGACCAAAAATATGGGGAAAAACATGATGGACTTGTGTCTTTTTCCAGCCTTATATACTATAATACTATGATCATGTCCTGCGATGTTGTGATCATGATGGTCAAAACTGCCAGGGTAACTGTCAGGAATCACAGATTTTAATGCTGACAAATGAAAGAAATTAAATGGGCCAAATGGAGATCAGAAGGAAGGAACATAAAAAAGGATAGCATTAAAGCATTAGGGAAATATACACAAGATACTGGATTGCAGAAACATGAAGGCACATAATAAAGAAAGCTATCCAGTATCCTCAGTTCTGATCTAACAATTAGCAGTTTGCATTTAATGGAAAGCGTGCACATTTTTGCAAACAGCAAACTTAGCTGAGGCCTTGACAATATTGGCTGGTAGCCAAGGTTAGAGTCTGGAATAGAAAGCAGATGGCATCACAGCAGCAAGAGGAGTTCCCGCTGACACAGAAGCATCTAAAGTCAATCAGGAAGACCCATAATTAAAACAACACAGCCGATTGTGGGTAAACATGAAATAGAGAAATACACATGTTTTCCAGTTACAGAAACGACTGGCTATTTATGTCATGGGGGAAGGGGTGCTTATGGACAGAGCTTAAAAATAGCATGCAATTCTAGAAGGTATCACCTGCTAGGTTATTTATAATGGCGTATTAACATGATGTATTATGTCTAGACATTGCATTTGTCACTGCTGTACAGACCTAAGAACCGAAGCTTTGATTGCCGATTATACAGTATATTCAAGTATTATTTGGCCATATTATTCAATTCTATGAGATTGTACACCTGCCAGGGCTCAGCCAATCACTAGCCTCAGCAGTCATTTTGCATGAATTATATTTCTCCTGAGGACACATGAGATCTGTGGTTACATGAGATCTATGCCATTGGTATGATAGTCCAACTAGTGATTAGTAAAGTGAGCTAGGTTTATTTTTATTTATATTTCTTACATTTTTTTTAAAGCTGTGCCAAAGGACACAGGGCAAAATTACAGACTGTTAGCTTCTGCAAAATAAGCTAAGCCCCAGCTATTTACAGTATCACCATAGTTGAAAGGGTTTTTAACCCCTCAGGGACGTGGCCCTTTTTCGTTTTTGCATTTCCATTTTTCACTCCCCACCTTCAAAAATCTGAAACTTTTTTATTTTTCCATGTTAAGAGCTCTGTTTGGGCTTGTTTTCTGCGTAACAAATTGAACTTCATAGTGATGGTATTTATTATTCCATGGCGTGTAATGGGAAGCGGCAAAAAAAATCAGAATGCAGTGAGAAAATGATGAAAAAATGCATTAGCGCCATTTTCTTGTGGGCTTGGATTTTACAGCTTTCACTGAGCGCCCCAAATCACATGTCTATTTTATTCTTTGGTTCGGTACGATCACGAGGATACCAAATTTGTACAGGTTTTATAATGTTTTCATACATTTAAAAAAATTAAAACCTTTTCTACAAAAGAAAAATCTTCATTTTGCCATGTTCTGGCACTAATAACTTTTTCATACCTGCGTAACAAATTGAACTTCATAGTGATGGTATTTATTATTCCATGGCGTGTAATGGGAAGCGGCAAAAAAAATCAGAATGCAGTGAGAAAATGATGAAAAAATGCATTAGCGCCATTTTCTTGTGGGCTTGGATTTTACAGCTTTCACTGAGCGCCCCAAATCACATGTCTATTTTATTCTTTGGTTCGGTACGATCACGAGGATACCAAATTTGTACAGGTTTTATAATGTTTTCATACATTTAAAAAAATTAAAACCTTTTCTACAAAAGAAAAATCTTCATTTTGCCATGTTCTGGCACTAATAACTTTTTCATACTTCAGTGTACGGAGCTGTGGGTGGTGTCATTTTTTGTGACTTTTGATGACATTTTTAATGCTTTCATTTTTAGGACTGTATGGGCTTTTGATCACTTTTTATATTTTTCAAATTGGCAAAAAAGTGTCATTTTCGACTTTGGGCACCAATTTGCGTTACGGGGTTTAACGCTGGGAAAAATTGCTAATATATTTTGATTGATCAGACATTTTCGGACGCGTCGATTCCTAATGTGTTTATGATTTTTAGTGTTTATTTATATTTATATCAGTTCTAGGGAAAGGGGGGTGATTTAAACTTTTTTTACTATTTTTTCATATATTTTTTTTACCATTATTTTAGAACCTCCAGGATAATTTAACCCTGCAGGGTCTGATTGCTAATACTATATACTGCAATACTACTGTATTGCAGTATATACCTATTTTACTATGATTTTTAATAACCTGCCCTCTGCTGGCTATTATAAATCATTGCACCTGGCAAGCCTACGAGTCCCCGACAGCGGCAGTGACAGGCAGGTGTTGGCTGTATTATACAGCCGTTACCCGCTGTGTACGGAGAGAGCTCAGCTCGTGAGCTCTCTCCATACACCCCTTGCCGCGCGAGGACGATATAGTTTGTCCTCGGACGGCAAGGTGTTAAATGCAAAGAAGCAAATCCAGGCAAGGCCTCCACATTGCATTTTAAAATTAACGTAAAAAAGGGTTTGTGTCCTTGTTAGGCTGCATTCATACACATGTATGTAAGGCCGATGTATATACGGCCGATATACGTCCCCCATACACTACTATGGGCTCCCGGCACCGTATGGGAGTGGTACGGTGCAGCACACGTGCAGGAACCGTACCGCTCCGTAGCCCCTAGAAAGATAGGACATGTCCTATCTGTCTACGTGATATGGCGCCGTGCGCTGTATCTTCTTATGGAGAGGGGCGGGGGTGAGCTGCGTTCATCCCCTGCTGCTCTCCGTAGCATTGATGTATGCCCACCATACTACGGTATCATGTGAATGTAGCCTTAATGATATATTTCCTTTACAGCGGCCATCTTGGAGCAAGAGAACCAAACAGCGGCCATTTTAAGTATTAGCCGGGGGTCATGCCAGGGGTCAAGCACTGTCCAGCTAATGCCATGATTCAAACTTCATTTTAATGTAACCTGTTTGCTCGCTTGCCAACTAATTCCTTTTGACATTTAATGAGAAGTGAGTCTGTCCTTTACTCTTGTCATATATTTTGATTCTAGCACTTGCTTATCTCCTGTTTTGACTTGCCCAGTCTTCTTCTCAGGGAAATTAGTATAAGCAAGGCCTCTGAGAAGAAATAGTTAACCTTTTCAGAGAATGTTCTGGTAAATTCATTATGGCCAATAGCATTGCAGTATTATATCTACTTTTTGAAAGTAGATAGAATAAAGTTGATCCAAGATGGCGGTGCTGTCACTTAAGGTGTTAAGGGTTGGATCTGTTGCATTCATTCCATAGTGAACCTGCCCCATCTGGTCGTAATGTTTCCTCTAACAACTGTATGTTTATTAGAACTTGGCTGTACTTCTTACCTGACATTTTCCATTTACATACCTTAACTTAATGAGTGCTTGTTGTAGTTTCGATTTCAAAAAGGCAGGGGTGCACAAACTTCTTTTCTTCCATCCCCCCACATGCAGAGACCTCCAGCACAGACATATGCCCCCTCCTCCACAGGCAGAGACCGCCATCCCACATATGCCCCCCTTCCCACACAGGCAGAGACCCCTAGCCCACATGCCCTCTCCCCCACAGGCTGAAACCCGGTTACCCCCAGTGGCAGAGATCCCCAGCCCACACAAATTCCCTCTTCCCCCAAAGGGGTATTCCCATCTGGGCATTTAAATTTAATTCATTTGCCATACGTTAACATTTCTTCAATTGGATATTATTAAAAAAAATGTTCCTGTGTGAGTGTAAAGAGGTTTTCCCACGAAGACAAGTTAGGCCCTATCAACGGGATGGGTCCTAACTTGCTGGTCAGTGGGGGTCTCAGTGCTGAGACCCCCCCCCCCCCCCCCAGAATGCAAAAACGAGGGGTCTGAGGGACCCCTCGCTGCTCCTCAGACTAATGTAGCAGACTGACTCGTATGACTGTTCTGCTCCATTAATCTCTATGGAGCTGACAAAAATTGGCTGTAAAAACTGGCTGCGTCATTAAGGGGTTAAATTGTAAAATTAGAGCCTTATTTTCTGCTAGAAACGAGGGATTACAGAATATGAGCACTATGGGGTTGGGGGAAGACCTGCTGCTCACTTTCTGTGGTACCTAAGCTTTGTATTATGAGGTCCTGCACCAGCTGAGGTGTGTATTGTGATGTTCTGCAGCAGCTGACGTGTATATGAGGAGGGGGCAACTGTTTTATTGACAGTCCGGATATGGGCTATACATACATATGGTGCATCTTGTGGCCCTCTTTCATGGTTTCACTTTATATGGTCCTTGTTTACACAGATTAGTGTGACATAGAGGTATTTATCAGGCAGATTTCCCCTCTGGTCTATTTCATGCCACATATATTATCCTCTATGATGTGTCTTACAAGAAGGGATGTGGCCTGTGTACACTTGGCCGGCCCGCAGATGCAGCATCCTACGAGAATCACCTGCTGACTAGAAGCCTGCATTTTGTGCGGACGTGGTGAACGGCCACGTTCACACCTGGTAACAGACGCTGCGGCAAGCTAGGCCTCTCCTCACCACCACTGACAGCGCGATGTCCTCTGCTTGCAGATTCGTCATATCATTACAGGCCCCGCCCATACGCCAGGCACTCGCCCCGCCTCCATGTGAAGCGTGCGCATGCGTAGTTCGGCCCGCGCGCCTGGCAGTGAGCGGAGTCATGATGGCGGCGGACAGGCCGTGCTGATGAGACAGCGAAATAACCGTCATCTAGAGGAGCGAATATCCGGGCATCTGAGTCCCGCCCGACACTGAGATCACAAGGCGACAGAGCAGCCGTCGCTGCAGGACATTGCAGGGAGACAGAGCGGAAGTGTAGCCGCCAGGAAACAGCTCGCTGCTGCTGAGGTCTACCAGGCCGGAACAGAGCAGAGTCAGCGGGACCGGGAGGGTCATACTGCGCCGCCGCCATGCAGATTACTATGAAAACACTGCAGCAGCAGACCTTCAAGATAGAGATCGACTGCGAGGAGACGGTAAGGGAGCGGGGCCGGAGGAGGCACACGGCGCCTCCCTTGTCTGTGAGAAGGAGGCCGCGCTACATGCGGCGTTTAGGCTCCTACAACTGCTCATGGGGCAGGCGGCCTGTTGACAGTTTCGGGGACGATGTAGGCGCTGCAGCACCGATCGGGTTAATAGTGAGGAGGGGGTTGGTGGACTCGTGCGCGTTCTCGGCTGCTGTTTGCTTCTTGGATGGTGAGCATGTGACCGGGGGGCGTGGACGTGACGGTGACCACGTGGTGTGCGCGGTAGTGGCGCTGTGGATGTGGCGCGCATAGCTCCAGTGTGAGGTCTGACAGGAACTACACGTCCAGCTCCCTGCTCATATGTAGTTACCCTGCACATGACCTGCTGCTGTGTACCAGGGAGTATTCCAGAGTCTATGGATAAGATAAGCTCCCCTGCTCTTCCCCCCCCCCCTTGGTAGCACCCACATTGTTCACCTATACCCCCCTTTACATGAACCAGCCTGTGATGTCAGGGTTCTGTTTGTTGTGTCCTATACCACGTGTGTAAAACTACTACACTGAGGCCTGGTCACTGCCATTGCTGGGGGACAGAGGGAGCCCCACATGCAAACTCCACCCTACTAAAGATGATCACAACATGGTAGCCCCACAGGATCATGTTCCTCTCTGTAACGATACAAACTGCACCCTACTAAAGATAATCACAACACGTAGCCCCACGGGTGCACGTTCCTTCCTGTAACGATATTGACCGGGATTGGTATTCCATGTCCGTATGTCATTGGTGAGATCCCTGACATGTAGTGCTGGGTGTCAAACCCTCGCCAGCATGAATTCTAGGGAAAGCTGATCAATATGTGCTGGCTCCATATTATAGTACTAAAACATGATACAATTTACCAAATTTTCCTTGAAAGAGATGATTTTGCACACTAGATCACCCACAACTCCTTCAAGTCACATAAAATTATACTTACAGCTGCTATATGGACCTGTATTTGGTTTAGGGACCTCACCAGGGGAGCAATCATAGACATTGCTAGTTACTAGGGGAGTCAATTTGGCGAATTGGCTGTTAGGCTGACGAAATGCCAAACATCAGGTCTGTTCATCTCTACTCATGCCTGTAGTCAGGAGAGATCAGCCATGGTCTGGGGGCAAGTGCTGAAAGCCGGAGTGAGTGTTCACCTCGGTGACAGATCTGTGAGATGCTGCTGGTCATTTATGTAAATACACACGTTCATTTGAATATTGATGATCTACCCCTGTGTCCAGGTACATCTTTGGTTGTGTTTTCATTGCACTTAGAAATGCATTGCAGCAAGTGACAATGTTTTTCCTTAGTAATAAAGGGCTCGGTTTTTATGAACCAGTTGGGTTCCATCATTGAGACCCCCACCAATCATCAAGTTAGCCCCTATCTTGTGGATAAGGGGTAACTTTTATGTGTCTGGAAAACCCCTTTAAAAGAAATTGCCATCAAAATCAAGCATGATCCAGACACTAACACCTGAAATCGTATTTGTTATCCACTGCCTCCTACCTCCTAAAATCAACTTTTAAAAATATGCTAAGGAGCCCGAGGGCCTACACTAACTCCTCTGTGATCAGGCTTTATCGACTTTTACACTCTCACCCTCCTCCCTCAGCACAGCGGAATGTGCTCGCTGCATGAGTGGGGCATCAAAGTTCACACACGGGACCTGGGGTAACCTCCTTCCTATTGAGTATTGATTGTAGATAAAACACTGCAGCCTATCTAATACATATGTGTGTGTGTGTTAGGCCCCTTTCACACTTGCGTTTTTGACGCGCAGAACTTGCATTGCACTCTGACCCATTGTAACCAATGGGACTTTTCAGACTTGCATTTTATTTCACGCACACACGTGCGTTTTTTTTAACGTGCATTTAAATCTCGACATGCTCTACTTTTGCAAGTCACGCGCGTGAAAAACGCACAACACAAGTCTATGGAGACGCATCAAAAATGCATTGCACTGAGACACATGCAAGTCCAATGCAAGTGCAATGCGTTTTTCACACATCAGTTGCCATAGAAAAGATAGACCTCAGTCCCGAGTCCTTTTCACACGCATTTTCTGCGCGTGAAAAAACGCATTGAAATTGCATTGCAATTGCATCAAAAACGCGCGTGAAACTGAGACACTGAACAAACTCTGACTGAAAACTGTTTGCACTCTGATGCAAAATGTGCGTTTTTCACTGACCAAACCCTGATCAAACTCTGACGTGAAATGCAATGCAAGTGTGGAAGGGACCTTACACATGACACAAGGTCACCTTTTGCAGTTGGGAGATTAATGGAGATCAGACCTGTGTCCATACTGTTTTGTGGCAATAATCCTGTGCATCTATGATCCCTAACGTCCACAACATAGAGTAGATTAGGCAACTAGTGTAATATTTTATACAATATATGCTCATTTATGTGCTTAAAGGGGCTGGTTCTTTGAATCTTGCCTTAAGAATAGTATGTTTGAGCCAACTGTAAATACTTTGTTGCTGTCTATATAATAATTAGTGGTGCACACTGTCTCGTAATAGCTACTAATAAAGGGTCGTGTGATCACATCCACCAGCCTCTGCATGGATGGCACTGGGGGGCGGGTCTTGTTGTTTATATGTAAAAGATAAGCCGATGAGGATATGTACTTTTTTCTGAAATTGTACGTAGGTGGTTGCATGATTAGATTGCAACAATCAGATTTGTGTAAGTCATAGATCTGTTACACAGTGAGTCATTTAAATGCTTCTGAGGGTAACATTGTCCATATAAAGCATTTATTTACAGAGCAAGTGATCTAATGTCTGACAAGAAAACCAACCATCAAAATTCATCATGATAAACCAGGGACACTGACTCTTAGATTCAGGCACTGTGACTGTGATAATGTTATTTATCATCCATGGCCTCCTTCCTTACAAACAAAACTTTCCAGAGCCCCTCATTTCTCTAGCTTCACGGGCTGTTAGAATGAGCAGAACAGGTCATCTTTTCTCCTGCGTTTCCTGCTGCTGCTACATTACATGGGCAGAGGGAGACATGTTCTACTTATTGTAACAGCTTATGGAACAATAGCATTTAGCGGCTCTGCTAACACCCCTCAGACTTGTTAGCATAGTTTTTAAATTTGAATTTAGAAGGGTGGTGGATAACAAATATAAGAAGATTATCACAGTGCCTGGATCTATCACTCGGTGTTTTAAAATGTGTAAAACCTATATACCTTTTCCACTCTTTATTTCTAGTAGGGTTAAATCTTGCTGTTGTAGTTTCTGATACTGTGCTATCATAGTCTGACTGCATATCCATTTGTTATAGGTCAAAGCTTTGAAAGAGAAAATTGAACAAGAGAAGGGAAAGGATGCATTTCCTGTTGCTGGCCAAAAGTTAATTTATGCAGGTAAGTACAGTGAATGTTCCCCCCGTATAAGAAAAATGAACATTTACTTATTCACTGTTCACACTAGTGTTGTTTTTGTAGTATTCTAGATCAATTTACAAATCTGTACACTGGACTAAACTATAAACCCTTCACGCTCTGTATATGTGCGTGGCTATATGAAGAGTGCTCACTGGCTGAGCGGCGATCGGTTGCCATGACAGCCGTGGGTCTCCATCAGACCCGAGGCTGCATGGCTTCTGCAGTTTCGTTACAATAAGCCAGTGGCTCATTGTAATGAATACTGTGTAAAAATGACATATACTGCATTACAGTAGAATTAATGTACCCTAGGGGGGTCTAAAAAAAATAGTAAAAAAACTGTTAACCTAAAAATTGAAATCATCCCCTTTCCAATGAACTATAAACAGTAAAAATCTAACATGTTATGTATTGCAGTCTCTCAAAATGCCAGATGCGGCCAAATGGCGAAAACGCTACATTTACACCATTTTACATAACATAAAAAAATGATCAAAAGGTAGCACAATCAAAATTCACAAACAATGACGCCTCACACAGCTCTATGTTAGGAAAAAGTTATGTGTCAGAATAAAATGGCAATAAAACCTATATAAATTTGGTATCACCGCGATCATACTAAACCAAAGAATAAAACAGAGGTGTTATTTGGAGCGCACAGTGAAAGTCATAAAGACTGAGCCCACAAGAATGCGTTTTTTTGCCAATTTCAAGGCATGGAATAATAAATTTGTTATGTAGAAAAAAAGGACTCGCACAGCTTTGTACACGGAAAAATAAGTTATGGATTTTTGAAGGTCCAGAGTGAAAAATTAGCAAAAAAAAACTGTCCTTAAGAGGTCTTCCAGTTTCCTCAAATACAGTTTCTTTTGTATAATTCATTTTTGAGGGTTATCCAGATCTCTGCTTGTTCCATAGGATAATTTTTTTTAAAAATTTCATTGAATAGAAATCTTTCAATGTCTCACAGACGCTCGTTATATCGCACGACTTTGATTACTCTGATTCTGACCGTGGAGAAATCCATGCAGGACAGACTATGTTTTTTTTTTTAAATCAAACCAAAGCCCAAACCCTAGGACTAAAAAAAATAAAATGTGGCTTGTCTGTGCTGCAGACTGGTTGGCTCTGTACAGCTCCTCCCTCCTGCTCCTTTACAGAGTTCACAGCATGTTGAGCTGATATTAGTGGGAGAGGAATGAGCTGTACAGGAGCACATAGGTGGGGACTGAGAGCTGAGCAGTCTGCAGCACAGTTAAGTCACATGTTTTTTGAAATGCTTCCAAACCAAAGCCCAACCCCTAGGACTAAACATGGGATTCTGTTAGGGTGCAAGGTAAGTTTTAACACACAATTGTTAATTATTCCTTTATTTATATGGTGCACACAGATTATACAGTGCTGCACAGAGCTTGCCAAATTATTTCCTGTCCCCATGGGGCTCACAATCTAATAAAACTACTAGTAGCTAGGACCCCAGTGCTGCAAGGCTGTAGTGCTAACCACTGATCCACTGTGCTGCCCATAATTATATTGGAATGACCAGCAGGTGGCAGACCTGTGCACAGTTTAAGGCAGCTGTTGTCTGTAAGTATGGTTTATATATAAGGGGCACCTTTGATTTCTGAGAAAATCTGAGGATTTTTTTTGTGCGCCTTATAGTCCGAAAGATACAATATATACAACTAGTTTGTATTATTGAAATAGTCATACTCCTCCTCAGCTAAAAATACTCATCAAACGGTGAGATGAGTATTATTACCCTTTTGGCAAAATGTTAGTGTGACCTCTGCTGGTGGTAGATTTCCTTTGACCCCTTAATGAACTGGCCTTTTTTAAAAAAAAAAATTAAAATTTTTTACATTTTTTTTCATTTTCCACCTGCAAAAATCTATAACTTTTTTATTTTTATACGTAAAGAGCTCTGTGATGGCTTGTTTTCTGCAAAACAAATTGCACTTCATAGTGACGTTATTTAATATTCCATGCCATGTACTGGGAAGCGGGGAAAAAAAATCCAAATGCAGTGAAAATGGTGAAAAACCACATTTGCGCTTTTTTTCTTGTGGGCTTAGGTTTTAAGGCTTTCATTGTGCGCCCCAAATGACATGTCTACTTTATTCTTTCGGTCGGTGCAATCACGGGGATAGAAAATTTGTATAGGTTTTATGTTTTCATACATTTACAAAAATGAAAACCTCCCGTACAAATTTTTTTTCTATTTTGGCATCTTCTGGCACTAACTTTATACTCTGGTGTACGGAGCTGTGGGTGGTGTCATTTTTGTTGAGACTTCTTTTGACGTTTTCAATGCTACGATTTTGTGGACTTTACGACATTTTGATCACTTTTTGTTGAATTTTCAATATTTTTCAGAATGGCAAAGTGCCATTTGCAACTTCGGGCGCCATTTTCCGTTATGGGGTTAAACGCAGTGAAAAAAGTTAAATTTTGATCAGGCATTTTTGGATGCGGCGATACCTAATGTGTTTATGATTTTTACTATTTATATTTAACTCAATTCTAGGGAAAGGGCGTGATTTGAATTTTTAGCTTTTTATTATTCTTTTTTAGGTTCTTTTGCTATTATTCAGACCCCCTAGGGTACTTAACCTTAGGTAGTCTGATTCTACCATATAATGCCATACTACAGTATGACAGAATATGGGGATTTTCCTCATTCATTACAATGTGCAAATCGCACATTGTAATTAAATGGTTAAAACGAGACTGCCTCGGGTCTTCGGTCATAGCGGAGCCCATTGAAGCCACCGGCAGCTTTGCTGGCGGCGATTTGACTGGATTACATTCAAATTAGGGGCAGAATGAAATTAATTCTTGTATATATTTTAACACGAGGCTGCAAATAAACAAAAGATAAAGGCATTTCAGTCAAAAAAAGATGTCCCCAATCCACAGATCACAAGAGTTATTGACTGTTCTTTCACTTGAGGGTACAACCCATATTGTTATGGTTCTTATGATCAGTAGCTCAATTAAAGAGAACCTGACACCACATTTTTCACAAACACAGCTAGTGGCAGGTTCCCATTTAGCCCCATTACTGCAGCCTTCTTTGAGCTAAAAATTATTTTCCTCACATCCCTATAAAATCAGAGTTATAAACTTGCCTGGTATCTGGGGATCTATAGAGCGATGTCATATGACCAGGGTAACATCATCACAGGTCCTTTATCCTGTTAACATTGGCAAACTGTGTCAAATATCTGACCACCTAAAAAAAAAATTGCAGCAGCCTGCACAGACTTCTACATCTTTCCATCCTCCAAGGAGGCTGCTGCGATTTCATGAGATTTATGCTAGGCGTACAGTTTGGTAATGTTAGGAGGCTAAAGGACGTGTGATAATGTCACATGACATTACTTCTGCATGAAGAGAAAGCATTGGGAAGGAACTTGTGGATTTCATCTCGGAGGCCACACCCACCTTGAATCACTCTAGACATCCTTGGATGCCTGGTAAAATTATAAAGTTGAATATATGGTAATCTGAGGGCAACAATTTTAGCTAAAAGGGTGTCGGTTACTATGGTTCTTTGGGAACCTGCCACTAGCTGTATTTGTGAAGATTGTGTTGACAGGTTCCCTTTAATTTTTTTTAATATAAACTTTTTTGCCATATTCTAGCTCGCATTAATCTTATTTGTTGTTTTGTAGGCTGTTGTGTTGAGCCTATGCCCTATAGAGTTGCCATTTACTTGGCAGAAGGTGACCTTGATTTGATTCTGCCATATGGGTCTTCCAGACACTAGAGAGCTCGTATAGGACCATTGTGTTATCGGCCCCACTGCAGTGATTTTCTGTTTCATTTTGGCAAATTTCCATTTTATAACCATTCTGCTTCTTTCTTCAAGGTAAAATCCTTAATGATGACACAGCACTTAAAGAATACAAAATTGATGAGAAAAACTTTGTAGTGGTCATGGTGACAAAAGTAAGTAAGATGGATGTGTGTTTTAGGAAATCACTGTGTTGTGGCTGTATGCAACATTAACGCTACTGGGTAGCTACCACTTTTCGTGGATTTGGCCCTGTATGTTTAGTAAAAATGAACCTTGATATTTATTTAAATCGAGTCAATTGCTCTGGGGTGGCATTCCTCAGCTCTGTGTATTAAATGACCCCCCTAAGCACTTGTAAGGACTAGCTCACATCTGTGTTCAGCCTACCGCTTTGCAGTTTCAATCAACAGATTTTTATTTCTCTTCATTAATTTTGATTGACCTATGATGGAGTCTACTAGTTGTCCTAATGGAAGACACTCTTCCTAAATTAATTTAACATTGATTTCTATGTAAGACAGACGGTCTTGTTTTGTATCAGTTTGTACTATCAGCTAATCAATCTGGTTTTCAAACTTATCGTGATTAGCAAAATGATAATTTTAAAAAATAATGGCTTTAAAACAAAAAAAAAAACGGAAGTAAGGTTGCTTTCAGTCAGTATCAGTTATCAATTTATTTATTTTTTTAGAACAGATCAGTTAATGTATCCATTACTAAAAGTATCTTTATCAGTTAATACATTTATTAGGATTACAATCCATTATTTTAAATAAACTGCTAACCATAGATGTGACTGTAGCCATTCTAACCAACCTGATACCTCTGCACTCCCCCCTCACATAACTCTGTGCTTCTGTAACATACAACATAGAGGGGTGTTGTGTGTAATAGCCAGAGCCAAGAGGCTTGCCCTTCATTTAAATAAGTATCAAGGTTTATTATTACTAAAAGTACAGGACCAAATCCCCTAATAAACATTGGACTGTGTTCCTCCTATTGGAAGCTACACAACAGCATTAATGAATACAGCCCAAATGCAGTGATTTTCTTTAATATTTGCATATGAGATACTTATGAACAGCTCATAGGAAGTAATATTGTTCAATAAAATTATTGTAATTATTCATTTCATAACTTAGAGCACATTATCAAGTGTAATAAGTTTTGATAGATTGGATGTGATTAATTATTTTTCTTATATATTTTTTTTTTTAAGCCAAAGGCTCCAACTGGTTCTTCTGCACCAACACCATCCCTGCCTGCCAGCACTATTACTATTACAGCCCCTTCATCACCACCCTTGTCATACACACCAATGTCTCGAGCCAATTCTGCCGTACCTAACCCTTACCCCCTTCCTAATGTCCCTATACCTAGTCCACTTACAGCAGACCCTATCCCACCCATTCTTCCTACGGTGGTTAAGCCTGAAGAGAAGAAAGAAAGTCCTGATGAAACAGTCAGTCCTTCAACTGAGTGCAGGTATGTATACTCATGGTTTTGCTGCCCTTTCATTTTTGGCTATATTCTCACACTGTTCTATTATTACCAATTAATTGCTGCACTTCAAGTGCACATCTTGTGTTTTTTACATATTTAGTGTTTATGCCTGAAAATCAATAAACTTTTACTGTCCAACTGAGTCCAGAAGAGTGTCCTCTTGTACTTAGTCTGGTCAGTAAATGTCACTAATAATTTATCCAGCTTGCCAATCTTTCTGCCTATAGAGTAAACACTAGATGTCATGATTGCAGATGTGAATGGGCCTCTAGTCATTTATTTTAATGTAAAAGACTGTTCATATTGGAGGACAGATCTAAAATATAACATTGATACCACTTGTGTCTGATGGATTATATTGTGGCTCTCAATTACAAGCATTACAATTATAATCTCTTTACGCCGGGTCCAAGTCAAGGAGTTGTGCTGGGGGGGAGGGGGAGGAGGAGACATGGAAGAATGGTTTGCATGCTTGTTGCACAAAACTATGCTAGCTGCAATAGCTTTGTCCGCCGGGAGGCCTAATTCTCTTGATGTATTTAGTGGCACTGGAGGGGCAGGGCACTTATCATACACCAGCACGTGATAAATCTTGCCCAAAGACTATAATAAGTTCTTGTAATCACAAGACTTTACAATTAAAGATGTTTTTTTTAATTCCATTTTTTTCTTACTTTAGCATACCCAGTGATTCTTCTCGACCTTCACTTTTTGAAGATGCGACAAGTGCACTAGGTAAGTTTTTGTTTTGTATGTGCTTTTTTCTTAGAGATGAAAACATTGTCTTGTTTAACAATAGACCCTTCATATCCCTGGGATTGCTGCTACACATATTGGCACTATGAAGGGGCTCTTAAAGGGGTTGTCTGAGAGTTATTAAAAATAAAAGGAAACGTGTACTTACCTCCTTGGTCCCTCCCGGTGTCCGATGTTGCAGTCTCTCTGTGCCCCTGTTTTAAAAGGAGACCGGTAGCTCTGTTCCGTGGGTGAGGTCACGGGGAGACGGCAGCGCAGGACACAGGCAGGTACCGAGACAACTCCTTTAAAACTTTTCTCTTTACAAAATGCTGCCCCATCTTATCGTATCTAGTAGTGTAACATCTATGGTTAATATTCATGCAAGCACAGATTTTTCCATTTCGGGTTCACCTGTATCTCCCCTTCCCAACACAACAAATGTAAATGAATATTAATTCTGTATATTGAGTCCTTAGTATCTTGTGTTAGTCTGTGAATTCCTGTGTATTCATCAGTCTCTCTGTATTTGGCCTTTTTCTTATATTTTCTTATTGGAGGCAAGTTGTTTAGGAATTCTATAAAGACCTATAATATGGGGTTACTTGAGGATACAGCTGGAAAGTATTTTTGTAAATGTTAGGCGTCATGTTTCCACTAAAAACGCTTTTCCTATTCACTCAGCATGACCTGCACATGACTGGGCTCGCACTCTTGTGATTTTTGTTACGTTGCTTAGAATCACAGGCATGTTGTGAGGTATTGCAAGAGTTTTGGTCCTTTCTGAAAAGACTTGTTTACATTGATTTCAACCAGAGACCTGGGAGTATGGGTGAGAAGAGAAGGAATTTGGAAGAACAGAATTCAATATTGTATAACCATCAATGTTATTTTCATGTAAAAAGACATCTAGTCCCTTTTTGAAGCTATCTGCTATCCCTGCTATGACCAGCTCCTTAGACTATTCCACAGGTTCACTGGGGCAGATTTACCAGGGCTTGGTTATGAGTTTTCTAGCATACATGTGATCAGGAATTACCACCATTTAGCTCCTTACTTCCCCTTGGTGCCAAGTCCGTGTGAAGGGACCATGCCCAGCGGCAGAGTGTCTGCGCAGGGCATACTTCTTCCACCCTCTACCTAGATAAATTCCCCCACTAAATAAATAAATAAATCTGGTAGCGTTTAAACCACTTGTTTTTTCAGGTCATTTAACATGGAGAGACTAATGGCTTCTGTTGGTTTTTTGATGCAGATGATTCAATCAGGAATGTGATTTTAGGTGGAGACCGGTTCCAGTGGCCTATGCTATGCTCATTTAAAAAATGCCTTTTTTGCATCCTGAATCATTTTAGTATTTTATACAAGTTTAATTCACATTGTCTGGCTCCCTGTCAGCAGTTGTGTGGCAAGTCCTGAGGGATGGGAAACCACAGCATTCTCTGTGTGGCTGTGAAAGCATTCTTCCTTTCCTGCACATCAGCTCCATCCCTGCTTGCTCAATGCCAGGAAGTGGGGAGGAGAGGAGACTGACAGCGGCACACACCCAGGCTGCAGCTGCCCCCCCTCACCTGGGACTCTCCACATGCTTCTGACCTGACAGTGAGCCAGGTAATGTGAAATAAAGTACTGAATTGATTCAGAATGCTGAAAAAGGCATTTTAAAACTCGGGATACTGGACCCGGTCACCAGCTCAAAATAACAGCATTCCTGGTGACTGGAAGAAGTAGAAAACCGTCCTTGTATTTCCAACTTTGAAGGGATTTCTTATGTATGTGGTAGAAGTTTCTAGGTTCATGCTCCAATTTGGAATGGAGAAGCACTAAAATGAGATTGAAGGATACAGGGCCAAACATGTTGGGCCTTTGCTAAATGCTTCTCTAGAAAAGTGCTGGTCACTGTCCAAGTCTTTTTCTATGGCTTTCATATACTGCTCACACTGAATTGTTATTGAGTGTTTTTTGGAATTGTTACAAAATTGGACTTTACAAAGCATAAAAATTCAGATTTCTTAAACTTTTAATCAGTGAAACTTTAATATAGAATCTATTTACCTGTTCCAAAAGGTGCATAAAAATGCTGACGATATGTGTTTATCAAAAATTGTGTACGAGGCTCTGATAATTCCTACTATCCAGAGATTCATGCACTTTTTCATTTGTTGCAGTAACAGGACAGTCATACGAGAATATGGTAACAGAGATAATGTCTATGGGCTATGACCGAGAGCAAGTTATTGCAGCACTTCGAGCTAGTTTCAACAATCCTGATAGGGCTGTGGAATACCTCCTCATGGTAAGCATGCTCTTTTCATTGTAGTGAAATTGAAAAAAAAATTTCTTTGTTTTTACGGCTTTTACTGTACACTGTATAGGACAGTTCTTTGTTTGGGTCAGTATGATGACGGGGATACCAAATTAATTTTAGTTTTATTTGGTTTTAATGGATTTTTGAAAATACACTTTTTGTACAAAACTTTGTTTTGCAACATTCTGACACTAACTTTTTCATACTTTAAGTTACCGAGCTGGGTACGCTGTCATTTTGCGGAATGAGCAGACTCTTTCATTGTTACCATTTTAGGGGCTCTCTGACATTTTCAATCAGGCTAATAAACAGAGCGACTTGCTTCATAGAATGTCCTCTGTTTTTTTTTTTTTTTTTTTTGGATGCCATGCTGCTTGCCTGCTATCTCTGCTTCTTTATGGTGAAATGCCATTCTTCGGCGTGGCATCATTGCAGGCATAAATTGGGTATGAGGTAATTACCCAGGAAGCAGACCTGGTGTTTAAAGGGTACGGTTTCCCACATGTTTGCCCAGGAGACAGAATCGATAGAGCGGCAGTCTTCTCATCTATTATAATTTCAACTTTTTAAGAAATCTGGGGTTTTTTTGTATACGAAATGCCAGCGTGTTTAACAGTTATTGATATTTTTAACTATTTTATTTTCTTCTATTAGGGAATCCCAAGTGACAGAGAAGGTCAGGCAGCTGCTGATCCTCCACAGGCAGTCAGTAGTGCTCCTACTCAGCCTCTCCCAGCAGTAGCTGGAGCTGGGGCAGGGGCAACTTCAACTACACCTACACCTTCCACTGGAGGTAAGGTTTAGCATAATTTCACAAGGAAAAGTAAGTTTATGTGCACAATATAAATTATGCATGCATATAAAGTTCACCAAGACAATCTCTACTAATTCTTAATATTTTGGTTTTATACTAAAACAAATTCTTTTCATCATTTTGTGGTATTGAATGTGCAATGTATGTACAATATTTATTTATTTTATTTCTAGGAAATCCCCTTGCTTTCTTGCAGAATCAGCCTCAATTTACGCAGATGAGGCAAATTATTCAACAGAGTCCCTCTTTATTACCGGCACTTCTCCAGCAGATAGGACGGGAAAATCCCTCATTACTGCAGGTAACTTCCTTATTGATGGCATTGAGATTCATGTCTTATTTGGGAAACCTGTGTATCCATGGACAGATGCGGGGATGCAGATACATTGTAATCTTTGTTTTCTTCATCGACAGCAAATTAGTCAACATCAAGAACAGTTCATTCAGATGTTGAATGATCCCATCCCAGAATCGGGCGGACAGGGAGGTGGCAGAGGAGGAGGAGGAGGAGGAGGAGGCGGCAGTGGAGGAGTAGCAGCTGAGGCTGGAAGTGGTCATATGAACTACATTCAAGTCACACCTCAGGAAAAAGAAGCTATAGAAAGGGTAAGCTCATTTTTATTCACATCAATACTTCTTGCATTCTTCTTTTTATTACCTGTGTCCTTACAAACTATGGAATGTGCCATCCATGGATAAGGCACAAATAAAGGTAGTGCCAAATGCTGGGTAACCAGGTGTCATATAACCTTAAAGGTGTGGGGGGGGGAGTTTATTTGTGGACCTGAAAAGAAAATATTATGAAAAAACCAAGTGTCCACTGGCATGCCTCTGTGAATCCTTCCTAAGGATAGTCTCCTGCACATGAGTGTAAAATGGAGGGGTGGGGGTGTTCTAGCCATTGTGTCAACAACTACACAGCCATGCGTATGGGCTGGCTGCCCGAGATGCAGATTATACAGTCAATCCTATTCCTGTCTTAGTTTGTGGCTTGGGCTATCCCTCCTTCGGTTATTGGCATTTGTGCCTATGACACACAAGCTGCAAACAACTGACCACGGGCCTGTGAATAGCAGGAAGCCTTACATGGGGTTGTATTAAGAAAAACTCTATAGCATGTAACCTTGTAATTGTTTTACACCTGACTTTATTCCTGTTTTTACCCTCCAGCTAAAAGCACTAGGATTCCCTGAAGGACTTGTGGTACAGGCTTATTTTGCATGTGAGAAGAATGAAAATCTTGCGGCCAACTTTCTCCTACAGCAGAACTTTGATGACGATTGAAAAGAAGAGACTGTATTTTTTATCTCACTTCACACCAGTGCATTACACTAACTTTGCTCACTGGATTTACTGGGATGATTTGGGCTCATATCCACAATATTTGGTGTAAGGTAGTCAGGGGTGGGGTGGGTTGGGTTAGGGAAATATCAGACAAGCTAGGACATAAAGCATCAATCTGCTACAAGTGAGCAGTTACAGCGTTCAGCGTGTATTATGGTAAAGCTAAAAGAAAGCAAATTACAACCAAATTCCAGCTTATGCAGGCATTTATTTCCTTTTGAAAACATCTGCTCACTTCTCTAGATACTATTTCTTCTTCACTAGTATACTTAGATCCAGAAATTTAGTGTAATGCCCTGCTTTCCATGTTCCGTCTAACGTAAACATTGCTATAGCAAAATAACCTGTGCTACCTGGAATTTATTTTTGTTTCTGTTTTTTTTTTCCTCATTTCCCGGTAACACTGGATTATGACCTAGAGGAAATTTGTGAGATGTAAATGCCAAAATTAAAAAAAAATTAAGTGATTATTTGCTGCTTCAACAAGTAATTAAAAAGAAATTTGTGCACAGGAGCCTAGTAAATGCTGTGAACATACATTTTCTTTCCATGGACTCTTATTTAGTAATATTTAGAGACCCAAATCGATGAGTGTGAAGTGGCCACTTTCTGTTCTGACCTAGAAAACAATATGCACACAGGAGGTTTCTTTTTCTGTTTTCTTGCGGTTTAGGGAGTTGAAACTGATTAGCTTTCTAATTGCTCATTTACTTCAATTTTACATTGCAGTAAAGGTTTTAAAACAATTGTTGCATGTTTTTTGGTTTTGACGAAACCCACTTGGTGTGTTCAGTGACATTTTTTTTTCCCATCAGTAATTACTTGTTTGCCATGTCAGCTGAGAACGTGAAAAATTCCTCTTTCACCACCACCACCACCACTGTCTGGCAGATTTTAACCCATCGTTAACTTTTGTAAACCAGTCAATTAACATTATGAGCTGCATATTGAACGGCAAAAATGCAAGTTGTTTTTTTCCCTCAATTTTTGCACTCTGTAAATTTTTGATCCATCCCCCATATCATAATACTCAATAAGCGAGTCCTTCTGCTTGGAAGAAGATGGCATGACCGAGCTTGAAAGGTCAACACATACTCTGTTGTTTTCAGAGAAGGCATGACATATAATTGAATTGTAAGATTATCTGTGTATGTACTGCTTATACATTGGAAAAATGGACAGATGAACAATCAGCAGAAACAAAAGTATACCCCAAAAAGTTATGCACAAAACATTAAAAACTCTCCTTGTATAGTGTTTATTTGCTGCTCATTCATTAATTGCTGTGTGTTTTGTATGAGAGCATGGAATGAACACAAGCCAAGTGCATGCTAATACAAACTGGAGGAAAATGCACATAGGAACAAATAGGATAGGATACATATTTATACTAAAATCGCATCACTGGAAAGGGACACGGAGAAGAGTATAAATAATCTAGGGAATCCAAGAATCTTTGTACTGTAGTTGAATTACAGTGATATTTATATTCAGATTGACTCCAATCTTCCCTATACAATATTGTCTATTTTGTGCAATGGGAGAAATGTGTTGTGAAAGGCTGAATGATGTGATAAGTAGGCAGAGATGGAACAGTCTTTATCTGACCATGTGATGCCTTCCTGATGCATCTTTGGTAACTTAAAACAGCACAGAGCTAGGGGAATGTAAAGGCCATCATGGTGTCTGATGAGTGCAGACAGGAGGCTGCACTATAGAGAAGTCAATATCTTACTATGTTCAGCCCCCCTGTACAAACATGCTTGGTCAATTTAAACAGACCTGTGGACAGAACAGTTTTTGTATTGTTGGTGCTACTGTTTGGCAGATAGGGACATCTATCACTATGATGCAAGTATTTTTTTCTATCAACTGCATTGTGTTTTGGCCTTGGAGTCTGTCCATTACACAAATCCATTTCCATGGTCAAAAAATGTTCATGTGCTTAAAGGGGTATTCCAGGAATAAGCGTAACTCATTCAAATGGATTATTAAAAATTCTGTGGATATATATAGTGGAGAATTAAAATGCTACTTGCCCTTTAATCAGCACTGTGACTTTTTCCCTGTGGAGGCCACACAGGGCAGAATATGGCTGCTAGTCACAAGTTCATATCACATGTCCTGCACATGCCTGGGGAAGTGCTTATGATGACCACTATATTAGGCTGTAGTTGCTTGGTTGTAGTGCATCCAGTATGGCCAGTGTTGTGAGACCCATCTCGGTGGGATAATGTGCAGGGTTGGCAGTTACGCACATCATTACTATGGTAACAGAGCAGGACAGTCTGTTAGATCATTACTGGGCTAGAGCAAATGATGGAGGAGCTGTTACTGAGACCGGCGGGCTCATGGGACTTGTAGGTGGTGGCCATCCAGGATATAACTCCACCTAATTTAGAAAGCCCTTAATATTTAGTGAATCATAAAAACAAACAAAGCTCTGTTTTGTGATTAATGACTTTGAGTTTTGTTGTTTTCACTTATTTATAGCAGTATGGAATACCCCTTTAAGCTGTTGCAGCAGTTAATTTAACTGCAGTTCCTGGTTCGGCCACTATACAATGCATGCTGCATAGATATGCAATAGCCGCATCAGTCGTAAGAATGATACATTTTACGGTTTATTAATGGGTGTGTTGACTGTCGGGCTACTGTGAGTCTGCTATTAATGGCCTATTTTAAGGGTTCATACACATGTTGGAGATGCCCTCCCCACTTCCTGTCTTCGATGATTTAAAAAAAAAAGACCTGCTCTAAAATGATTTCCATGGATCAGATGCTAAAAAGAATATCTTGAAAGGTGGTATGCTCCTAATCTTTGATTCTCTTCACACAGTGTGGATTGTATGCTTATTTTGTTTAGTATAATCCACAGTGTAATACAGCATTGGAATACATCCATACAGCTGTATGCCCTCCCGGATGGCATAGAGCTGTGCGCTGGAGAGAAGCAGGTGACACCTCCCCCCTCCATAGAAAAAAAGCGCTGCACTGCCGCAGACACGGAAAGACAGAACATGCTCTCTTTTCCCTTGGCACGGATTGGTGCCACACATGTGTAGCACTGTACCGCCGTCTATGGGGACGTATAAGCGGACGCATATACATCCCCCACCAGACGGCCATGTGAATGAGGCCTTACAGTGAATTGGAAAAAGTGGATAATGCTTTTTATTATCGTTGTGGAAATTGTCTGGATTTGATGCAGATTGTTGCTTGACATGACATCAGATCAAGAGAAATGCAACTTATTAAACAATGCATGTAAGTCTGCAACAAATCCGCTACAGAAATATCATAAATACACTAAAAAAAAGTGCTTATTTAATACAGATTTTCCACATGACAATCCAAATTCGAATAGTCAAAGGGAACCCGTTACCTGTTCTAGGGTATAAAATATCAGCATTCCCGCTGTTAATGGATAGACTTGGCTATAAAGCTATATGCAAATGATTTTGATGAAAATTATCACTTTTGCCAGAAATAATGTTGCATTGAGAGGTAGTAATGGAATCTTCACTTTAAACACCACTACATTGCACCATGTTCTTAGGTGCTGCAGAGGTAAGATTTTCATGAGATAGACTGTTAAGAGACATGGGTGGAAATGGATATAAACTATAAAAAGAAAAACACAAATTAGAAAATCAAACTTTTAAAATTCTAAAGTTTCCCCAGAATTTATGGCTGCACTGCAGGATATAAACTGGGATCAGACACTGTGTATGATAACACTAATGTAGATTACACCCTGCGTGGCTTACAGCTGCAGTTAAAAGGGCAATAAATGATAAAAAGAGGGCATTCAAGAAGTCGCCTGAGGCATTCAATTTGCCAAAAGCTGAGAAGGAAATAAAATCAGCCAAAATACAAAATTAAATAGAAGTGGCCAAAGATAGCAAAACCAATGCTAATACTTGAAGTACATAAAAAAATAGGTCAGAGCAGTCGGAACCCCTATATACTGAAAATGGGGCTTTGGTAACTGGAGACCAAGAGAAAAAAAAATCCATACTAACTGGATTTTTTTAAGCATCATTTATACAACACAAGAAAGAAGTTGTGACGGTCATGGATCCTGTAATAATCTAGACTGGATGAATGTAGACATGATCCAATGTAAGCTGATTAAAATTAATGTGTACAAGGCTCCTGGACCGGATGGGTTACACCTCAGAGTTATTAAAGAACTAAGATCTTGTTATTGCGGTGCTGCTTTTTAAAGTCTTCAGAGATTCCCTAATGACCGGTATGGTGCCAAGTGACTGACACACGGCTAACATGATGCCAATAATTAAAAAGGACTTTAGAACTTCAAGCAATTATAGGCCTATTGGTTTGGCAGGAATCATTTGCAATTGGATTGAAAACTGGCTGAAGGATTTTATCCAGACAGTTGTGGTGAATGATCCCTACTCGGAATGGTCGCCAGTTATAGGTGGTGTACCCCACGGTTCTGTGCTAGGTCTTCTGTTATTTAATTTATTGATTCATGATAGAGGTAGGAATAAATTCAAACAAGCTGGATAGAGTAGACTCCAAAATGACTACACCAGAACCATAGAAAAAGGTGAGTGTATATTTAAAACATAACTTTTAATAAATACAGATTAAAATGGAGCTGGAAAGGGTACAATGAAGAGCCACAAAAAGGATAAGGGGTATGGAGGGTCATGGTTATGTGGAAAGATTAAAACAATAAGATATATTTAGTTTTGAAAAGGGACCACTAACACTGGACATGATTAATTTAAATAAATATATAAATGGTCCATACAAAATATATGGTGGTAAGTTGTTTTAGGTTAAATCAAATCAAAAGACAAGGGGACACACTCTCCACCTGGAGAAAACAAGGTTTGATCACCAGGCATACAGGCGACAGGGCTTCTTTACTGCAAGAATTGTAAACCTGTGGAATAGCTTGCCTCAGGAGCTGGTCACAGTAGGGACAGCAGAGAGCTTCAAGAAGGGTCTAGATGCCTTTTTACACCTAAATAACATTGAGTGTTATTGGACATTTATGCCATTGCCTTATTCATCAGATCTGTAGCACAGGAACTTTATTGCTGAGCATCTCCATAAAGTGCAACACACATTAATCTCAACTAAAAGCCTAGAAGAGGGGTGCACAACCCGTTCCGACAGGCCACATGCAACATGTGAAGCCAAGAGTTGCGGTCCGCACCCTGTCCAATAAGCATTTCCAAATCTGATGGCAGTGTTTATTGATGCAAAAGGCTGGGTAGTAGTGAGTGCAGCTGAAAAGTCCTCACTGCTCCTAGATCCTTGGTTCCTGACTCCAGACACTGTTTGCATGTGTCACGTTAAGAACACTGAGCAGAAGGGCCCAAGGAGCAGGAGAGGACCCAGGAATGGTAAGTAGTTCTCATCTGTACTGTACTACTACCGGATCGTCTCCTACTACTGTCACAGCTCTGCTCCGGCATATGGAGGACAGAAGCTGCAGTGTGGTGCAGGGAGTAGAGGAGTCTGGGGGTCTCCAGTATTAGGAGTTTCACGCTCTGGGAGGAGGAGGAGTCTACAGTACTTTTAGTCTGCTCTGGAGGTTTCCAGTATTATTTGTCTGCTCTGTGGGTCTGCAGTATTTTTAGTTTGCTATGGGTTCTCCAGTATTATTTGTCTGCTTTGGGGTTCTCATGTATTATTATTGTCTCTCCATTAATATCGTTGACTGCTCTGGGTTCTGCAATACTATTATTGTCTACTCTGAATGCAGTATTTGGTTGATGGGGTGGTATTTATTACTGTACACTGGTATTTATAATTTCTCGGTTGCTGTACTGTGGTTGTTGGTACATCTTGGGTTCTGGTTACTAATGCAGCCCGTTAAAGTTGAGCAGTATGACAATGTGGCCTTTGAATCAAAAAATGTTATTTTCCCCTGTCCCCTGGATTAATTTTTACATCAGGAAAAGAACAGACATTTAACCCCTTAGTGATGCAGCCTGAAAAGGCTCTAGTGAATTTAGTCTTCAGGATGGTCACCCAATGGCTGCCGGCATGGATTAGTAATGGAGGGGAGGTCTAGTTGCCAGGTGCCTGGATTAAGATGGTGGTGGCAAGCGGGCGGAGTACCTGGATGTGGAAGTTACCAGTTGCCATTGTAGAGCAGCAGTAGTGTCCCTTGTATCATACCTAGTATGGAAAGGACACAGCCTGCATCCATGTGGGCATGGGATCCCTAGGCCTATTGTACTAAAGGCACACACTAGTGGCTCCATGTTCAATACCAACTTGGTATGCTGCACATACACCTTGTGGCTGTAGTGGCTTCAGAGTGCATGTGGAGGCAGTGTGGCAGCATCAGGCAGCTGGTCTTTGTCTTTGCGGTGCTGGTGGAGTGCTTGCGATGGATGAAGATCCTGAGGCAGCTCCGACAATTTGTCCAGTTCGGCCTGTTTGTTGGTAGAGGAGTCGGGCAGGAGCAGCGGGTGGTGAACTGCGTCGAACATGCAGCTGGTCTGTGCTGTCACGACACTGGTTAGGTGCTTACGATAGATGAAAATCCTGAACCACCTGTTGGACCGGTGAGGACGTCAAGCTGTGGACATAGGCCGTGGTAGTTGGTAGTGTCAGATGCGGTGGGGATTGTAGGGGCCTTGGGGGATTCACAGGCCACACAACTGGTTAGTGGGGTCACTCAGCTGTGACCTAGGCCTCACAGTTGCAACTTGTTCCTTTTGCTTCCAGGCTGCCTCTGTCTTTGTGGACTTTCATTACTGGTTGGATGAGGGAAACCGTGGCACCTTATGTAAAAGGTGACTGGATCAAGGGGAAAACACGGGGGAATAAGGGGGAAAGGGGAGAGGGAGGCTGGAGCGAGTACAGAGGCAGCCACCTATCACAGCGCTAACTTGAAATGCCTTTAGCATCAATTACAGATTGACAGCGATGTAAAATGCTGATGACAATTCAACTAATTGTCGGCTGAGGCATGGCATTGCCCATTCTTCCTGAAAGGCAGCCCTCAGATCATTGAGGTTCTGGGGTACAGAGTTATATGCCTCTACACAGTGACTCAATGATCCAATATGTTTTCAAGGAGATTCAGGCTGGAGGCCACTCCATTTGAGGTCCCCAGTCTCAGGTTCCTAGGTCCCTAGACTCTCAGGAGCTGTTCCCTAATTATATGATCTCTATGATTTGTCGAGATAGATTAAATTATTTGTTCCTGTGTTGTTCATGCAGAGGCATATTGACTAGATTAAGTAATATGGGCTTGTCACTATACCATTCACAAATTGTAGGATGTAAGGCTCGTCTGGTGACAATAGTGACATATGTATAGCACTCTCATTGAAATCTCAAAAATTGTTTGGCGCCCTCATTTCTGTGAATCAACTTTTATCAGCAGAACAAACTGAGGAATGCTGGTTCCTTGTCCAGTGTAGACGTTTCCTGGCTGGTGCATGAGTATTATCTCTGTGCTTGGTGGTCTGGTCAGGTACCATCTGTGCAGGACAATAGTTTCGTGATAGAAACTTTGTACTATGCTAGGAAGACAGATGCAAAATACTGGATGTTTCCTAACTCTCCTTGGGTACGATCAGTTAATTCTACCATCCCCCTCAAGAAGTGGTTGTACTTACGATTGAAGGAGATAAAATTCCATAGCACATGGTGCCATGGCTACTGGTTATTTCCTGTCCCTGCACCGGTATGGACCTCTTTTATTCTGTGTGTATTTTTCTTGCTCCTCAAATACCCTTCTTGTGTATGTTTTTGTGATACTGACTGGGCTCCATGTGGCTACATTATTGACATCCAGGGACCTGTGTTTCCCTCTGTTTTTAATAATCTATATTGTTGAGCAAAAACTAATTGCTTGGGAGGCACATGCACGGTGCTTAGTGGGAGCAGACATGTTCTGCTGAACTCTGTTCCTGGATCCGTTTTGCTGCAGCAAACTGCTAGCTTTAAGCTCCATACCTTAACCCCAAGAAACCTGTAAGTCACAGGTGTGACCCGACCCAAGAATAGGGCATCATCCAAGCCCCGGACCTGCACACGGATCAGAATACACAGCAGCGGACTGGCACATGGATCAGGATACACAGGAACACAGGATACACAGGAACGCAGGATACACAGGTTACACAGGAGGGCTTTCTTTTCAGGAATGGCTTGAAGATCTGGCAGGAACTTATGGCAGGCCAACGGCAATTATCAGACCTTTAAATATTTGCGAGCCCACGCACGCGCGCCATAGGAGACGGGTATGCGCGCGCCAAACCGCAGGAGCCGCAGAGACCGCTGCTGGAGCCAGGAGAGGTGAGTTGTGCTGGGCTCTGGGGGCCACACAGAGGGACACGGGTGCACCCGTGATTGGAGACAGGGATCGCGGGAGCACCCGTGACAATTACTCTGCATGCTTTACTATTAAAGAAGAACATCCAGGACCACTATAATACAATTGAGTCTTTTATTACATTTACCTATGGCCCCCTGCATTGGGAAATGATAGCTGTGAGGGATTGTACAGCTTAATATTATGTGTGCTTTAATAAAAATATTTGAAAACTAAAAATAATTTCCAGGATAATAATCACCAGGATAATAAGCAGACCCTATATACATCGGCCCATGTTTACCAATTGCTTAAAAAAACAAATAATCTCAAATATAGATAACACTAGTGGCATCAAATGTTATTTCTTTGTAACATGTTTTTTCTATGTAAAAATATAAAATAGATATAGAAGGAATTTGTTCATATTTAAAATTGCTTTTAGATTTGTTAAAAGGAACTATATGGCCATAGAGAAAGATTTATTACGTAGCATAAAGTAGGAAACCTTTTAAAAAGCCTATTATGGCAATTATCTGGTACTCTTATTGCTCAATAAGGGATTAAGGGATGGAAATGTTATAACATCCTGATCTGAAGATTAGAATTTCACAGATCATTTGGTAATAAACAGGTTTTATAACCTGCTTTTGGAAAATGTTTGAAACTGGCAATAACTAGTCGCTGATTTTAAGTTTTAAATCTTTCTAAGAGAAAATCATAAAATGTAGCTATGATGGTTTCGGGTATTACATATTTCAGAAAATGTTGATCTTGGGGTTGTGTTGGGGAAATGAAAGCCTAGCAACTGCTATATAGATTTATAGCTGGATAAAAAAAATGAGTGATAAAAGATGACTCATGGTTACCACACATATATGGTATATATCTCATGTATTTTCTGTACTTGTATCCAGGCATTTGTCTTCAGAGTACTGAGCTGGTACTACATAACAATCAGTTCCATGCTAGAACTGAAATGTGTATGCTATAAAGTGGTTTCCTTGTATTAAAATATCCAAAGAGGCAAAAATACCGGTTTTGTACCAGATTTACATGTCCTATGTCTGCAGACAAACATTTTTTGGTGGCATAGATTACACCAAAGTACTCTATAACTTTAAAATGTTTAGCTGGTGTTATAAAATAATCCAGAACCTCTAAAACCTATTTTTGATGACTTCTTTAGTGCCCTCTGAAGACCTCTTGCCATAAGATTGGATTGGAATATTGGGACTGATTTACAAGATGGATGCTTTGGATGTAACGGGTATTGATTCTCAGTGAATTATTTCAAGTAGGGTCATAGATTTTCAGGTAATGTTAATTTTGAAAAAGTATGTAAATTAATTCATGTCAGCTAAGCCAGAGATTCCTCTAAAAGTATGTATGTTATATACATATATACCTTCTCATTCAAAGAGATTTCTGTATTTTAATGACTATAAAAATTGTAGATTCACACTGAAGGCATCAAAACTATGAATGAACACAAGTGGAATTATATATTTAACAAAAAAGTTTGAAACAAATGAAAATATGTCTTATATTCTAAGTTCTTTAACCCCTTAGCGCTCCGCGCCGTAGCTGTACTGCGCAGCTTCCCACTATTGGCGCTCAGCGCAGTACAGCTACTGCGCGAGCGCATACTATTTTAGAATTGTCACCACGTCGCGAGACGTGGTGACATCGGGCTGAAATTTGGGTGACAGAGGCAGGAGGAGTTCCTGTCTCCGTCACCCGACCAATCAAATTGGTCCCGCCCGCCGATCGCCGTGATTGGCCAGTCAAACCTGACTGGCCAATTACAGCGATTTTAGGCTAAAAAACGTGCTTTTAGCACTTTCCTCTTCCTCCAGCGGCACCATTTTGGTTTGGTATCGCTGGAGAGAGGAAAGAGCGTTACTGTGTGCACCAAAATACACTTTTACACTATAAATAGTGTTCTGATCCTTATCTGATCCCTATTGTTCCCTACAAATTCCCATCCCTATCTGTTTTTTCCTGTGTCCTGTGTGTTCCCTGTGTGATCGCCTTGTGTGATCCCACGTGTCTTCCGTTTTTCCCTGTCTGTCCCTTCTGAACCCAAACGCACTTTTCAGTGCGCTGTGTTAGCGTTGTTCTGCACTGGACGCACTTTTCAGTGCGCCGTGTGAATAGCGCTGCACAGAATCTTTAGCAATCTTAGCGGTAGTTAGTTTGTCTTAGGGCAAGCTAGGTGCATTTGTAGCGCCTTTTTGCGCGGTGCACATAGGTTTTTTTTCGGTGCCTGGTAATATTTTTTTCCAGAACGCCGTAGGTGTACCCGTACATAGCTACTTTTTGTGTGTGCCATCTGTGCGGCTGGTCCGTGTGGCTTGGTGTGCATTATCTTTTTTTTTTGTGTGCTATCTGTGCGGCTTGTCCGTGTAGTTTAGTGCACATTATTTTTTGTGTGTGCCATCTGTGCGGCTTGTCCGTGTAGTTTGGTGTGCATTATATTTTTTTTTTGTGTGCCTGCTAGACGGTTTATCCGTGTAGTTTGGTGCACATTATCTAATTTTTCTTGTTCTCTATTTTTTTTTGTGTGCAATGTCTCAGAAGACGTACACCGTGTTGGAGGCATATAACATGCTTGCCTCTGACACCGAGTCAGCTAGTGGGGATGATGGTCCCTTTTACCTATCATCATCCTCCTGCTCATCTTCTAGTGACCTGGAAGGACCCCCAAGAAGGCGCCGTAGGGTTCCAGGGACTTCTGCAATTGAAGTGCCTGGGACTTCTGCAGGAGAAGTGCCTGGGACTTCTGCAGGAGAAGTGCCTGGGACTTCTGCAGGAGAAGTGCCTGGGACTTCTGCAGGAGAAGTTTCTGGGACTTCTGCAGGAGAAGCGTCTGGGGCTTCCACTGACCCCACATGGGTAGCCCCAGATAATTATACCCCTCAGGTCCCTGACTTTTTGGGCCATCCTGGCATTAACTTTGACACGACAGGGCTCAGAGCTGTAGACTTTTTTAAGTTTTTTTTTGATGAGGAGCTGCTAAATATTATTATATTTCAGACAAATCTCTACGCTGCACAACATATTGCCCAAAACCCCACGTCCTTTTATGCACAACCCTACAGGTGGACCCCTGTCACTGCAGCAGAGATGTACAAGTATTGGGGCATAATACTCCTTATGGGGATAGTAAAGAAGCCTTCAATCAGGGACTACTGGAGCACAGATATACTGTACCACACCCCCATGTTCCGCATGGCAATGAGCAGGATGCGCTTTGAAGCCATCCATAAGTTTTTGCACTACATTGACAACACACAGTGCCCACCCAGAGGTGACCCCAGTTATGATCGGTTATTTAAGGTCAGGCCCATATTAGATCATTTTAGTGCCAAGTTTGCCCAGGCATATACTTTGCACACTCTCTTCTCTTGATGAGCTTCAAGAAGTAGTCACCAGAAAAGGTTTTCACATCACAGGTGTGCCCTTTCAGGTTTAATAAGTGGGATTTTTTGCCTTATAAATGGCGTTGGGACCATCAGTTGTATTGTGCAGAAGTCAGGTGGAAAAACAGCTGATAGTCCTACTGAATAGACTGTTATGGCTAGAAAGAGCAGCTAAGTAAAGAAAAACCAGTGGCCATCATTACTTTAAGAAATGAAGGTCAGTCAGCCCCAAAAAATTGTGAAAACTTTGAAAGTGTCCCCAAGTGCCGTTGCAAAAACCATCAAGTGATACAAAGAAACTAGTTCACATGAGGACCGCCCCAGGAAAGGAAGACCAAGAGTCACCTCTGCTGCAGAAGATAAGTTCATCCGAGGCACCAGCTGCAGAAATCGCAGGTTAACAGAAGCTCAGATAAGAGACCAGGTCACTGCCACACAGAGATCTAGCAGCAGACACATGTCTACAACAACCACTAAGAGGAGACTTTTTGCAGCAGCCTTCATGGTAAAATAGCTGCTAGGAAACCACTGCTAAGGACAGGCATCAAGCAGAAGAGACTTATTTTGGCTAACAATAGACCAGTGGAAATCTGTGCTTTGGTCTGATGATTCCAAATTTGAGATGTTTGCTTTCAACCACTGTGTCTATGTGCAATGCAGAAAAGGTAGAGAACCTATTGTTCTTCCTTGCAAATGGGAAGAATTAATCCAACAAAATAGCATAAATTAGTACAAAAAGATAGTAGCTCTAAATATTTATTTTATTGTAACAGAATAACAAATACTGGTTAAAAGATGGCCCCACCGCAGGGGGGACACAAGGCAAAGTTGTATGCCAGACAACAGATCAGGCTAGTATACAGTGTGGATGTGTAATAGGGCCTCAGTGGCCATTAACACATATATATGATACTAATGGGAAGCATTGACGAATAGCAATAGGCAAATAACAATAGGGTAGGAAATAATAATCACAAGTGAGACAAAAGGCTTACCCATGTTGCACTGATCGCTGCCTGGAAGACAACGGCCCCGACGCGCGTTTAAGCTGGTTTACAGCCTTCGTCTGGGGGTGGAGTCTTCAGGGCAGCGAGCCACATTAAAAGTGTTTATGCAGCCAATGGCCGTGCATAGAGGTGTCATATGACCGAGCCGGGGGGTGAGTCCCGCATACTTTTTTGTTAAGTATATAATTCCGCATGTGTTAATTCATAGTTTTGATGCCTTCAGCAACAATTTTTATAGTCATGAAAATACAGAAAACCTTTTTCAATGAGAAGGTGTTTCCAAACTTTTGGTCTGTACTGTATACATAGGGAACACTATATATACATTAATCAGGTAGAATGTAAATTATAAATAACTGAGGGGGAACCACATATATTTTTAAATTAGTGGGCAAAATATATTTATTCAGGGACCATAGTATATACTGTAATGTATTGAAGGCAAATAACAATAGGGTAGGAAATAATAATCACAAGTGAGACAAAAGGCTTACCCATGTTGCACTGATCGCTGCCTGGAAGACAACGGCCCCGACGCGCGTTTAAGCTGGTTTACAGCCTTCGTCTGGGGGTGGAGTCTTCAGGGCAGCGAGCCACATTAAAAGTGTTTATGCAGCCAATGGCCGTGCATAGTGGTTGTCATATGACTGAGCCGGGGGGGTGAGTCCCGCTATGATGCCAGTCTATCACGAGTTTTGGCCCAAGGAGCAGCTCCGCGCATGCATAGGACAGAAAGAAGAATGAAGAAAAGGACAGAAGATAAGTTCATCATGAACAGCGCCTTAACCAGGTGTGTATAGCAACGAAAGATCGGAGCGGCATGTACAGGTTTGCGCTATAGTAGGAAGCTGTGGGTAAAACCATTTCATATTAAAGTGGCTAGAATGTAAAGTTCCTATAGGTACAAAAATGTCACTTAAAACATAGGAAATGTACATTCATCAAACCTACATACAGGGTAAAATATTTAACCATGATATACATATATTCATCAAAGCTGTGTATACAGCAATAAAGTGCAAAGATGGTGTCAAATATACACCGTGAACAACATTGAATTTAGAGTTTTTGAAATGTAAAAATACTTTATAAAAGTTTTTCAAATATAGAAAAATATTTTCAAATATGGAAAATATAAATTTCCATTGTGCTATCATAAATACATGTACTAAATGTGACAGATTGCAACAATTTCAAAACTCGCGATAGACTCGCGATAGACTGACATCATAGCAGGACTCACCCCCTGGCTCGGTCATATGACAACCACTATGCACGGCCATTGGCTGCATAAACACTTTTAATGTGGCTCGCTGCCCTGAAGACTCCACCCCCAGACGAAACCAGCCGAAATGCGCGCCGGGGCCATTGTCTTCCAGGCAGCGATCAGTGCAACATGGGTAAACCTTTTGTCTCACTTGTGATTATTATTTCCTACCCTATTGTTATTTGGCTTTTGACATTCGTCAATGCTTCCCATTAGTATGAAAAAATTGTAAGTGGGGAGCAGCACAATGAAAAAAGCGAATTGTAATTCGTAGTGGGTGCAAGCTTCAAAAGGATCCGACTCCAAATCCCATGGGTAATCAAGATAAAAAACAGGAAAGCAGCACTCCGTGGAAAAAATGTTGTTTATTTCGCCAGTGGGCAGATGCTGCATCTGCCCACTGGCGAAATAAACAACATTTTTTCCACGGAGTGCTGCTTTACTGTTTTTTATCTTGAATGCTTCCAATTCGATCATATATATGTGTTAATGGCAACTGAGGCCCTATACACATCAACCTGTGTACAGCCATGATTGTGTTTTTGTCTGGCATAAAAATTTGCCTTGTGTCCCCCCTGCGGTGGGTCATCTTGTTAACCAGTATTTGTTTTCTGTTACAATAAAATAATATTTTGAGCGGGAGAAGATACTATCTTTTTGTACTAATTTGGGCTATTTTGTTGGATTAATTCTCAAATTGCTGCAAAGAAGAACAATAGGTTTTCTTTATGATCACCAACAAGCCACATGGTGTCAAATCACATAGGGATAAATATAATTGCAGTACATTATTACGGGACAATACATACGTTGCCCCTCTTTCCTATATTTTGCGTTTGTTCAATTTTTGTTTATTAATGCAGAAAAGGGAAACAAATGGACTCACATGCCTGGTGCCAGAAGTGAAGAAGGGAGGAGGACCAGATCCCAAACGTTTTAGGTGTGCATGGAGATCCCTCCCGTTGTGGTAGTTCTCCTTTCTTTGCCCTGGTGCTTTGCTGATGACACTGTGCGGGATTTATTTCCAATATTGAAGGTATAATGAACCATTATGGATTACCCACAGCTTCCTGAAGCCACCATTGCTATTCATCCGGTTTGGTTTAGTGACGCCCGATGTATTTTTTCAAAAGGACAAGACCCAAACACACACCTCCAGGCCTGGTAGGGTATTTGACCCAAGAAAGAGAGTGATGGCAGGTGCAGATGATATGGCCTCCACAGTCACCAGACCTAAACCCAATTGAGATGGTTTGGGGTGAGCTGGACTGCAGAATGAAAGCAAAAGGGCCCACCGTGCTAGCATGCTCTGGGAACTCCTTAAGACTGTTGGAAGGGACATTCGGTGACTAACTCTTGAAGCTTCATAAGAGAGAGAGGGAATGCAAAGAGAGATGCAAAAACAGTAATCAAAGAAAAGTTGGATGTACTTGAAAAAACCTGATAGGAATATAAGACATTATTTTTGTTGGTTCAACTTTTTTGTTAAGTATATAATTCCGCAAGTGTTAATTCATAGTTTTGATGCTGTCAGCGTGAACAACAATTTTTTATAGTCCAATGAAAAAATACAGAAAACATTTTTAAATGATCGGCCCCATGTTTCCATTTCCAAACTTTTAATTTGCTACTCTGTATGATCTGTATTACTGTGAAACCCTATATATACATTAATCAGGGTAAAAGTAAATTATAAATAACTGAGGTGTGGACCACATATATTTTTTAAATTAGTGGCCAAAATATATTTATTCAGGGACCCTAGTATATACTGTAATGTATTGAAGGAGTCACAATGTATATTTTATATGCAGGGGATACAGAGTAGTTGTTGTATGTGTGGGGATAGATTAATTTAGGGTCACAGTGTGTATCCATTGGGACACTGTAAGAATGTGTGAGTTATGGGACATAGTGTGGGAATGTGTGATAGCAGTGAAGGACCACTAAACAAAAATGTTCAAAACTGATCGAAAAAAAGCTAAGCTGTGTGACCAAAAAATATAAAAGTATGTCCCAAAACGATGCGTGATACGAAAATAAATGCAATTTTTCTGATATGAGTTTTTCTTCGTTAAATTGTAAAAATACTTTAAAAACTATACAAATGAGGTGGTATGAACATAATCATATTATCTATGGGAATAAAGGATAAATATATTATTTTAATGATATATGGTACGACCCAAAAAAAAAATACAAAAAGAAAGAAACCAGAATTCAAGATTTTCTTTTTCCTCCCATACATTTCAGAGTTACATAAAATATCATATAAGTTAATGACCACTAAAATAAGTATTTGTAAAGTGCATCTAAATCTTGCGAAATAAAGACTTTATTATGTCCACATTATAAAAAAAAATATCAGATTGATAGCCATTAAAAAATTACAAGCAAATACTGCTCTGAATGGTGAACTCACCTTTAATGCACCGGCGGTGCCCATACAGCCGGTTATCATGACAATGAGGTATTTTTATACTCGGGAGAAATTGGATATCAAAACTGTGTGGAGCGTTGGTAGTTTATCCATTGAGCATGCGTACATTTTTGACAAAATGTAAAATATAAATTGACACCATGTTGTTTCAACCTGGTAAAACATTTCAGGGTAACACCTTCATTATAAGTGGTTTACATACGTTGCTGGGGTTTTTTTTTGTGTAGTTTTAGATGTATAAATTATGGAGTTTTACTATTATGTAAGAGCAAGGTGCGAAGCGCGGACGAAGAAGGTAGACCCGCCCAGGGAGGAGACGCTGTGAGAGGGCGGACGACCAGATTACTGAGCCCTAGAATGCGCAGGTCCCTCAAAAGTCTGATTTTGTGATTTTATGCCACACATAAAGTTCTCAAAGTCCCATAACATCTACAAAAATGAGAGGAGCATAAAAAAACCTGGTCAAATTTTAAAGCAGACATTCGGTAAATGTTAGTTATGTAATTTTGGCTGTTAGGATTTATGTTGTAAAAGTAGAAATTTTGAATTTCGAAAAATCAGGAATTTTCACCAAATACCCATTCTTAAATAACTAAACGCAATACATACCACCCAAAGTTACAAGTGTCACGGAAACTATTTCAAAATAACTTGGATAGGTTTATATAAAAGCGTTCAAAGGGGAAACAACTTCCAATGTCAAAATCGACGTTGTGAAAAAATCATACAGTCCACAAAATTAAATTGAATGAAAACATATGCCATTGAGCATTCTCCACTTTTCCCAGATATCATGTCTTCTTTGATAGCCAAGAGATTGTATCAGGACAGGCGCAAGAGGCCTGTGAGATTGGAAGTGCTGGCTTCTTCTGTCTGCACAGATAATAAAGATTTGATATCATATCGGCCTTCACACGGTCCCTGCGTTAAAGGGCCGGTGACCTGTAATGTGTATAACGGGCGGGAATCGATGAGACATTGAAGCGCCAATATGGAAACAAAAGGAGATTAAAATGGTGGCCGCCCAGATTTAAACAGGATGTAGTATACTTTTATTTTTTTCTTGCCTATATGGTTGGCCCGTACTATGGACTAAAAAGAAGCATCTGTGACTTGGCTAAAAGGTGCGTTATCTGGCTTGGCTAAGAGTCAGGTCTGTATGGCTAAAAGGGTGGTTCTAGGGACCTGGTAAGAGGGAGGCTCTGTGACTTGGATAAAGACGAGAGTTTGGACTGTTGCCTATAGGGGGTGCTTTGACTGTTGGCTCTAAAAGGGGGGCGTCCTGTGACATGGACTAAAAGGGAGCTCTGTGACTGCTGGAGAATAGGGGGGTAGGACATGATGTTGGCTAGTGGGAAACACTGACTATAGAAGGACAGAGGTGGAATATTTGTAGGGGTTTTTTATGCTTTGTAGGTGGTTGATTTTCTGTAATATGATCACTTGTTAAGTTCACAAAAAAAGCTGAAAGAATTAAAAAAAAAAGGAATCTTCACAATGGTCCACAGTTTTACTATAATGTTTTTTTCCTAGGTTCTCAATTTCTCCATTTATCAGTGTTATGTCCTATCTCCTTCTATAGTTTTGTAGGTCTGTATCTCCTCATTTTGATCACTTTTTTTTCCTGTAGTATGAGTTGTGTGCCAGAGAATTATTCACCTGCTCCATCCCTGTGGTTAAATAAATGGCCAGCTATCGCAGCTCACCACAGGACTATCTGATGTAGCGTGCCAGATTTTGCTTAAGCCATCTGCCTCCAAGCAGTCAATGTTCTTAATATAGACTAATAAGAACATTTCGAAGTGAAGATAGCAAAAGAAGGCAGATGTTACGACTAATAATACCTAACAAAAGAAATAAATCTGGCAAATCTGAAATATATGTACTTTCAAAACTATTGCATAGTTTTGAGACATAAGAAAGTCACATTGCATGGCTGGCTAAATTTACAGTAACAGATTATACAGAAATGTTTATACATAGGCTTCCTTATATATGTTTGTGTAAGGAAAAAGATATCAACCTGAGCATAAGGATGCCAAAATATTTTACTACTCTAAGACTTAAAGGGTTTGTCCATGTAAGACACCTTGGAGAGGGAATGAGATTCAGATTTGCTTGGGTTCAGACTGAACCCCGGACAGAAAGTTTGATTGTCCTGGTTTAGTCTGAACCAAGCAATCTGAGTCCCCTCTGAATGAAGAGGGACAATGCATAGGTCAGTCAAATAACCCACACTATCTAGACAGATCTTTGAAATTTGCTATTATACGAAGCACACTCTCTCTGTATCTTTCTCATTTGCATGGGGGACCTGTGAATGATGTAGCGGCAATGAGTGGACTTGACTGAAGAGAAAGCCAGGACCCTTGTAAATAAGGAAGCTGTGAGTTGGTGGCTAGCTAGAGACATGAATATTCAAATTCCAAATTAGCATGTGTACAGAATCAGCACCCACGACCCTTGGTTCATGTTCGGGGGAAACACGGCAAGCTGGTTAATTGACTGCTGAGCAACCAATCACCAGCTTGCAGTCCTTGTGTGCATGGCGGTGATGAGTCAGCTGTGACTGTGACTACGTATAAAGGCCAGTACTGCCATTACAGATAGGAGGACAGAGCTAGGGATAACGTTGTTTTTTAGCCATAAATAAGAAAATGCAGGCTAATTTACTAAATTGGAGAATGAGCCACAAGGATGCATTCACACAAATGTGTGATATCTCCAAGTCCCTACCCTGGTATTTCAATGTATTATGAAGTCTCTGTATATCATGACTTTTTTATCTGTATGTGCACAAATGTCACCCTAGTCGTTACAGTATCTTTAATATTTCCTATTCATAGCACTATATCATTGTATCAACAAGTAATGCAGTTGGCACATTCAATGGCGTTGCTAGGGTCATAAAGATCTGGGCACGGGCCCGTGCATATTACAAATTTTTCATACTGTCACTCCTGTAACATACCCCCTCACATGCACTTGCACCAAAACCAACTGTACTTATCGATTTTCAGCTAACAAGCAACCACAGGCAAATAAGGTTCCGCTAAAATGTAGCCTAACATGAAATAATGAACGTACACAAAGGCTCTCCTGGTATTCCCGTGAATGCTAAGCAAGGATTCTTAAATATACTCAGATAAAAAAGAAACAACATTCTCTTAAAGCACTGTTGAGTAACAAAACAGATTTTACAGCATTTCACAGATATAAGTCCAAACTGTCTCTATCAATCCTGGTGTATACACTTTGGTTGGCCCAGCAAATTTTTATGGTCAGAGATTACACATCCACATTGTATACTAGCCTGATCTGTTGTCTGGCACACAACTTTGTCTTGTGTACCCGGTGGGGCCATTTTTTAACCAGCATTTGTTATTCTGTTACAATAAAATGAATATTTTGAGTTACTATTTTTTGTGCTAATTTGTGCTATTTTGTTGGATTAATTCTTCCCAATCGCAAGGAAGAACAATAGGTTTTCTTCATGATCACCAACAAGTCACATGGTGTTAAATCACATAGGGATATTATATAATTTGCAGTACATTCTTATGGTACAATACATACGTTGCCCCCTCTCTTTTCCCTATATTTGGTTTGTTCAATTTTTGTTACTAAATTATACTGTTAGGGTATTGTGACTAAAAAAAGGTAGAGCCCCTTCTAGAAAATGTTGTCCATTGTTTAAAATAGGTGACGTCATGTGACAGGTCTCGCAATACTATCGTTGTTCTGCTCCTACGATGGAGAAGAACGTTGGAAATGAACAACAAACATGTGAGAAGAGCCTTCAAAGGCATTTAAAAATAGAATTATCTGTGGAATGATACAAGGTTTCCTATTCCACAATCTCCACACACCTGGGTTCTGCTGCTTTGCTGGTGTTTCTACTGGCTCCTGCATCTTTTTGTACTAATTTGTGCTATTTTGTTGGATTAATTCTTCCCATTTGCAAAGAAGAACAATAGGTTTTCTTTATGATCACCAACAAGCCACATGGTGTCAAATCACATAGGGATAAAATATAATTTGCAGTACATTCTTACGGTACAATACATACGTTGCCCCTCTTTTCCCTATATTTGGTTTGTTCAATTTTTGTTATTAATGCAGAAAAGGTGAACAAATGGACTCTACATGCCTGGTTCCAGCCGTGAAGCATGGAGGAGGAGGTGTTATGGTGTGGGGGTGCTTTGCTGATGACACTGTTGGGGATTTATTCAATATTGAAGGTATACTGAACCATTATGGTTACCACAGCTTCCTGAAGCACCATGCTATTCCATCCGGTTTGCGTTTAGTTGGACCATCATTTATTTTTCAAAAGGACAATGACCCCAAACACACCTCCAGGCTGTGTAAGGGCTATTTGACCAAGAAGGAGAGTGATGGGGTGCAGATGATCTGGCCTCCACAGTCACCAGACCTAAACCCAATTGAGATGGTTTGGGGTGAGCTGGACTGCAGAATGAAAGCAAAAGGGCCCACCAGTGCTAAGCATCTCTGGGAACTCCTTTAAGACTGTTGGAAGACCATTTCAGGTGACTACCTCTTGAAGCTCATTAAGAGAATGCCAAGAGAGTGCAAAACAGTAATCAAAGCAAAAGTTGGATACTTTGAAAAACCTAGAATATAAGACATATTTTCTGTTGTTTCATACTTTTTTGTTAAGTATATAATTCCGCAAGTGTTAATTCATAGTTTTGATGCCTTCAGCGTGAACAACAATTTTTATAGTCATGAAAATACAGAAAACCTTTTTAAATGAGGTGTTTCCAAACTTTTAATCTGTACTGTATACTCTGTATATACTGTGAACACTATATATACATTAATCAGGTAAAATGTAAATTATAAATAACTGAGGGTGGACCACATATATTTTTAAATTAGTGGCCAAAATATATTTATTCAGGGACCATAGTATATACTGTAATGTATTGATGAAACCGAAGCTTGAAACCCTAAAGTGTGCTTCTTTCTTCATGACACCTTGCCGGTGCCCAGCCTGTAAAGAGTGCACATGGGTGGTATTGCCGATACTAGGAACCCCCAGAATTGATTTTTGGGGTGTTGTCTAAAGTGGCATGGGGTGGGCCACAGTATATAATGAGGACAAAAAGACTCTTTGAGATACAAAACGCAAATTTACCTGCACATTTACTTTGCATTCAATTGACCCAGGTGTCGGGGGTTGTTTGTTAAAATGCTCACCCCAACCACAGATAAAATTTTGAGGGGTCTCTAGTTTTTCCCCGTAATGGTATCATTTATTGGGGTTCTATTGCATGGCACCTCAGGGCCCTCGCCAACTGAATGGCACTCCAAATCCACAAACGTGTGAAAACGAAGCGGAGAAAATTCAAAATTTCACTCCACTCCGGTCTCATCCCTTCGGTGTGCCAGCTGTAAATTATTGGCACATGTTGTGGTATTGCCGTACTCGGGACACCCCGCAGATTCAGCAGACAGAATATTTTGGGGTGTTTGTCTGAAGTGGCATGGGTTGGGCACAGTATAGAGGAGCACTAAAGGAACATTTTGAGATAAAAACGCACTTGTTTATCGGCACCAGTTATTTGCATTCAATTGACCAGAGTTGATCGGGGAGTCATAAAAGCTCACCACAACACCGAGGTAAATCTTTGAGGGGGTCTAGTTTCCGTAATGGTATCATTTATTGGGGGTTTCTATTGCAATGGCACCTCACGGGCCCTGCACACATGACCGGGCACTCCCCCAAATCCAAACGTGTGAAAACGGAAGCTGGAAAATCAAATTCACTCCTTACGTTCTCATCCCTTCTGTGTGCCCAGACTGTAATTATTGGCAAGTGGGTATTGCCGTCTTCGGGACAACCCGCAGACTGATTTTTGGCGGTTTTGTCGTGAAGTGGATGGGTTGGGCCCACAGTAATGAGGCCACTAATGACATTTTGAGATAAAACGCAATTTTTGTTTACTTGCACCATTTACTTTTGCATTCAATTTTGGACCCAGCGTTCGGGGGTTAAAATGCTCACACAACCACCGATAAAGTCTTGGGGGTCTAGTTTACGTAATGGTATCATTATTGGGGTTCTACATGAAGGCACTCACGGGCCCCTGCCAACAGACATGGCACTCCAAATCCCAAACGTGTGTGATTGAAAACGGAGGCTGGAAAATCAAAATTTCACTCCTCTCCCGCTTCTCAGCCCTTCTGTGTGCCCAGCCGGTAAATTATTGGCACATGTGTGGTTATGCCCGTAATCGGGACAACCCCCAGAATGATTTTTGGGGTGTTTGTCTGAAGTGGCATGGGTTGGGCAAGTATATGACGCGCACTCTAAAAGAATTTTGAGATTAAAAACGCAAATTTTTACTCTGCACCTTACTTGCATTCAATTTGACCAGCGTGTCGGGGGTTAAAATGCTCACCACAACCACGAATAAATCTTTGAGGGTATAGTTCCGGAATGTTTCAGATGGGGGGGGGTTTCTATTGCACTCGCGCCACCTCCGGGCCCTGCCAACATGACATGGCACTCCAAATCCAAACGTGTGAAACGGAGCTGGAAAACAAAATTTCATCCCTCCGTTCTAATCCCTTCTGTGTGCCCAGCCTGTAAATTATTGGCACAGGTTGTGGTATGCCGTACTGGTGGACACCCCCGCAGAATATTTTTGGCGGGTTTGTCTGACAGTGGCATGGGTTGGGCACAGTTATGAGGCACTAAAATGAAATTTTTGAGATAAAAACTCAATTTGACTCTGCACCATTTACTTTGCATTCAATTTGACCAGCTTCGGGGGTTAAAATGCTCACCACCAACCACCATAATTTTGCGGGGTCTAGTTTCCGTTAATGTATCATTATTGGGGGTTTCTATTGCACTGCCCTCCACGGGCCCTGCAAATGACATGGCATCAAATCCCAAACGGTGGAAAAGGGAGATGGAGAATCAAAAATTCACTCCTTCTGTTTTCTCATCACTTCTGTGTGCCCACAGTCTGTAAATTATTGGCCAATTGTGTGGTTATTGCTGTACTCGGGACCAAACCCGCAGAATTATTTTTTGGGACATGTTGTCTAAAGGGGTATGGGTGTTGGGCACAGATATGGGCACTTAAAATGACATTTTTTGAGATACAAAACGGCAATTTTTACTTGCCACCATTTACTTTGCATAAAATTTTTTGACCAGAGTATTCGGGGCGGTGGGGTTTAAAAGCTCACAAAACACAACCGATAAATCTTTGAGGGGTTCTAGTTTCCGAAATGCGCACGCACATCATTTGGGGGGTTTCTATTGTACTTTTACTTCAGGGGATCTTCAATTACACTGTGGCACCCAAATATTTGCAGCCAAATGGGCCTTCCCCAATTCCCCGTATCGCTAATTCTTCTGGACACGCTGTGCGGGGGGACCCCGCCCGCCCCGACAACAGCCAGCTGAATCCCATGTCTGGGATTGCCGTACTCGGAAGAAGCAGGTGCAAGAATTAGGCATATATATTACCTAAATTCCTGAATGTATCCATTTTAGGGCTAAATTGGAAAGATTGTGGAAATCCCAAATTGAAATTTCAAAATTTCACTCCATTTCATAAATGCTTCCGGAAAAAGAATTAAAGGGGTAAAGACTCTTAAATGCTGATTTCGAATAGGTTGAGATGGTAGGTTCATAAATGGTGTTTACTTGTGGGGGTTATATAGTACATAAGGCCTGTATAGAGCACTTCAAATGAATTGATCCCCAAAAAGTTGCATTTTCAAATTTACAGAACATCTGAGAAGTGCTACTAAAAACTTCAAACCTTCTCACACATAAAAAAAATGGACACGTTAAAACAAAATGGATAGAAAAGAAGATTAATGGCAAAAGGTTTCTATAAAAAAAAATTTGTGGGTATCACTTTTTGTCTAAAAAGTCTAACATTTGAAAACTTTGAAAAATAGTAATCTTTTTCAAATTTTTCCTAAATTTTTGAATTTTACCCCCAAAAAAGGAACGGATCACCAAGGACACTACTAAATAAAGCTACAAGTTTCCGAGAAACAATCTCAAAATCACAGAGAATACTAAAGCGTTGTCAAAGTTAGTTACCACAGGCAAGAGACAGGGTTCAAATTTCAAAAAAAAGTTTGCGAGCCTTTTAACCGGCAAACGGCTGCGTCCTTAGGGGGTTTTAAAGTGTCATCTTTTGCTTTGATTACTGATTTGCTGCACACTCTCTTCTCTTGATGAGCTCAAGAAGTAGTCACCAGAAAAAAAGGTTTTCACATCAAAGGGTGCCCTTTCAGGTTAATAAAGTGGGATTTCTTGCATTATAAATGGCGTTGGGACCATCAGTTATATTGTGCAGAAGTCAGGTGGATACCAGCTCTAGTCTACTGAATAGACTGTTAGAAATTGTTAGTTATAGCTAGAAAGAGCAGTTTTTGTTACATGAGGAACGGTCATCTGTGAGAATAGCTGCCTCAGGCGCTGGTCATCAACAGGGACCAGCAGAGGCTCAAGACAGGGTCTAGATGCCTTTTCTCACCAAATAAATTGATGGTTATGTATATAGAATTGTTTCCCCTAAATCCCTTCCTCATACAATCCCCTTCCCGTCCTTGGTTGAAACTGATGCGACAAGTTGGCTTTTTTTCAACACATATAAACTATGAAGTTAAGTAACAGAAAAAACAGTGGCCATCATTACTTACGCAATGATGGTCAGTCAGCCCCAAAAAAATTGTTGAAAACTTTGAAGTGTCCCCCAAGTGCCGTGCAAAACCACAAGTGATAACAAAGAAGAAAAACTAGTGTCAATGAGGACCGCCCCAGTACAGGAAGAAACAGAGTCACCTCTGCTGCGAAGATAAGTTTCATCCGAGGGCACCAGCTGCAGGAAACGCAGGTTAACAGGATGCTCAGAAAGCGACCCAGCGTCATGCACACAGAGATCTAGCAGAGACATCATGTCTCAACACACCACAAGAGGAGACTTTTTGAGCAGCTTCATTTGGTCAAATAGATGATAGGAAATACTGCTAAGGACAGGCATCAAGCGAAGAGACTTATTTTGGCTAACAATCGAACATGGGAATCTGTGCGGTGGTCTGATGATTCAAAATTGAGCTGGTTTGCTTTCAACCACTGTGTCTATGTGTGTACAATGCGAAAAGTAGAGACCCTATTTGTTCTTCCTTGCAATAGGAAGAAATTAACCAACAAAATCGCACAAAATTACTACAAAAAGATGTAGCTCTAAATATTATTTTATTGTACAGAATAACCAATATGGTTTAAAAGATGGCCCACACCAGAAGGGGGACACAAGGAAAGTGTATGCCAGACAAACAGATCAGGCTAGTATACAGTGTGGATGTGTAAAGGGCCGCAGTGGCATAAACACATTATATATGATATAATGGGAAGCATTGACGATAGCAAAAGGCAAATAAACAATATGGGTAGGAAATAATAATCACCAGTGAGACAAAAGGCTTACCCACATGTTTTGCATCTGATCGCTGCCCTGGAGACACGGCCCCGACCGGTGTAAGTCTGGTACAGCCTTCACGGGGGTGGAGTATTCAGGGCAGGAAAGCCAAATTAAAAGTGTTTATGAGCCAATGCGCCGTGCATAGGGTTGTCATATGACCGACCGGGGGGTGAGTCCCCATTACTTTTTGTTACTATATAATTGCGCATGTGTTAATTCATGTTTTGATGCTTCAGCGTGAACAACAATTTTATAGTCATTGAAACACATACAGAAAACCCTTTTAACTGCGAAGGTGTGTCCCAAACTTTGGCTGTTACTGTAAACATGGGGGAAACCATTATATATACATTAATCAGGTAGAATGTAACTTATAAATCACTGAGGGGAAACACATATATTTTTATTTAAAATTAGTGGCCAAAATATATTTATTCAGGGACCATAGTATATACTGTAATGTATTGAAGGGAGTCACAATGTATATTTTATATGCAGGGGATACAGAGTAGTTAGTTGTAGTGTGGGATATATTTAATTTAGGGTCACAGTGTTGTTATCCATTGGACACTGTAAATGAATGTGGTATTTATGGACATAGTGTGGGAATGTGCTGATAGCAGCTGAAGACACTAAACAAAAATGTTCCAAAAATTGATCGAAAAAAGCTATGTGTGCCAAAAAATATAAAAGTTATGTCTCCAAAACGATGGTGATACGAAAATAAATGCAATTTTCTCTATATTAGTTTTTCTTCAGTAAAATTGTAAAAATACTTTAAAAACTATACAAATGAGGTATGAACATAATCATAATTATCTATGGAATAAAGATAATATATTATTTTTAATGATATATTGTACGACCCAAAAAAAAATACAAAAAGAAAGAAAACCAGAATTCACGATTTTCTTTTCCTCCATACATTTCAGAGTTAATAAAATCTCATCACTAAGTTAATGACCCACTAAAATTAAGTATTTGTAAAGTGCATCTAATCTTGCAGAAAATAAGCTCTTATATGTCCAAATTATAAAAAAAATAAAGATTGTATAGCCATTAAAAAATTACAATGCAAATCTGCTCTGAATGGTGCACCTCCCCTTTAATGCCCTGGCGTGTTCACATACAGCAGGTTATCACTACATATTAGGTATTTTTATACTCGGGAGAAATTGGGTATCAAACTTGTGGAGCGTCTTGGTAGTTTATCCACTGAGAATGCGTACATTTTTTTAAAATGTAAAATTCTAAATTGCACACCATTTTGTTTCAACCTGTGTAAAACAATTTCAGGGGTTAACAACCTTCATATAAGTTGTTTTACATACGTTGAGGGGTGTAGTTTTTAGAATGTATAATTTATGGAGTTTTACTATTATTTAAGCCTCTCAAAGTGACTTGAAATCTGAGCAGGTCCCTCAAAAGTATGATTTTGTGATTTTTATGCACACCTAAAGTTCAAAGTCCCATAACATCCTACAAAAATGAGAGGATGCATAAAAAACCTGTCAACATAAAGCAGACATTCGGTAAATGTTAGTTATGTAGTTTTGCTGTTAGGATTTTATGTTGTAAAAGTAGAACATTTTGAATTTTGAAAATCAAGAATTTTCACCAAATACCCATTTTTTAAAATAAATAAACGCAATACATACCACCAAAAGTACAAAGTGTCACGGAAAACTATTTCAAAATAACTTGGATATGTTAAAGCGTTCCAAAGTGGAAACAACTTCCAAATGTCAAAATCGACAGTTGTGAAAAAAAATCATACAGTCCACAAAATTAAATGAATGAAAACATATGCCATTGAGCATTCTCCACTTTTCCCAGATATTCATGTCTTTCTTCTGATAGCCAAGAGATGTATCATGGACAGGCTGCAGCAGGCCTGTGAGATTGGAAGTTGCTGGCTTCTTTCTGCACAGATAATACGATTTGATTATCATATCGGCCTTCACCGGTTCCCTGCTTTAAAGGCCTTTGACCTGTAATGTGTATAACCGGGGGAAATCGATGACGACATTGAAGCGCCACATGGAAATCAAAAGGAGATAAAATGGTGGCGCCAGCTTTAAATAGGCTGAGTACTAACTTTATTTTTTTCTTGCCTATAATGGTGGCCCCGTTACTATAGGCTAAAAAGGAAGCTCTGTGACTTGGCTAAAAGGGTGGTTCTCTGGCTTGGCTAAGAGTCAGGCTCTGTAACTTGGCTAAAAGGGTGGTTCTCTGACCTGGCTAAGAGGGAGGCTCTGTGACTTTTGGATAACGGGAGGTTTTGACTGTTGCCTAATAGGGGGGTTCTTTGACTGTTGGCTAAAAGGGGGGCTCTGTGACATGACTAAAAGGGAGCCTCTGTGACTGCTGGCTAATAGGGGGGTAGACATTGACTGTTGGCTACAGTGGAAACACTGACTATAGAAGGACAGAGGTGAATATTTGTAGGGTTTTTTATGCTTTGTAGGTGGTTGATTTTCTTTAATATGATCACTTGTTAAGTTCACAAAAGCTGAAAGAATTAAAAAAAAGTAATCTTCACAATGGTCCACAGTTTTACTATAAATTTTTTTTCCTAGGTTCTCAATTTCTCCATTTATCAGTGTGTCCTATCTCCTTTCTATAGTTTTGTAGTCTGTATCTCCTCATTTTATGATCATCCTGTAGTTATGAGTTGTGTGCCAGAGAATTCTTCACCTGACTACATCCTGTGGTATAAATAATGGCCAGCTATGCAGCTCACCACAGGACTATCTGCTGTAGCGTGCAGATTTTGCTTAAGTCCATCTGCCTTCCAAGCAGTAAATGTTCTTATATATAGACAATAATAACATTTCTGAGGTGAAGCATAGCAAAAGAAGGCCAGATGTACTGCCTCATAATACCTAACAAAAGAAATAAATCTGAAAATCTGAAATATTGTACATTCAACTATTAGCATAGGTTCTTGACGTACATAATAAAGTCACATTGCATTGGCTGGCTTCAATTACAGTACACTTATACAGAAAATGTTTATACATAGGCTTCCTTACTATGATGTTTGTGTAAGGAAAAGATATCACCTGAGCATAGGGCATGCCAAATATTTTACTACTCTAAGACTTAAAGGGTTTGTCCCATGTAAGACACCGTGGAGAGGGCATGAGTGTCAAATTGCTTGGGTTCAGACTGAACCCAAGCAATCTGAATGAAAAGACAATGCATATGTCAGTCAAACTAACCCACACTATCTAGACAGATCTTTGAAATTTGCTATTATACAGCAGTACAACTATCTCTGTATCTTTCTCATGCCTAGGGGACCTGTGTATGATGTAGCAGAAATGAGTTGACTTGACTGAAGAGAAAGCAGGACCCTTGTAAATAAGGAAGCTGGGAGTGTGGCTAAGCTAGAAGAACATGAATATGCAAATTCCAAATTCGCATATGTACAGAATTCAGCAACCACGACCCTTTCGTTCATGTTCGCAGGAAACACGGCAAGCTGGTTAATTGACTGCTGAGCAACCAATCAACCAGCTTGCAGTCCTTTGTGTGCATGGCTGTGATTGGTCAGCTGTGACATGTGACTACTGTATACATGTCCAGACTGCCATTACAGATAGGAGACAGAGCTAGGGAGAACTTGTTTTTTTTAGCCATAAATAAGAAACTGCAGGCTAATTTATCTAAATTGGAGAATTCCATTGTGGAAACTAAAAAGAAAAAAGTTGCCTGTGATTTGGTGGGGAAAGTGTAGAAATGGAATGAGGAATGGAAAGGAATACCCCGATCGATTTTTAAAAACAGACGAAGGAGGTTTACTTGTACTCAACCATACAGGGTCTCCTTCAAATCCTCAGAAGCTGAAACAGATGTTTCGTAGAGACCTTTCCTCTCTTCTCCTCCAATCAACAAAATCACGTAGGCCAAGGAGGAGGCTCAACAACATTCCTGACGTACCTGCAACTGGGATATAAACAAAATCAGCGAAAATTATACTCTGGACACCGGAGCTAATTCACCCGACATGTCCTTTGATAAAGTTCCTTTAGGAATCCACCGCACATTGTATATTGCTTGACACAAGGAATAATATCAGAAAAATCCATCTTACAATGAAGTGCTGGCAAACTCTCTCACAGATTTACTGACAAATAGGTTTAGCATTCATACCAACTCCACGCGTTTCCTATCGCCTTCCTCTAGCTTTTGCCATCCTCTCTTTAAGAAATATTCACTAGAAGACTACGCGTATGGATAGTGTAGTAATATTCTTTTACGTGGTTTTCAAATATTCTTTAAAAATATAGAATTAAAATATATAAAAAGTTAAAGGGCCTTTAAGGCAGATTGTGTAGGTGAAAGAGAACACCAGGGTCATGTGCATGATGTGACTCGGCCGTCCTGCTATATGTCAAGATAATGAAGCAATTTTTACAAATATTTTGTGAGTATATTTTTTTGTGGTCTTTATGTGCAGCGCTGTATAGGTCCACTCTTTGATAAAGACAGGGAAAACTGATGTGAACTGAGCCAGAGGCTGCATTCACACAAATGTGTGATATCTCCAGTTCTGTATTTCCGTGCTATATGAAGTCTCTGTATATACATGACTTTTTTCATCTGTATGTGCACAAATGTCACCCTATTCGTACCGTATCTTTAATATTTCCTATTCATATGCACTATATAATTTGTATAACAAGTAATTGCAGTGGCCATATCAATGATGTTGCTAGGGTCATAAAAGATCTGGGCACAGGCCCCAGTGCATATGTACCAAATTTTCATTACTGTTCACTCCTGTACATAACCCCCTCACATGCACTTGCACCAAATTACTATAGTCCCAGACTGCAATGATCAGCTGTAAGATGTCTGTAATGAAGCTTTATTGATAATTCTTGGTCCAATTACACCAAAAATTTTGAAACTCCAATTGTCACTGGGGCAAAAGAAAAAAAATTGTCTAGAACTTCCATTATAAAATATACAGTTTCGACTTACATACAAATTCAACTTAAGAACAAACCTCCAGACCCTATCTTGTATGTAACCCGGGGACTGCCTGTATATGGTTGCCGCAATGGTGGGAGACGCTGAAAGAATGCTTTGAAGGTGGGAGTGTCCCGACATCGTGTTATGAAGCCTTGATAGTAGTGCTCTTAAAGGAAGGTAAGGATGCACAATTACCCGACTCCTATAGACCGGTGTCACTATTAACATCGGACATTAAAATCCTAGCCAAAGTTTTAGCCAATAGACTGGGCTTAGTGATAGGAATAGTAGTCCACAGGGATCAATCAGGCTTTATCCCGACTAAATCCACAGCGATTAATATGAGAAGGCTTTTCCTGAACCTACAGGCAAGAAGGGAGGAGCGGGAGGAGTCTGTAATAGTCTCTTTAGACGCTGCTAAAGCCTTCGACAGTATAGAATGGAATTATATGTGGGCTGTCTTGGCAAAGGTGGGTGTTGGACCGAACTTTATTAAATGGGTCCGCTTACTCTATCAGGCACCAGTAGCATGTGTACGGGTGAATGGGGTCATCTCGGAACAGTTCTCCTTACAAAGGGGTACGCGACAGGGGTGCCCTTTATCGCCCTTGCTATTTGCTCTAGCCATGGAGCCATTAGCTTGCTGGATCTGACAGCATGATGGAATTCAAGGCTTTCGGTACAGTGATGGGGAAGAGAGAGTAGCATTATATGCGGATGACGTATTGTTGTTCCTCTCCAGGGTTCAACAGTCACTACCAACGGTGATGGAAGTCATCAAGAGATTTGGGGAGTACTCCGGGCTACGCATTAACTGGTCAAAGTCTGCTATATTGCCAATCAATCAACAATTGCAGATAGGGGAGGAGGAAATCCCAGTAGTGGAAGAGTTTAAGTACCTGGGTGTTAGGATTACTAGAAGGGTTTCCGATCATATTGACCTGAATGTGGCTCCAGTACTGTCAAATATGCGAGCTAGGATAAGAGTGTGGAAAAAACTACCTCTTTCTCCTCTGGGGAAGGCTAATCTTATCAAAATGACCTTAATGCCACAATTACTATACGTACTGTACAACTCCCCGGTATGGATACCAAAATATTGGTTTCAGAGAATTCACGAGCAATTCAGGGAATTGATCTGGAAACAAGGGGCTCCTCGTATCAAACTTACAAAACTGCAGTTACCTAAATTTAAAGGGGTATTGGCGGTGCCGGATTCATGGGCCTATTATTTAGCAGCCCAATGTCAGCACTTTGGAGGATGGGCTCTAGGGGGGAGAGATTCAGGGTGCCCGTTGGTAGTCAGGCACTTTGGGGGGACATTGTCACCGGTGTCGCTACTGGAGACAGGGAAGTTAGGGAACAGTGCAAGGCAATATCCAACCCTGGCATTGATGAACAAGGTGTGACGGACTTACAAACAAATAGTGGGGGTGGGGACCTGGACCAAGTATACGCCTCTGTGGAATAATCCGTATTTGGGAGAGGTATTCATGTTAGATGACACAAGACGGTGGGAACAGAAAAGGGTTAAATACTTATACCAATTATATGTAGACTCTATATTGAAATCGTTTCAGCAGCTGGAGGAGGAGTATGAGGTTCCCAGGCAGATGTTCTACCAATATCTACAATTGAGGCACAGCTTGCAGTCGCAGTTTGAGTCAGGGGAAGTAGAGATTTCTCCACTAGGAGTGATGAATGGGGTGGTTCAGGCTAAATCCATGAGAGGACTAATTTCTTTATTATATGGAGAAATATTGGACAAGGTGCTGGGGGACCAAATGAATGGGACACGGCAGAAGTGGGAAAGGAATGTGGGTGAGTTGGAAGAGGAGGAGTGGGAGGAGGCACTAGAATCCCCCTGTAAACTATCACTGACCGTGGCGCAGAGGCGGCCACAGTTATTCTTGGTTCATAGAGCTTATCGTACTCCAGTCCTGTTGAGGAAAAAGGGGATCCATAGTGAGGCTAGGTGTCCGCGATGTTTAATGGATGAGGCTGACATCATACACATGTTTTGGTCATGTCCGGCACTGAGAGTCCTATGGGACAGGGCTAATAGACTGCTGGAAAGAGTGTTTGGTGTGACAGTGGGGTCTGACCCAAAGGTGTGTGTACTGGGCTGTGTGGGGAAACTGGAGAGTACCAGGGCACAATAACAGGCAATAGCCAAAATCCTATATCAAGTGCGGAAGACAATAGCAACACACTGGCTGGATACTGCGCCTCCTGGTATATCAGAAGTTAAGAGAATGGTAAATGTCACAATTTGTATGGAAATGGGGGTTTACCTCAAATTTAATGCATTAGGGAAGTTCGAAAAGCAGTGGAGTAAATGGTTGGATTGCCCAAGACTAGGGTCAGAAGAGTTGCTCAGAAGGTGGAGACAGGTGTGCCCAGGGGGACTGTTAGGGGGCAGGCAGGAATTGGCATAACGTGGGGGCAGGTTGTGTGGTACGGCAAAAAGTGAGTTTAATCCTAGACTAGGAGGGACCGGACCGCTGGGTGGGGGAGGAAAAGGTTTGTTAAGGAAGGGAGGGGAGGGGTTGGTTTATGGTTATGGTCATGAGCTGTAATTTGTATATTGAAATCTGTACTAATATACATGTTTTTCCTTCAAAATGAATGTTAATTTATATGCTTTAATAAAGACCATCTGATTTAAAAAAAAGAATTAACAACAATCTGAATTCTTATAGTCTGGGAGTCCTTTTTGTGTTTTTTTGCAACTGGAACCAACCATAAAGCTTCTGACTATGGTTGGATTCTTCTCATAAATATTTTCTCTTGCCTGCACAATGCACTGCTCTCTACCTCCTTCCCTTTTGCCCCTGCATTACAAGACCAGCTCAGACACAGGCACTTCCTTCCAGCAGGCAGCAGTGTGCAGAGACTTGCTCTACTAGCTACAGGCAAGATGAGGTCTTTAACCGGGAGGGGTGGCATATAGCAGAGCTAACTCTCTGCGTGTGATAGGCGAGTTAGGTGAGCTGAGTGTGACATTATATCCATCTCATGGATATGATCATCTCTCTCTTTTTCTATGTGTCAGATACTAATTTTCAGAAGCTAAATAAAAGTGTAGATAAGCCCTGTACCCTGATAATCTGAGCAATGAGCATTTCAAAGCACAGAAGAATCATGAAGTGTCTTTTTATAGAGTCCCCGGTGACACCCAGAAATTATAGGAGCTAAAACAGCAATAAAGTTGAGTAAAGTTGTAAAGTAGAGAGTTAAATAGTGTAAACATCACTAGGAGATTAAAATTTGAGAACTTTTTTTATGTGCAAGACCTTTAAAGTCTATAGGGAATGGAAGATGAATGAAGACATTCCTCGGTTTTTAATTTCCATTACTCTCTCATTAAACAGAGAGTATAACGCAAAGCCCAGATGTAGGTCTGAAGTGGACCCTGTATGTAGTTACTATATAAAACTGTACCGTAGTGATTGCAATTGTGTGAGGGATGAATTTACAGTATTAAAAATGTTTTTTTTTTTTGTTAAATATCAAAATCCACTACTGAATTTATTCCCAAAACTAAATCAGTTAGCCATTTAAGAAAACTACATAAAGCCACATCTGTTCTCAAATAAAATCTCTAACACTAGTTTAATCTATTTTCATAAAAGCTATGATTATTATTTTCTCATTTTATATTTAGTTCGTATACAATAAAACTATAATGAATTTGTTTTACAAGTATGAAAAAGGCTTGTAACCAAATTCTCACAGCTCATAAGTATATAACAATGAAACAGAAAGTTAACATTGGACATAAATTCTTGACATTACATAAAACTATCATAGAACAATTCTAATGTGATTTTGAAAGTTATTTTGCCCTACTCTGCAGCCCTTCACATCCATATATCTATCTTACCTATGATCTATCTAGCTGTAGATGAACATGTCCATTTAAAGAGCACCTGTCACAAGGAACTCCCCTACAAAACACACACAGTAGCTTCTAGATGTCTTTATACATGTTCTTATGATGGCTCTATCCATGGGATTAGAGCCATCATTCTTCTAAAAAAATACTTTAATTCATGTCTTCTGTTCCAGTCATGGAGGCAGGGAGCTGCAGTATACAGTCTGTAAGCCCCACCCTCCCCATTAACATTTACTCATAAATGAGAAAGACATGTGACTCTCTTCAAATAGCCAGGTCTCTTTCAGCCCTGACCTTTCTGAGGGATTAAACATGCCCATTAAAACGCAGTGCAACCATCCATAAATTGTTCCTCCTCATGTCTATAAACTTTCACATTCTGTTCCCAAATTTAATCACCTTATGTGGGTCCAATCTTTTTTTTTTTTCCTCAGTGCTAAGTCTGGCATATTCATAAGTCTCACAGTTGCATCTTCAATATGAGGGAAGGGGAATAAGGATTTCTCTTCACCGAGTCACACACAGCCAAGGTCTCTCTCAACTCCTTCATTCCCCCTTCTTTGGGAATTTTCTGCGGAGAGACACACACAGTCAATGTCTCCCTTAATCCCACATTCCCCCCTCCCTCAAGAATTCTCTTCGGTGAGTCACACGCAGCCAGTGTCTCTTATTATTGAGGGAGCAGAAGAATGAGGGAGCTGGGCAAAGAGAGAACACATCCATTCTGACTTTATTGTAGATCTGAGCTATGGATTTTTATACTAAAAAAGCATAGGGAATACTAAAAAGAGCTTTGTGAAAACCTGATGACAGATTCCCTTTCATATTTTAAAACTGACTTTTTTTCTTCTTCTACATGATCTACATTGATCAGGTCTTCCATCGCAGATCACCACTGTAATTCACAAACCATCCTTATATTATTACAGAAAGGAGCTGTAAAATAAAGACAATTTTTGCTTTGTCTGTATAGCAGAACTTCGACCCACTATGGCTCCATTCAGGTGAAATAAAATTACCCAAACTACAAGAAACCCCCACTTATTTATTACAAAGTGGTAGCACAACAATTTATGTAATTTATTGCCCCTTGCTTTGTCACAGCTTTCAATCTCATTGGTGTCCTGAAGACAAAAATACATTAGAAAGAAGCAGAAGAAATGTTGAATATTATTGTAGCTTCCCTCCAGTGTCCCCTGAACAGTTAGTATTGCAAGGTCCAGAGCAGGAACTGAACTATCTTGGACTACAGAAGGAGGCCTCAAGTCCAGTCTGTTGAACTGTTGAGCTGGGGTGATGGCCTGAGTGCCAACAAAAAGGACTGCGAGCGCCATCTCTGGCACCTATGCCATAGATTTGTCACCACTGATGTAGGGGGTCCCAGCACTAGCAAAGTGGTTTTTATTTAAATGGTAAACCCCCAGAAGAAAAAAAATTAACCACACATTTTGTTACATGTGGAATAATGTAGTTATATACTGCATCCTCACAAACTGTACATGTATGTGACAGTGATCACATGGCGATCAAACTGGCATGAAAGCATATCTTAATAGAATACCTGTCCCCATTATGGGATGACACATAAATAAAGAAGTAGGGAATGAATGAAAGAATGGCAGTTGAAATGTTGCATTGGTGAATAGACACCCATTGATTTTCATCTGTTCCCTGTGAAGTGCTGCAGTTTTTTTCTACTTTATTTGGTACAAGGTATAACACCCGGCGTTGCTTGGGATAGTAAATAACTGCTCTTAGCTATAACAAAATAGAATGGGTAAACAAATTAAAATTTTATTTGCATCTCTCTTTCTGACCATCTCTGAACGTTTCTGTCTCTGTCTCCAGCTGTCTCTGGCGCTGACCATCTGTCTCAAAACCTAGTCTATGAAGTACTCTAAGTCACAGAGAGCGGCTGTGCAAAATTTGGTGATTGTAAACGGCAGTACAGATTTATTTAGCGAACATACATACATACATATACACACACTCAGCTTTATATATTAGGTATATTACACATATTGAGGCAGATTTACTTACCTGGTCCATTCGCGATCCAGCGGCACGTTCCCTGCGGTGGATTCGGGTCAGGCCGGGATTCACTAAGGCAGTTCCTCCGACGTCCACCAGGTGGCGCTGCTGCGCTGAAGTCCGCTGAAATGCACTCAAGTTCACCGGCCTATTCCTAGTGAAGGTAAGTGCAAGCTCCGTGACACTTTTTGTTTTTTAAATGCAGCGTTTTTTCCGAATCTGTCGGGTTTTTGTTCGAAACCCCCCCTCCCCCCGATTTCCATCGCGTGCATGCCAGCGCCGATGCGCCAAAATCTGATCACGTGCGCCAAAACCCCGGGGCAATACAGGGAAAATCGCCCCAAATCGTAAATATTCGGGTAACGCGTCGGGAAAACGCGAATCGGGCCCTTAGTAAATGACCCCCATTGAGTTGTGTACAGAACTGCACATCCAAGATGGGGAATGACCATGATGTTTGTGAAGTATAAGGTGAAATGAACATATTTTACATATATTCTGCTGTGTACAGATTCCCTGTACATTTAAGATAGAGAATGAACAGGTTATATATTATAGATTATAGAGTAATGGAAATATATAACACATATTCAGTTGTGTTAGTTAACCACCCAAATTGGTTGCTAACTGTTTTATAAGTATGATATTTAGAAATCAGAAAAATAGGAAAATTTTTAATATTTTCACCCAATTTCCATTTTATAACAAATAAGTGCAGTACAATATATCATGAAAAAACTGTCTGAAAATAAACTCAGGAAGATAAAGTGTTCCAAAGTTGCATAGGCAGATTTGAAACAGAGCGGTGAAAATGAGCGTAAGGGGTTAAGCATTGGAGCCTGGTAACTTCAAATCAGTCACAATTTTGAGCAACTTCATACTGCCTGCTTAAAGTTTACCATGTATCTTCATATATGCCATATTTAGTAAATGTGGAGCATGTCTCCCTACTACAAGACCCCAGTTAGAATTAATAACTATTGGTGTTACGTTCATGATGAGACTGTTATTGTGCTGTACAGAACACGAATGTTATGGTTTTGTGGAATAATGGCCGGCGGTTGGTGACTTGTTGGCATGGCCATGAATGGTAGGGTTGTGGCAGACATGGCTGCAGCTTGTAGTGTTTGGGCTGGCAGTGTTAGTGCAGCTTGGGTTGGAGACAGCACGGCTGCAGCTTGTAGGGCATTATGTACACCTTTGTACATGTATAAAAATAATATATACTAACTTTTATAAAACTCTTTATCTTTAATAATCTGTTTTAATGATCATTCTTTGTATTTATTCCTTTTCTTCATTCCTTCTAACATGTTGTTTCGCTGTCTGCTTGCTTTGCATGTTAGAAATACAAACCCACATATTTGTCTTAGACCTCAGTGACATCATGACTGCGCTGGTCTTGGTGACGGCAAAGTGATATATACCATTATGTCAGTGACTTGCAGGAAGTATTGCTTCCTGACTAATAAATGGAGAGGGATCTATGTTCCAGCAGGAAAAGGGGAAAAGCCAAAAAATGAAGAGGCAGACGCCTTCCTGTATTTATTGGTCGTGCTTACTAATATTTGTTCTGCTCTACACTTGGACTCCAGTAATTATGTTATTTGCAACTTAATATTGTCACGGAGTGCCAAGGCTTTACATTTTCTGGAAAGAAATGTTAATAAATGAAAAGCTTGGTTAGCACATTTCCGCACAGTATATGTTTAGTGGCTAGTTAATCCATGGTGGTAATCTTGCCCATTTTCAAACCTACTATATTTTCTGAATTATAAGACGCATCTTACTATAAGACACATGCCATATTAAACACACAGATGTGCTACATTAAATCTCCCTCTCCCCACACACTCCACTTTTTCCTCAATCACTTATAATTACTAAACCCCTTTAAGTTTCAGGGAGTGGTGCAGTTGTAACTGTGGGTGCGGTCACATGTTGCGTTTAAAAAACGCATTGCTACAGCTGAAGAGAGATTTGCCTAATTAAACAGCTGTTAACACTTGCGTTTACGCATTGCAAGCATCAACATTTGCATTTTGTAAACACGCATTGCAAGCATCAACATTTGCATTTTGTAAACACAAGTGTTAGCACTTGTTTAACTAGGCAAATCTCTCTTCAGCTGTTGCAACGCGCTTTTTAAACGCATGAGTTAAACGCGACATGTGACCGCACGCACAGTTACAACTGTATCACAATCAGTTTTAAGGTGGTTTTAGGTGCAGTTTTGTTGATTTAACAGGACTTTGATTTTGAAATGGAAACCTGCTCCACAAATTTCATTCACCTGTTCAATTGTTTTTCTCCTGTAAGGCTGGCGTCACACGTAGCGCTTTGTCCACAGAAACGCCGGTGCGATCGGGCCGAGGCCCGCCCTGGTGGGCGCGACTTTGTCTGCGTTTGCAAGCGCATACAAAGCGCTACGTGTGGCGCCAGCCTTAAGTTGACAAAACTTGACCTAAAACCACCTCAAAGTTGATTGCGATACAGTTTTAACTGCAACGTGTGACTGCACACTCAGCTCTCCATCTCCTCAGTTTACCCCCCAACTCCCCAAACACGCACACACTTACATACATATAGCCTCAGCTCTCCACCCCCTATATGTAATACCACCAGTCACCCCCCATCTGCTCTTTATCCCCCATGTAGCACCGCCGACCCCTTCTCCTACAGCTTCCCACAATCTGTAGTTGCAGAGCACAGGAAGCTGGTAACATGTAACCAGAGACCTGAGCCCTCGAGACTGTCACATGACCCAATAATGTAAGGCAAGGTCCTTGTACCTTACTGTCGGGACGATAGGAGAGGGAGAACAGGGCTGAGTCCCCGCTGACTCAGAGATCAGGTGAAATGATTTCAACCGATTTCCAGGACAGATGGCAATGCTGCATCTTACCTATCTTCAGAATATAGGATGCAGGCTCTTTTTAGAAAGATTGCATGTTTTAGCTCTGAAACTATGCATTTCGATGTTTTCATTCTCAAAATTTACCTGTTTAATTAATCTCTTATTCAAGGAACAAGCAGAGGCTTTAAGTGATTCTCAACTATCATAGAATAGTACATACCTGAATGTTCCATTACATAGCAGCTTGTGGAAGTATAGACACCATAAACAACGGGCTGCATTCTGCTCAAAACTCCCAGGTAATTTACAAAAGCACCTCACTCAGGTGCCACAAACAATACTGTTATGACAGAGATGGTGTTGAACCTTTCAGGTAATAGGACCTACACACAGATATGACAGATTCACAGAGCAAAAGTTACTAATCTAAATAGAACAGTTCTGTACAATTTACTTAAATGATAATTATGTACCTTTTTGTTATTCTGAGTTCTATGCACTTTCACCATTTACACCGAAAGTGAAAGTATTTTGTACATTCTGCCAGGCGCTTCTTAGAACTATACCTTATCTGCTCTGTACACTCACAACAGCTTAGCTCCAACTGTGTAACTGTCATCCAAGCTCCCATGATGCAGTGCTCTCTAGTAACATGACTTCAGAAGAATTTTGAAACAAAATTTTCATCTCAATTTCTAATACAATAAAGATAAATTATATGCATAAAAGTAGAACAAGATATACTTTTGCTACCCTGAGAAATACCCATAAAGGGGTTTCCAAAAATTGAAAATTGCAACTCATCACTAGAGATGAGCGGACCTGATGTTCACATTGGGTTTCAGGGTTCAGCTGTGTGACAAGACATAATGCCGAATCCCGGCCGAACAGCCAGTCCAGCAAACTGACATCCCTTGCAACTATCCATGGCTAGGATTGGCCAGGGGGTGCATGATGAGGTAAAAGACAGGAGATGTATGTTGGTAAATTACCTAACATCTTAAAATCCTTTAAAACATGAAGTAAAGTGGCCAGCCCCTTTAAAACCATATTACAATTCTTGTAAAGATCCATAATAAAGCATACAGAACAATACTATGATCCCATACTGGACCTTAAATTGGTGATTTTTTCCACACATACTTTACAATACCTTGGCCCACATGAACTTTTTGCCACATTTCAGGCTTCACACATATAGATGTAACTTGTAATTTTTTTTTGTGAAGAATCAACAACAAGTGGGACACAATTGTGAAGTGGAACAAATTTATTGGATATTTAAACTGTTGTAAAAATAAAATGAAAAGTGGGGTGTGCAATATTCTTCGGCCCCCTAAAAAGGGTTTGTCCATTAAAGCAAACTCTCAAATCTCAATCCCCTAGTGATATACACTCACCGGCTACTTTATTAGGTACACCTGTACAACTGCTCATTAACACTTAATTTCTCATCAGCCAATCACATGGCGGCAACTCAGTGCATTTAGGCATGTAGACATGGTCAAGACAATCTCCTGCAGTTCAAACCGAGCATCAGTATGGGGAAGAAAGGTGATTTGAGTGCCTTTGAACGTGGCATGGTTGTTGGTGCCAGAAGGGCTGGTCTGAGTATTTCAGAAACTGCTGATCTACTGGGATTTTCACGCACAACCATCTCTAGGGTTTACAGAGAATGGTCCGAAAAAGAAAAAACATCCAGTGAGCGGCAGTTCTGTGGGCGGAAATGCCTTGTTGATGCCAGAGGTCAGAGGAGAATGGGCAGACTGGTTCGAGCTGATAGAAAGGCAACAGTGACTCAAATCGCCACCCGTTACAACCAAGGTAGGCAGAAGAGCATCTCTGAACGCACAGTACGTCGAACTTTGAGGCAGATGGGCTACAGCAGCAGAAGACCACACCGGGTGCCACTCCTTTCAGCTAAGAACAGGAAACTGAGGCTACAATTTGCACAAGCTCATCGAAATTGGACAGTAGAAGATTGGAAAAACGTTGCCTGGTCTGATGAGTCTCGATTTCTGCTGCGACATTCGGATGGTAGGGTCAGAATTTGGCATCAACAACATGAAAGCATGGATCCATCCTGCCTTGTATCAACGGTTCAGGCTGGTGGTGGTGGTGTCATGGTGTGGGGAATATTTTCTTGGCACTCTTTGGGCCCCTTGGTACCAATTGAGCATCGTTGCAATGCCACAGCCTACCTGAGTATTGTTGCTGACCATGTCCATCCCTTTATGACCACAATGTACCCAACATCTGATGGCTACTTTCAGCAGGATAATGTGCCATGTCATAAAGCTGGAATCATCTCAGACTGGTTTCTTGAGCATGACAATGAGTTCACTGTACTCAAATGGCCTCCACAGTCATCAGATCTCAATCCAATAGAGCATCTTTGGGATGTGGTGGAACGGGAGATTCGCATCATGGATGTGCAGCCGACAAATCTGCGGCAACTGTGTGATGCCATCATGTCAATATGGACCAAAATCTCTGAGGAATGCTTCCAGCACCTTGTTGAATCTATGCCACAAAGAATTGAGGCAGTTCTGAAGGCAAAAGGTTGTCCAACCCGTTACTAGCATGGTGTACCTAATAAAGTGGCCTGTGAGTGTATGTCCACAGCATTCTTCTGCTAAGGGAAGCAAAATTTTAAATAACAAATAATTACATACAGTATTACTGTATAAGCCGACCCGAGTATAAGCCAAGGTACGTATTTTTGCCACAAGAAAATGGGACTCAAGTATAAGGCTAGGGGGAAAAATGCAGCAACTACTCTTTAATAAAATGTCCTGTAGCAGTCTTCCTTCATCAATAAAATGTCCAGAAGAGCCCCCATTAAAAAAAATGTCCAGCAGTGCCCGGCTTATACACAAGTACTGATACCTTATATTTTAAGGACCCATTTGTATATGAATTATGTTTATCCCCTTTAAATCTATCATGGTTTAAGACTGTCGAGTCTAGTTTGAGTCAGTATGGGGAACATTTATTTTCCCCCATTTTACTTTTCCCTTTTAAACAAAAATTGGTGGAATTTGTTTACACTTTCTGCACCTCTTGCACTTTATTTATGAAGTGTTGGCACCAAAACTTGTTCTGTTTTTGGGCGCAAAATTGTGATTCTGCTTGTGAATCTGACACTTTTTCCGACTGTTTCTATTTTTCCGACTAGATTTGTGATGCAGTTTTTGGCTCACAATTAGAGCAGCTAAAAGCTGGCCTACAGAGTTCTATTTTACCTACATAAATATGGAGTTAGCTTTAAATCTTTTGGTTTGTGAGCCAAATAATTAATCCCTTGCACCACAAACATACGTCATACTGAAAAATATAGCATGTTTCCAGTGCCACCCTACACCCAAATTGATATATGCATTTTTTGTCAGGCTTTGCATGTTCTTTAATATGTTCTTTAATAATGCTTGCACAGGTATTTAAAAACTGTCCATCCACATATGTGTCGCACGTGACCCTTTTGTGTCCCGGCTGCACTAATCTTCATGCAACACAAAATTTGTCACTGAAATGGGTGTTCCGGTGTTCAGTCGGACTGTGCTCCACATTAAACATGCAAAGTCTGGCAGAAATGTATCGTATGCCCCATGTTAAAGTGTGAAGGGGAATATCTATACATGAGCTTTATAGTTTTATAGTTTTGTACATGAAGGGGAATATTTGTATATGAGCTTCTAGTTTTATATTTTTATACTTTTATATAGCTGGCAAATACTAAAGTTTTTCCTCCTCAGCAATATGCTCAGATATGTTACTTAAGATGGCGCCGGCATCCACACAGCCAACACCCTATATCCAGGAAGAGAACAACATTCCTGATTCCAAGAAGGCTTCATCCCTCATATCGAAACTCAATGCCCAAGACATTATCTGCCCAGATACTGGAACTGACCAACCAGGGCACATCGGATGCTAGACACATTTGCTTAACCCTTGCCCACTATGATGCTGCATGACACATAACCACACCTTTCTCTCTTTTGTATAAAAGCTACAAACACGGAAATAAAGTCAATCTTGCTGTCATGAGAGCTAGAGTGAAGAGCTTGCTTAAGATTAAAACCTGAATAATCTTATCTCAGATTTTATCTTGAAATCGTGCACACTTGCTCTATCTAATTTGGAGGTGACTGACTGGACCGGTTAATTGTCGATTACGACCCTGACAAAAGTGCATCAATGTGTTTTTTGTGACTTTTTATTGTTTGAAAAATTGCACAGGGCTATTCTTGCTGCTTACACATTGGAACACTAACCGACAGAATTATCAGAATAGGACTTGTAGTACTAATCCCTAATGATCTTTAGAGAATTAATATAATGTCCTAGCCATAGCAATTTGGTTCACCTCTAGAGGGCAATGTAGTACAGCTCAACACCATTTACTAAGCCTATGTTATCAAATGAGATACTAATAACTTGAAATACAACTACAAACACTCTGCAAAATACTACTATAAAATTGCAGTTATAACTTAAATAAGGTAAAGTATTTCATACAGAATTATATTATATTCGATCATTAAAGTGACTTTTATATATTTATTAAAGTTGCATTACTATCATTTTATAGTTTTATTATATTGATTATGAAAGTGCTTACAAACAGATCATTGCGTGTTTGCTTCCCTATATAATGCCCATCACAGGTTTTCAAATTTGTTTTATTCTGGTTTGGGATTATAACTATAAGAATTTCTACACCGCAAAACCTCCATTGAAACATCAAACTCCCACACTATGTATCAAGTGCATATCAGGTGCTTTTCTGCTAAATATAACAATTATGTGAATGAAGAAAAAGCTGATTTTTTGTTTTCACCCACCACATCATGTGAATCCATTTCCAGTTCCAATGACATTTTGTTATGTTTTGGAGCTTCTGGGAAATGACCAGTTTGAGAGTGGATTAACAATTCTTTTTGATTTAGGAACTTTTTACTGTACAATTCATCTAAGGGTGTAACTACAGGCATTAAAATGGTACAAAATAGGAACAGATACAAGGTTTAGCATTCTTAAAGAATCTTAAACTTTGACAAATTTATGATTATACTTTAAGCTCAGAGACACTTGCTGAAGGTTAGCTGCAGCAGAGTCGCAACAGCTAAGCCCATAATGATTTGTGCAAATTCTATTCATTGCCTATGGTTTGCAAAGTGAAACCTACCTGACATTGGTCACTGCTAGAATGATTAATCCATGCAATAACTATGAGGGCTCATTCACACGGCTGTCTGGGGGGACGTACATGCGGCACAAATTTGCAACCGCATGTACGTCCCCATAGACGGCAATGGCGTCCCGGCGGTGGTACACCGGGCTCTGTCTTCTGAGAATTAGTCCTATTTTTTTCGCTGATCCGTATAACGGAAGACAATAGAAATCAATTTTTTTTACTGATAAGGCTAAAAAACCAGTTGTGATGTTTTCAAAGCAATATTAAACATTCAGTCTTTTTTTGCAGACAATGGGGCAGATTTATCAAGCAGTCAGAATATTTCCAATTGCCCATGGCAACCAATCACAGCTCCCCTTTAAAATATTCATGAGCACTGGTGAAATGAAAGCTGAGCTGTGATTGGTTGCCATGGGCAACTGGAAATATTCTGACTTTCAGACTGCTTGATAAATCTGCCCCAATGAGACAAACGAATGCATCACGTAGAAAAACGGAGACACAATGGAGACAAAATGCAACAGAGGCACAATTGAAGCTGAGCACCAATGAAAATGTGAAAGAGCCCTAAACTGTCACAATTAAGCAACAGTTGGCAGCTTGGTATAGAGCAGGAGTGGGTAATTAATTTTCCTATGGGGCCACATGAGAAATTGGAATGGCTAATATACTTAAAGCATAACTGTAAAGCTATAGTGATTTTACCACATTATTGTATGTGATTCCACCTTTGAAAACAAACAGAATGATGCCTACTTTCTGCTGCTTGTCATTTTCTTGCCAAAGTTATGACATTTTCTGTTCTGAAAGTGTTTGACAAAAATCTTTCTCACCAGAGGTGAAGTGGGCGGAGACTAATATCTGTCAGTCTATGCCCTCAAGCTGAGGCCAGTCAGCTTGCCCACAGCATTAAATCCATTTAGTTTCCCACAGGTAAATCCACTGAACACTGAACAGTGCTCATACAGGTTGTATATGGTGACCAGCGTGGCAGCTTACATCACATGGAGGAGCAGGGAACATGTTATAAGTGGTAGAAATCATTAGTACATGAAATCTATACCTGTGCTGTGAGAGCACCAAGGGTAAGTAGCTTAGCTGATACTGCCCATGACAAGGTGGGGGAGGGGATCACCATGAGGTGCAGAGACAGAGAAAGTTCTGTCGGCATTGATAGGGAACAGGAAGATCTTTTACCTCACTATTCTGTGCATGAGACATCTGTATTCACACATCCAGCCTGCTTCATACACTGTCACATGACCTCCTCCCTTTTAACAGGGGGCAGCAGCTCCTCCCCTCCCTTGAAACCGAACCCAGAAACAAAGTGTAAACAAAGTACGGATTCACAGGGCTTATCAGGACATGGAGAGGAAGCAGCTACTGCAGCTCTGAGGTAATCTGAGGGGAGTAGCAAATAAACTGCTATATGGAGGTAACAAATATAATAGGCAAAGTTGTTTTACATCCCAAGAGCAATTGTTTTGTAGGGAAAAAACCCTTTACAGTTACTCTTTAACTCAGTTCTACCCAATTCCTATGTACTGTATTCAGTATATCGCCTATCCCTAAATAAAAAACAGTAAATAAAACATTGCAATGATTCAACGAAAATATGGAGGACCTAATTGTATCATTATTTAATGATAGGAAGGGGAACTCAGATAGTTAGAGAGCTGGATGTGGCCCGTGGACCATTCAACGCCCAGTTCTGGTATAGAGCTTGGTACTGTTAAAGATTTCACAGAACTTTTGGTTTTTTTCAACTTACTCAACTCCCATATCCTGATCAATCATGAGCTTAAAGCATAGCTAAACCTTCAACACACATAGGGGCATATTTACTAAGGACCTTACCCCATTTTTTTGTTGGACTTTGCATGTTCTTTTATGTGCAAAATGCTTGCACAGGTATTTAAAAACTCTTAGTGCCACATATGTGTCGCATGTGTCCCTTTTGTGTCACGGGTGCACTATTCTTTATGCAGCACAAATTATGTGGTGTGCCACATTTAACATGCAAAGTCCGATAGAAATGTGTTGTACGTCCCATGTTAAAGGTGCACCAAAAACAAGTTAGTACACTCTATCAGGGCAGTGCAGGGGGTGGCAGATTCATAAGAACAGGCACCACAAATCATGAATCTGGCACACTCTGTACTATACACAGGCAAACTGCAAGTTTTTAGTAAATGTGCCCCATTGTGTAAATTGTTACAGTGTTCGAGAAATAACACTATTTCTTTTTACTATGTCCACTCAAATTTTGAATTTGTAGCATTTACCCCTTCTGCTGTAATGAAAATGTTTAGGTTTTTCTGTGCTAATGAATGGAGACCAGGTACAATGTCTCCCATACACCACAGAGAAAGAAGTCCCCATTTACACAACAGATTTTGCCACGGTGGCAATATCTGTCTTCCATTGAGCATGGAAAACTTAAGCATTCCCTATATTCTGGGTGCAATCCCGGTGGATGGTCCTAGGAATTTAGGGTGTTTAGGCCTAAACCTTGGGAAGCCTGACACCAGATTTAGTTTTGACATAGATTTTTAGACAGAAAGGCCTTCATGTGAATGTACGCTAAAGGAGAATCACCTTAAAAGAAAATTAGCCCTTTTGTTTACCCGGCCAATAAAACGTGAATTTTAATAAATTATTACATGTAAATGTAAAGGGTTAACTAATGTTCTATCTGACTCTTTAATATTGGTGTGCATTATGAACAGTGGCACAATAATTATATATTCTTTGAAGCCACTCTTACATCATCCCCTTTTATGCAGATTCTGCTCCCTCCCCTCTATGTAGTCTAGTCTTTCTTGCTCTACATGATATTACTCAGAATGAATCTTAGTTTGGGAGGTAGAGGGGGAATCCAGAAGCAATGTCATAAAATAATATTGTTTCTGAAAATGTAGTAGATGCGTGGAAAAACTTTCAGTTTAGAGGAGTAGTAGTTTTATTCAGCTATCCTTAGAATAGGTCATAAATAGGGGGGCAGACGCCAAGCACATCGACTGATCAGCTGCTTGAAACAGTCAAAGTGCTCCATTAGGTGCTTCTGCTTCCCAGGCTTGTAAAATTTGGCCATTTGTCACATGGACTGTTTTAGTTCATTCCCATTAAGTCTATTTGGCCAAAATGCAGAAACAAGTAACACCAACATTAGAATGTACAATCTTTGAACACTGCAGTCTCTTCTAATCAGAAGTTAAAAGCCAGGTGTCAGGGATCCAGCTATCTGATCAGCCGTCACCTGTATTAAGAAAACTATAGGCGAAGCTTGTTGAAATGAACCAGCAAGTCCACAGGGATGAATTCTCAATAAAATGTGTCACAGGGTTTGTGTAACCAAATCCCGACAGGGCCTGTTTCACCCTACTTGGGCTCATCAGGGGATAAATAGGTTCACCATTAGACTGCCCTAATAGAGACAATTTACCAGACCAAAGTTACAGTATGCACAACCTTAGAGTTAACTGTTGCTTATATTAGGTAACCAGGTTTGTAGTTTTTCCTACCTCATACTGATGTGAAGTGCAGGGATTCGAATAACTTCCCTAATAAGGAAAAATGTAATCAATCCAATGCAAGACATATAAATACAAACAACCACAACCGGGAAAATATGTGTACTGACCCCAATTGGTAATCCTACCTTCATGTGGTTGTGAGGGACAGGAGAAGAAAAGGTGGTTAAGTTCAGCAGTGCTGCCGGGGTAAAGATAGTAGTGACCCCGTTCTCAGCTAGCAACCAGTGGGTCCATGTCAGACATGGCGTGCGACACAAACAAATAAGCGTGCCGTGTGTGGAACTCCACTCCCAACGCTCCTCCCACCATTCTGCCAACAGACAGTGTTAGCATACCTCCCAACATTTGTGAAAGGGAAAGAGGGGCCAAATGGCGGCACGCGTAGCGATCCCCCTAAGCCACACCCCCAATCACTCCCTGGCCACGCCCCAAATTTTAGCCATATTATTGTAATAACAATCATCTCAATTAAAAAAAAAAAAAATTATCCTCATTGGGATTTGAACCCAAAACCTGCAGTGTCCATGTACAATAAAGTCACAGCACCTCAACCAACTGAGCTATAACCTCTATGATTATCTAGGTGTAGAATTTTGGTAACTAAGAACTATGACTACTGTTACACTGACACAGATTAATGCCTTGGTATATAGGGAGGGATCTTCTCAGAGATTATTGTAATTATTGAGACTATTATTATTATGGAGATTATTATTATTATTATTGAGATGATTATTATTATTTTTACTATTATTAATAATCGTCTCCATAATAATAAAAATAATAAAATTTATAATAATAATAATAGTTTCAATAATTAACATAAATAATATCTGAGAAGATCCCTCTCTATATATCAGTGCAGTAAGTCTGTGTCACAGTGTAACAGTGTAACACTTCTTAGTTACCAGAAATCCTCAGCTCTGTATCACTGGGCACAACTCACAACTAACTGAGCTCAGTTAGTTAAGGCTCCTGTCTACAGTGCAGAGGGTCCCAGGTTCGAATCTCAGCCTGGGCAAAACTTTATTTAATTTAATTAAATAAAGAGCTTGTGTCTGGGGAAGCCCTGGAGACCATATATGGACAGATGGTGATCTGAAGCTGATGACGTGGTCCCTGCTCTCTCCGCTAAGCCGACACTTCTCTGAAAAGGATTCCCTGCCCGATGTCTGCTCTGGGGAACCCTAGGAGATGCAGTGACCATATATGGACAGATGGTGATCTGAAGCTGATGACGTGGTCCCTGCTCTCTGCTATGCCCGACACTTCTCTGAAAAGGATTCCCTCCCGATGTCTGTAGAAGCCATTCTGTACTGTAAGTTCAGGCTTTCAAAGTATTTACTATGCAGGACACAGCGCCGGGACACAGCGGGACCTGGGGGAAAAATCCGTGACAATCTCATAGCTGCCCGTGACGCGGGGCAGAGGTAAGAAAAACTGGACTTTCCCGGCAAAATCGGGACGGTTGGGAGCTATGGTGTTAGTCCGTGCAGCCGGCGGCGGGTTGGGCATGCGCATCCGCAGAAAACATATGGCTAGGCAGGGCCCACATGTAAGTGTGCGTCCCACGGACAAAACCGCGCATGCCTAAGGCAAGTCGCGATGAGCATCAGAGAGTAGTAGATCCACACATCTTATGTGTTTTGAGTCCTTGTGACTCTTAATCACATGATTAAGAGTCGCAAGGCATGGGGATCTACTACTCTCTGATGTTGCCAATTTGTCTGTTACTGGTTTTATGAGGAAGAAATAAAGAAAAAGATTTTTTGAGAATTCATCCCTGTGGACTTGCTGGTTCTTTTCAACAAGCTTCTCCTATTGTTTGTGTGCTGCCAGCACTTCAGCCTTTTGGAACCGTGCAACACCAGGTGAGCTGGATTGATTGCATAAGTTTCTTTTCTATTAAGAAAACTATCTTTTAATGGAATAAAAGGAATAACCATGTAGTTTTTCAATGTTATCAATGATCTGTATTGTTTCTACTAAAAAGAAATGGATGAAGGATTGTTAACCAAGCACACTTATATGCTGGTATGTGCCCCCTCTGGCAGTATATGCTCTTCTTTTAGCTTCTTATGCCCTTGTTTTTACAAAAAAAGCTTTCAAAATTATGAAAATGAGCCTGAGGGACTCCAGTCTGTGTAGCTTTTATTTGAGCCCAGCGCCCCTCAGCCTCATTTACATAATTTGTAAAGCCTTTTTATATAAAACCATAAGAAGCTTAAAGAAGAGCATATGCCTCCAGAGGGGGTATACACCATCATGTAAGTGTGCTTTGTTTACAGTCCTTCATACTGGTAGATTTCCTTTAAAGGGAACCTGTGATGTAAAGACCTATGGACTTGAATGACTGAAGCCATAACTTTATATTTAGGTCATACTACTCTCCAGACTCCTTGGTACACCAACGACTTGAAGGCCCAACATAAGGACACCTGACTTACAGATAACCCCTAGTTACAGATGGCTGCAATGTAAGGTGTCTGTAGTAAAGCTTTATTGTCAATCCTTGTTCCCATAAGAGCACAACATTTTAAAAATCTAATTGTCACTGTGACAAAAAGTTACAATTATAAAATATACCTTTTCCGACTTATATAGAAATTTAACTTAAAAACAAACCTACATAACACAGGGCCTTCCTTTACCAATTTTCTTCATTCTCACCTCAAATGAACAGTTTATTCATACTGTAGGTATTATTTCTGTATGTTTTGAAGGTTTGTCTCATATCTGGGTCCAAACCACAACAGTCTCATTAAAATTCCACCTCCGCTTTGAGAGATCTAAAGATAATAGATAATCATGTGTCATGCTGTGTTTGGTTGTACAATGTTTTCATACCTTTCTTTTGTCTAAGCCAAGTTCCAGATTATTATGAATATAAATGTTGAATCACAAAAACACATTTCCCAGAAAAGGTGGAATCACAATAGGTTTTAGTTTGGAACTTGAACCAACAGTGGATGTAGCTAAAGATGTGAAGAGGTAGAAGTCACACTGGGAGCCTTCTGCCTGCAGGAACTGAATAGTCTATCTGGTACAAAGGTACAACTCTCTCTCAAGCCTAAATGATTGAACAAATAATATTTTTGAAAGATTAAAATGGCCACCACTTGTAATCAACACCGATGACCCTGGCATATGACTGCTGCCAATCAGAAGCCCTATCACTTAGGATTGGATATCATGGTGCTATTAATACAGCAAATAACTGTATGGTTACTGATTAGTCACATGCAGTGGAACTTGTATGGGCAAGACAGCGATTAGAAAAGAGAAGAATTTGTTTTATATTACAGCATTTTCTGCAGTTACATAAAAAAAAAAAAGAAATGTGATAACCTTGTTAACATACCAACACATATAAGTGCTTAAAGGGAACCTGTCACCACATTTGCACACATGTTCCTATAGAGCTCTAGCTAAAAATAGTTTCTTACATTCATATAAATACATTCATATAAATAAACTTTTATCTTATTTTCCCTGGCATCAGAGGGGTCGTGTCCTGCTTGGCTGGCCCCTCCCATCTACTCCTCCTCATGCCTTATACCTCCTTATTATTTAGCAGTTGAGGTCATGTAACCAAAGTGACATAATCTCAGGTCCTCTACACCCTTAACAATAGCAGACAGTAACCCATGCATGTATTTTACCACATGAAGTCACAAGAGCCTCCATGGACTTCTACACCTCTTCATCCTCCATGGAGGCAATTATGATTTTATGTGATCACATACATGGGGTACACTTTGCTATTGTTAGAAGGCTAAAGGACCTGCGATGATGTCACTCTGGTCACATAATACGAATGTAAAACACGGCACAGTGTAAAAAAATATTTCCTATATGTACATAGAGCTTTAAATGTCTGTAGTTACATATTAGTAGACAGTTCCTCAGTACAAGGAGGCAGGGCAGTGATTTGAAGAGACACAGCTGTCAGTCAGAATAATGGGGTGTTGTTCACTGCCAGCTTAGGAGAGGGAATAGTCACAGCCAGCAGACATGAGTCAGGAAAGCTAATTTGCATATCAGAAAAATGACTGTAATTAAGGTCTCACTGGCTTATTTTAGGTAATTCAGGGAGGACTTATAACCATTTATCAGCAGGTATTGTTAGTCAGGGTGGTAAAATTGTGTTGACAGGTCTTCTTTAAAATATCTTTTAGCTCTATTTTGGTATATACCCCAAGTAATGGTTATAATAATAATAATAATAATAAATCTTTATTTATAAAGCACCATCATATTTAACAGTGCTGTACATATCATAGTGTAAACATATATATTAAATAAGGCATTACAGAGTAATAACATGGTCATATGAAACAATAGGAACAAGGGCTCTGCTCACAAGAGCTTACAATTAGAGATGAGCGAACATACTCGTCCGAGCTTGATGCTCGATCGAGCATTAGCGTACTCGTAACTGCTCGTTGCTCGGACGAGTATTTCGCCCGCTCGAGAAAATGGCAGCTCCCGCCGTTTTGCTTTTTGGCTTTGAACCGGCATACTCTGAGGAACTGTTTTCTGGACCCTTCCCACAGTCACAAACCACTTGTCCGGTTGCTGATGAGCAATTTTCCGATGCCCAGGTTTTCCACCAGTCGCAGTCTGTGGGTGATGATGACCTTGTTGACGTACTGGAAGAAGTGTGTAAAGAGGTGTCCGACGATGAGGAGACACGGTTGTCAGACAGTGGGGAAGTTGTTGTCAGGGCAGGAAGTCCGAGGGGGGAGCAGACTGAGGGATCGGAGGATGATGAGGTGACAGACCCAAGCTGGGTTGAGAGGCCGGGTGAACACAGTGCTTCTGAGACGGAGGAGAGTCCTCGACCAGAACAGGTTGGAAGAGGCAGTGGTGGGGCCAGACGGAGAGGCAGGGCCAGAACTGGTGCATCAGCGCCAAATGTGTCAACTAGTGAAGCTCCCGTGGCGAGGGCTCCTGCGGCGAGGGCTAGATTTTCAGAAGTCTGGAGGTTCTTTAAGGAAACACCGGATGACCGACGGACTGTGGTGTGCCACATTTGCCAAACCAGGATCAGCAGGGGTTCCACCACTAATAGCTTAACTACCACCAGTATGCACAGGCATATGAATGCTAAACACCCCACTCAGTGGCAACAAGCGCGTTCACCTCCGGCCGTGCACACCACTGCTCCTTCCCCTGTGTCAGCTGATAGCCCACACAGTGCTTCTGAGACGGAGGAGAGTCCTCGACCAGAACAGGTTGGAAGAGGCAGTGGTGGGGCCAGACGGAGAGGCAGGGCCAGAGCTGGTGCATCAGCGCCAAATGTGTCAACTAGTGAAGCTCCCGTGGCGAGGGCTCTTGCGGCGAGGGCTAGATCTTCAGAAGTCTGGAGGTTCTTTAAGGAAACACCGGATGACCGACGGACTGTGGTGTGCAACATTTGCCAAACCAGGCTCAGCAGGGGTTCCACCACTACTAGCTTAACTACCACCAGTATGCGCAGGCATATGAATGCTAAACACCCCACTCAGTGGCAACAAGCCCGTTCACCTCCGGCCGTGCACACCACTGCTCCTTCCCCTGTGTCAGCTGATAGTCAGCCCCCTGCCCAGGACCCTGTCACAAAATGGAGACAGGGGCTTGGATTGGCGAAAGCTCGCCTGGCAGCGGAGCGCCAGCTCCATGCCAAGAACCAACTAACATAGTTTTAACTGCAGCACCTTTAATCTACTACTAGTTCACTGCCTCCATACATGGCCGCCTTATCAAACGTGCTGTGTCAGGCAGAATTTTGGGTTGTTTTCATGGCTTCCACAACAAACTTTGTCGCCACCCTGCTGTGTAATCCTCAAAATATACTGGCAAACTTTTACCATTTAAGGATATTATTTCAGCGCTTCTTGCGCATCTGTTTACATTCCCCTCACCCGCCATATTCCAAACTTATAAGAACGCTACTACACTTAACTTGGTGCAGGCTGGGACCGAGTCTGACCCTGGGGCTGGTCATATACTGCCGACGCAGAGGATTGCGGGGCCTACCTCGGTCCAGGTAAAAGAGAAGAATTTGTTTTATATTACAGCATTTTCTGCAGTTACATTAAAAAAAAAAAGAAATGGGATAACCTTGTTAACATACCAACACATATAAGTGCTTAAAGGGAACCTGTCACCACATTTGCACATATATTCCTATAGAGCTCTAGCAAAAAATAGTTTCTCTTACATTCATATAAATAAACTTTTATCTTATTTTCCCTGGCATCAGAGGGGTTGTGTCCTGTTTGGCTGGCCCCTCCCATCTACTCCTCCTCATGCCTTATACCTCCTTATTATTTAGCAGTTCAGGTCATGTGACCAAAGTGACATAATCTCAGGTCCTCTACACCCTTAACAATAGCAGACAGTAACCCATGCATGTATTTTACCACATGAAGTCACAGGAGCCTCCATGGACTTCTACTCCTCTTCATCCTCCATGGAGGCCATTGTGATTTTATCAGGGGTTTTGATTTTGTTCTATTGCCACAGGGGTATCCAGCAACAAACCATACAATCTGCCTTGAGTATAAGCCAACCCAAGTATAACCTGAGGTACCTAATTTTAACACAAAAAACTGTGAAAAGCTATTGCCTCGAATATAATCCTAGGGTGGGAAATGCATTGGTCACAGCCTCCACCTAGCATACAGCTAACCAGCCCGCCCATGCCCACAGTACATAGTCATTCAGCCAATGACTATACTATATAGCTAGCCAGCCCTCTACCAACAGTATAACCAACAGTATATAGCCGGCTCATGCCCCCTAGTATATAGCCAGCCAGCCCACCCATGCCTCCTCTTGTATAGCCAGCACATGACCTGTCTAGTGAAAATCACTGCTCTATGGGGTGGATGAGTCTGGAGAAGAGAACATTACGTTCCTGATTCCATTGTGCCAATTGTTTGATAGAGGAGGGATAATGCTATGTTTATTTCAAGGTGCCCTTAGTTCCGGTGAAATGGAAATAATGGAAAGGAAGTATATACATCACATATGGTAGATTTCCTTTAATACTGTTAAATACCTTTGAGATGAACAAGAAGAAGTTCAACCAGAAGAAGTTTGTCCAACCTCACAAATACTGAATGGACAAACTATTCCACACACATACTCCAAAACTAAGAGTTTTACATTGAAAGAGAGACTAAGTTAATAAACTTGCCAAATTTCATTTTGACTCATTAAAAGGGCCTATTTTAGACAGTTTGGCTCTGTGCATAAGTGTTCCAAGTCCTTGATCCAACCATACAATCAAAATCTGTAAATTCTGACAGTGGTTTATAACTCTTTATGGGTGTTGCTCTTTATGGGTGTTGCTCAGGGTACAATAGGATGACCTTTTTTTAAAGCCACCTAAAATGAACCAGTGTTTAAGCAGGAATGACATCTGTCTGTTAAACTAGTTGGCCTAGTTTACTACAGAAAACTGTGCCAAAATGTTGGTGTGTTTGCATAATTTTTGATGCAGGGACGTATTCCAGTGAAAGTTTTGCCCCTTTTGGTTTACTAACCTGAAAAGTGTCTAAAATCTCAAAATGCATTTTGGACATTTGTTTATGCAAATATGCCCATCACAACATAACTGACTATGCTGTGCCATGCGCATAAAATAACCCTTAAACCATAACTGAATGCTGTGTGGTCCACGCATAAATATAAAAAATATAATGTGACCCAATATATATATTCTAATATAAATATTATACCACCTGAATTAAAGATTTTTTTTAACAGTATACCCCTCTGTAATAAACATCCCACATATAGGACACCGAAAAGGAAGGAACATAATCTACCATAAGTAATCCCTGACACAAAATAAAGCATACAAATAATCTTTATTGTGTAAACTACATATAAGATAAAATCAGCAGACAACAGATAAAACAATAGATAAAATGGCAGCAACAACAGATAAAATGGCAGACAATACTCGGGAAGTAATCAATGATACCCCTATGAGCCCTATTTCTCCGCTCATAGGGGTATCATTGATTAGTTCCCGAGCATTGTCTGCCATTTTATCTGTTGTTGCTCCAAAGCTGCTGATTTTATCTTATATGTAGTTTACACAATAAAGATTATTTGTATGCTTTATTTTGTGTCAGGGATTACTTATGGTAGATTATGTTCCTTCCTGTTCGGTGTCCCTCTGTAATAAAGAATACTTTATTTATTTTACCTATTTAGAATACATGTGGTGCCCACCTCTTATTAATTAATATTAATCTGTTTTCAGGCGTGTGCTATTGCAATGTTGTACATGATATAAATGAGATGACTGCTACATAAAAAATCACTTCAGAATTAACAAGTGTCAGTCTCTTATCAACTGAAGTTTTCAGATTAAATACTGTTGAATAAAGTACTTTTTATTATAGTCACATAAAATAAAATCATAAAAAAATTGTAATAAAATTAGCTTAATAAAAAAACTTGCCACAAATTAGAGCTGTGACTGCAAACACAGTTGGGACAATCTACTATGCCATGTTTTCTGGCAGAGGAGGCATCTAATAAGCCATATTTCCACAAGTGTGGGGAATTTTATGCCCAGCACACCACTTTGCTTGAATGCCCTGGTCCTCCATATAAACTATTGTCTTCACCTGAAAACCATCAGAATCTAGAGCTGTAACCTTCACCAGATCAGATCTGGTCTAAACTGGTCTCACCTGACGGAGACTGCTTCCGGATCTACTAAGAGGCTGGACCCTCTTAGTAGATCTGGGCTGCAGAGCGCCAGCAAAATGTCAATCTTAATAGAGTCCCCCAAGTGTATTGAGAATCTAATAGTCCATATAAGGAATAGGGGAAAGGACTTACAGTAAGGGATGAACTTTTGATTGCACACAACACTATGAGCAATATGTTTCATAGCAACTGTTTATCACAAATTATTTCTATGTGGATGCTTTATCTGTGTAGGGCAAAGGAAGGAACATCCAGTTGAACTCCCTGAGCATGAAGATTTGGCTTGTGTAACAGTAATTTGTAGTAATATGTAGATATGTAGTGACACACTTCAGTTAATGTGTGCCTGATTCATAAGACCAGTGGCCAAGCACAATGATTATAATGAATCATCTGATAAAGTTCAGATTATGTGGAAAAATGACTTTCACCTTTGTGCCTGCAGAGATGTAGCACGTCAAACCAACCAGTGGAACTCCAACATCCTCTATAAGCCATGGTCACTACCTGCATAGACCTAATATACTTGCATCGACCAATAGAATTCCAACAACAAAGAACTAGCATGCCAGGTGCCTTGGAAACTCATTATTGACATAATTAATAGCAACATGTTGACATTTCAAAACTTGTTTTATTGGGTCAATATGTAATCATGCTGTGTCATAGCCTTGAGTCATCCTTCTTCAAATAACTGGATCTTCCTGACATTTACCGTATATAGATTTTGTTTTGTTGTCTTTATGTAGCAAAGTAAACTCAGTTTGAAAATATGTTTTATTTAAAATAAATATTATTTATTTTATTTAAAATAAATAATATTAGAATATTTTTTTTTGTTCCTCCTCATCTTATATCTACTCGTCTTATATCCAGGTGTGCAGACATTTTAAATACAGGTATAAGAATTTGGTTGAATTTTATTGAATTTCAGTAGACATGCATGTCTTTCAGGATAGTCATTTTAGCTCCTTTAATACTAATATCAATACAGTTACCAAATCATGGTTGCCTAAAAGTATTGTCAGCTAAGCTGCTGGTCAATCCTGCTAGTATCTATCAATAAAAGTAGACCAGTCACCTAGTTTTCAAAATGGGTCCACTCTTCAGAGGTTTTTATTGCCAAACTATATATTTTTTTTTGTTTACTTTTTTCTTGCAAATTTTAACCAGTTGTTAATAAAATATGTTACTTGACTAAACATCTAAAGAAAACACCATGAATGTATTTCTTATTACAGCAATGAGTCATTATGATTGGGGTTATGGAAACTAAAAATGGCATGTTTATTTAGTCCATGGCTATACTATTTATGTTGGTTACGTACATGTTTATGTGCCTTTATTCTTTCCACTATGTGAAGAAATCTGCGTTTCTTACTGGAATATTTCCTGAAGCGTTATGATGCTGTTGACACTAAACTTAGCATCATTCGCTCAGCAGGTTGGAAGTCTGAGTTCATATGTTTCCTGCAGTGAAAATATCAATGAAATTCAAAAGAGTTTTCAGGAAAACCACATTAACACATATTTTAACAGTTAACCATATTTTACTCAACATTCACAATTACCCTATTGGACAAAAATTATTATTTTATCTGCACCCTACAGCTCATTATTCCAGTAATAACTCCCTATTATTTAGCTGATGATTGGCTTTTTATTGTAATATAGTTTAGTGGCAGGTTTGGCGCCAGCACTGGGCATACCGGGCCCAGAGCTGCTGGGGTGGCCCACATATGGCTGTAAATAAGGGATCCTTAGGGGTGAGGGGGGCTGTATAAAATTAATCCAAACTTGGTGAGGGGGGCTTTATACAAAATAACCATGAGAGGGCTGATTGGTATAATAAACTAGGGAATATTTTAGGGAACAGGAGACTGCTTAACTGTTTCTGAATTTTTAATACCACCTTGTGAGTTCACTGCAAAGGGGCCCACTGATGCTTGGTCGTCCAGGGGCCTACTAAAACCTGGAGCCGACCCCGTTTAGTGGGATTTATTACACTGTAATAAAACATAATCAGATTGCTATATACTGGGGGTTTCTGGCCCCAAACTATAGATTCTTTAAAATTTGTGGTGGTCACAAGCTGAGCTACAATGTTCCCGAAATCAAAAAGCCTATATACAGTTTTATACTCGTAATAACGCTTACATGGGCAAAAGAAAAAATCACGTAGACAATAAAAGAGGACCTACAGTTAATAAAGTATTGTGCTTTATGTTATACGCCCAAATTGTAGAAAATTTTATGTCAACATCTGGTCACAAAAGTTACAATGGCCACACTTAGTTTCCTTGTGGAATACAGGAATTCTGATTTGTAAGTATTATATTGAAAGGACTAGAGAAGAGACGCCTTCTTTCTTTTTAGATTGCTTGCCTTTCTCCTTCTTTTTCCCTTTAGTGAATCCTCCCTTATATGTAACCTGCCCTTCTCCTGGCCTCTTCCAAACCCGATACCCCGGTTTACTCCATGAATTTTTTTACCAATTCACCTGAAACTTTTAGAATCTTCACTATTGAGTCTTCGTAATCACAAAAACTGGCTGTAATGGATACTTTTCTTTAAATGATCTGGGTGAAAACTCTGCTAGTGGAGTAGTGTATTAGACAACATAGATTTTCTAAAACACTTACTTCTTATAGCTGCCAGTACTAACACATTCAAAAACTCTAAATTTAGACAACAAAAATTTGCTGTAAAAAACATTATATTCATTGGTGTCATTTAGAAAATTAACAAAATTCATAAATTATTTCTCTGTTCCCCTCCACAAAATAAACATGTCATCCATATATCTGAGATACATGTCTATGTACCACAAAAATGGATTTGATGTAGCGTATACATGTTGTTTCTCCAAAGCTGCTAAAAAAAGCGGTACGATTTCTATGCACAAAACAACTATTATCCAATGTGTCAATACAAAATCTAATGCCTCACAGACAAAATTTACAAAGGGCCAATCCTTTCCTTTATCTTAAGCCTCCAGATTACCTCAAAACCTAATGTCTGCAGAATTTTTGTATTTAAGCTCTCAACATCTATGGAAAGAGAGCCTTCCTATGGTATATGTCTTTCAGAAGTGGGTGTATCACCCAGTCAATATATTTAGAATAGGGTTCTGTTACTGAGCCTATACCCAATGGGGAATCCAAGGGTTTGTTTACCCCTTCTGTACTTTGGGCTAAAATACAGGGAAACACTGGATGCATAGGGTGTAATTTCTCAGCAAATGTCATAGACAACACTCCTGTTAAGATTGGTACACAAAAGACAGGGGATAGTGAGCCCTGAGCTTGCCCCAACCTCTGTCCCTTCCTATAGCCCCCCCACGCTAAACCGTGGGGCGACTACTTGAAGACTTCGAGATACGCTGGAATAAGTGTGGGAAGGAAAACACAAACAGACTGACAACATAAAACACAAAAGAATGGTAAACAAGCCGGAATCACAACGAGAGGGTACGTCAATAGCAAAATCAGTAAGCAAAGAGTCAAAGTCAAAAACTAGCCGAGGTAACAACAATACAGATAAAGATACTGAGCAATACAACCTAGAGCAGCGAGTGGAGAAAGGGATTTTCAAACACTGGCACAGGTGACTAGTGAAGCTGCAATTTATGCAGCCAGAACTCCACCTCCAGAACCTGATAGGTGCTGGACAGCATCTGGGAATTAACCCCTCATGGTGCAGAAACAACCAGGCACCAAGCAGAGGTTCAAAGTCCCAGCCACTCCTAGACAGCGCGAGATCTTAGCAGCCGCTGCCCAGGACGAGAGGTGGAGTTTGCGTGGATACGCGCCGGGGTTCGGAGAACGCTGCTGGTACCACCAGAAGAACCAGAAGTCCCAGCAATCTCCCTAGCGAACCTGACAACTCCTTTTTCTACCTCTGCTCTCAGTAATGATTGCAATTGGCCTTTAAATTTTAATGTGGGATTACCTTAAAATGTGGAACTGCCCCCTCCTTTGAATGTTTCTACTTCAACAGTTGCAGATGCCACTCTATCTCCTAAATCCTCAATCAAACTAACTAAAAGAAATACATCCGACATTTCTTCATACTGTTCATCTCCCGGGGAAAAACAAGCACTTAAAAACAAAGGGCCTATTGTACAGAGTACTTCCCCTATATTTTGTGGCTTATTGACATTTGTTTATTTTTTATTTGAGAAGACCGTATTTAGATTTAAATGGTGAAGTGCCCTAAAAAGCTCAATCTCCCTTCAGGAGTTAGTGAAGTGGGAGCTATTGTTCGGTTCTCATCAGATAGGCTGCAATCTGATTTGGTAGTCCAATAGTCTGTGGTTTTGTTTCTTCTTTTATTTCTACCTTTATTTCAATGTGAAATTGATCTTCTCTGATTTGACCAATTAATTTTTATATTCTGACATGCGCCCTTAACTTATCATAGCAATTTTGAGATTGTTTTTTTCGTCACATTATGTACTTCCTTTTAGTGGTAGATTTTGGCTGCCCCTTGCAGTGCTGGGTTCTAGCCTGGGTTCTAGTCCCAGGGTCTACATCTACAAAGAGTTTGTATGTTCTCTCCGTGTTTGTGTGGGTTTCCTCTGGGTCCTCCGGTTTCCTTCCACACTCCAAAACAATACACTGGTAGATTGATTAGTTTGTGAGCCCCACTGGGGGCAGGAACCAATTTGTCAAGTTCTGTGTAGCGCTGCGTAATCTGTGTGCACTATATAAATAAAAAAATATTATTATTATTATTATTTGGCTGCTAATTTTTTTTAAATTAAAAGAATTGTGAATCTTTTGAAAATTTTGCCATTTTCAAAATTTAAAATAATCACATTTTCAGACCGATAGTTTTACCAACTTAGTTACTAAATAACATTTCCCTTATGTTTTCATTATTGTCTGGATATTTTATTTTGATGTCACGTGACTTACAAAACAAACATTGGTTTTCGGTATTTTCAAGGAGATTTCAGAATTGATCTTTTTGGGGATCATTATTGTTTTTAATAGAATTTGAAATTTATAATATTAGAAACCCCCTATATATCACTCTATTTTCAAATCTGCACCCTTCAAACTGTCTGAAATAGCTTTTAGGAAGATTGTTAACCCTTTCAAATCTTCACAGAAAATAAAACAAAATGCTGGTGAAATTTGGAAAGGTCCGATTTTGTAAGTAATACATTCATTTAGCCCTAAAGTTTACCCATTCACAAAAGATAAAAAAAATAAAAAAATTCAGATAGAAACCTTACCATGTCTGAAGCAATGGGATGGGAATCTTGCCATTTCCGTTGATGACACTTCCTGGGAAAACATTCGCAAACTAACAACCACTATTGTTAGAGGTACGTATTTTGGGCCTGCCACTTACTGACAGGCTTCTGGCAACAAATAGAATATATGTTTCAGATCTCTGTCATATTGTCCCCAGAACTAACACTGCTAGTTATAGGTCTCCGAGACCTACCAATTGAGGGTAGGACCATAGTATTCCATATCACCACTACAGCTCTCAATTTAACCCCTTCCCAACATGTGACATAATAGTACGTCACACGTTGGGTATGGGTGCATGGAGAAGGCTCCCGGGCTAATCCCTCTCCATAAACGGTAAGTCTTGGCTGCATATTGCAGCAAACACTTACCAGTCACACCCGCGATTGGTGCACTGATCGTGGGTGTAACCTGTCCATCCTGCATGGGCGCCCCCATCTTGGCAGAGATCGTTGTTCCCCATGACGTTATCAGGGGAGGCAATTGGTCACCATGACAGCCTCGGGTCTTTTAACCCTTTGATTACAATGTGCACATATCACATGTCGTATGGCAGTGTATGGTAGGAACGATCAGACAACCTAGGGTTAAACTACCCTAGGGGGTCTGAAAAATAGTAAAAATAAAAAAAAATTAACTCCCCCCCTAAAAATTCTAATCAACCACCTTTCCCAGCAAAGCACAGATGGGAAGGAGGGCCATGCATTATCCAGTTTTGTCCCAATTTAGGGGTTTTTAATTGTTTCATGGGCGCACTCCTGTGACCTATAACATATTTGTGCTCTTGTTCAATAATAGTAAAGTCTATAGAGTAACTGTGAACAAAGGTAAAATTAAGCAAACAGGCGCTACCTTCGCATACTGCTTGCATTCTGTGGAACGCAATCTCCAGATGGTCTGGTACTTGAAATACATGAGATGCTCAGACCCCACAGAGAAGCCCAAAAGTCCATTGTTATTAAAGAAGGGAGCGGCACTCACTATCCACGATCCAACAAGTTTATTAGCAATTTAAAAGCAGAAACAGATAGATGCTGTGGCTCTTGAGGTAATGCCGTATAGCATTTTTTCAGACCTCCTCGTCATCTCATGGACACCTCCCTAAAAAGAAACAGAACTGGTGGTGCATTATGAAATGACGAGCAGTGTATGTTACATTGTATATAATAGTACACAGAAATACATCATAAAAATACTTACATAATTTTAAAATCAATAGTACAAGGACATTATTTTTACTTTTATTTAGTCAATTTATATTTCTTTCAGAGTCAACCAAAAAGCTTTTTTCCTGTCATAGAATATTACACTTTGATATTTTTTTCCCCTTGTCTCCTACCTGTAAATGTCCCAATTGGATGCTGCTTGGAATAAAATTCCATAAGTAAAATGAAGTTTTACTATCATTAGTCATACAAACTAATGGCAGTTCATCATCCAACAAAGAAAAGTCTGAGCCACATGCCACATCGAAACCTGTACTGTAATTGCTTACATGGAAAGGTCATAGCAATTAAAGGGATAGTCATCTCTTATGTAATTAAAGCAGAAGAAAATGCTAGGCAATATATTTTATGTTTTTCTTCCTTACCACTTGCCTGCTGTCAATGAGTGAAAATTTTTGTTTACATCCAAAGGCTGAAACTAACACAATCTTAGTAGCTCACACAGCAGAATGAAGATAAGTATTAGCATACACTGTAAAAGTTTCCATATCCTCTATAATACACTTTTTTCCATTCACTGACAGCAAGTATATTTTGAAAGTGGTGAGAAAATTAAGTAGAAAAATACTATTTATTAATACACGGAAATTAAGTTTTATTTACAGAGGAATGGGAAGTCCAAATTAAAAGAATGATGAACAGGAATATGATCGTTTGATACAATGCCCATAATCCTGTAAATAAATGCATACAACAAAACTATGTTTCATAAATCACAAAATCAAGCTTAAATAGTTTACTTTCATGATGCACAAATTTGTATGGGCCTTAAAGAAGGCAGAGTTATCTCCAAGATGAACCCACACATGATGCTACAACTCCCATGAGCACTCAGTTCTCATTAACAGCTCCTGCTTTTCATGCTGTGATTCCTGTGTCTCTGAGGTAATGATCTAATAGACAGCCTTGCCATGTCACCACAGTAATGGCAACTTATAAACTACTTGTTTCTCTCACTTACTATTAGTGTGTTTGTAACTGTCATCACTGCAAATTACATCAGCCTCACTGAGATTGTGCCTCACCACAACACTGGTCATACTGGATGTATAATATACTTTAAAGAGGACATGTCACCGCAGAAAAACCCACAGAGCTAATGTGCCCCCCCATAATCCTCCTCCCAGCCCCTTTCTCCCTAGCCTTTTTAAAAAAAAAATGTATGTGCAGTAAATGGATTTAAAACGATCCGACCTCTTACCAAGTATAAGGTAGGATCGTGTATCCGTCGCGCTGGCAGTCGGCGTTATTCATTAGGGGGCTTGCCGACACACCCCCAGCTTGCCCCCGTCAGCGGACACATTGTAGAAGAAGCCGGCAGGATCGCATCGCTGCCAGCTCTTCTCCGTGCGGCCGCACTGCACTAACAGTGGCTGCGGCCGCAACCTGGCTTATTCTCTTTGCCGGCCGGCTGTGCCGCACTGTCAGCGGCTGTGGCCGAGCCGGGCTTCTTTAAAACGGCACGGAGAGCCGGCAGCGATGCGAAGCTGCCAGCTTCTCCTACAATGTGTCCGCTGGCGGGGGCGTGCAGGGGATGTGTCGGCACGCCCCCTTATAAATAACGCCGACTGCCAGCGTGACGGATACACGATCCGACCTCTTACTTGGTAAGAGGTTGGATCGTTTTAAATCCATTTACTGAACATAAATAAAAAAAAAACGGCTAGTGAGAAAGGGGCTGGGGGAGGATTATGGGGGGCACATTTGCTCTGTGGGTTTTGCGTGGTGACAGGTCCACTTTAATGGCATACCATGCACCAGCGTATGATAAATCCCTCCCTATTTCAGTATGACCCACCATATGCTTATCTCCATGTATAGCATCATCCAGTCCCCTCCATGTAAAAACCATCTCTCCCCCTCAGCATACAGTCCTATATAATAAACACACTCTCTGTCTGGCATTTGTTATGGAAACAGCTGCATGCATGACTACAGTTTAAGCTGATGTTGCAGCTCAGCTGTAGAAAATTTTTTGTAGCAATAAAATGTATGACCTGTTAATTCAAGGACGCAGATATGTTTTTTAAATTTAAGACAACCCTTCTGAATCCACCAACAAGCAAAGTAAAAAAAAATCCCTGCCCAATATACAGTTTTGCATATAAGGCAGTCCCTGAATCCTTCCAACATAATCCCATGTAAATACATCCCTCTTAGGGTACATTCACACGCGGTATGCCCGCCATGCGGGCATACCGCTGTGTGCTGGAGTTAAGGAGGAGGTGGCTCCTCCTCCATCCATAGAGAATAGCGGGACATGGCCGCACACAGCATGCTCTATCTTTTTGCGGTGTGCGGCCTGGATCAGTGCCACACATGTGTGGCACTGTATCTGCGCCGTGCCGCTATTGCCATTTATGGGGACGTACATGCGGCCGCAAATTTGCAGCCGCATGTACGTCCCCACAGACGGCCATGTGAATAAGCCCTTACCCTCCCCCCAGCCTCCTAATTTGCATTCCCATGTAAATGCATCCCTCCTGTCCCTCCAGCTTTATAACTGCAGTGCCATGTAACTACATCCATTCAGCCCTAACATGCAGCCCTATGTAACTACCGGTATATCAATTTTGTCCCTCTAGCCACAATAAATGATATCACTATTGTCCTTTCCCCCTGCAAATCCAGTTCTGTTCTGACTCAAACACCATTACTTGTCTACTCTATTAACTAGCTGTCTGCAGAGATATCTGAAGCTTCTCTGGTCCTTGATGACAGCTCCATCCCTAATTTTAATAGGCCCTGCCCCCTTGGGACATCAAACTCACTGCAACCAATCAACTATAGACAAACAGTGATGATCACATGACCTGCCCATAAAGCTGCAGGAAATGGGGACATGTGACCATCTCAGAGAAAAACCACTTTCAGTCCTGTGCCTCCAACACTGGGACAAAATCACAGAACTAATTAAAGGGCCAGTAGCAATTTAAATTCTTCATGATAATATAAGTACGAAGCTTTTACTTGTTTGAGGAGGGACATTTTAAATAACACTTTTTTAAAAAAATGCGGTGGTTTTTCCGAATCCGTCGGGTTTTTTTACGGCCATGCCCCCCGATTTCTGTAGCGTGCATGCCGACGCCGATGTGCCACAATCCGATCTCGTGCTCCAAAATCCCGGGGCAATTCAGGAAAAATCGCGCAAATCGGAAATATTCGGGTAACATCGGGAAAACGCGAATCGGGCCCTTAGTAAATGACCCCCAATATGTATATAATGGTGCACAACCTCCATTCTTTAGAGTGGCAGGTCCCTGCTATGGCTTCTACCCCTATAGTTATGCCCCCTACTATTGTATACAGTACAGGTGGTCCCTGACTTAAGGACACTTGACTTACAGACGACCCTTAGTTACAGACGGACATCTCAGCCCACTGTGACCTTTACTCTAGTCGCAAGCTGCAATGATCAGCTGTAAGGTGTCTATAATGAAGTTTTATTGATAAACTTTGTCCCTCTGCTAGCACAAAATGTTGAAAATCCAATTGTCATAGAAAAAGAAATGAATTACAAATTTAACTTACCTAAACAGACAAACCTAAAGAACCTATTTTGTACATAACCCGGGGGTTGCCTGTACATGTATTGTTACAGCTGTGTTCTGCTGTTTGACTGAGAAGACACTTCAGTGCCGGAACTATTCTATACTGCTGGACATCTATAAAGCTGAAACCTCTGCTTTGGATCAGTAAGGGTTAAAGCCTGAAGACTTTCAGAGTTCTGTCTCTCCCTCACCTGGTGAACTCAGCCATTTTCCTTGCATCCTGGACTATTCTACTGTCTTTTGATTCTGTAGTATATTTGCTATCTAGTTGTGACTCAAATTGTTGACTCCTGCTATTTGTTTGTCTCTCTTGTTGTGTGTTTGCATGCCCAGTTATTGTCCTCCTTTTTGGTGGGACACAATAAGTAGGAATGGACAGATTGGGGTCCAGTGCTAGGGCTCCCTGTCTCCGTTTGTGTCCTGCCATTACATGTATGTTGTTTAACAGAAATTGTCCTTTGGGCTCCCCATCTAAATCTACATGCCAAAAGGAACTATAGAAGAACAAAGGCTACTTTTAATCCATCCAATAGAACAGCAATGTAAATAATTGGCTTTCATGGACCGACTAAAGTGCAGAGAACAAGACTTCGTGCCTCATAGTAATATATAATGCAAGGCGATCCTTCTTCACCACAAAACAGCAGTGCCAAACTGTAATCATGGGAAATGGGAAGATTTTTGTCCCTAAACACTAGTATCCATAAATGGCTTTTGATAAGCCTAATACTATGCCTGTGTAGTAATGTTGGTTACACTACTGTATCTATGTTTCTGGTACCGTATTTATGTAGTAAGCTTGGCTCAGGTACTGTATGGATTTGTCCTGTTTTCCATATGCAATTGGGCTCAAGCCTCAGACCCTAGAAATGGCAGCAGGGAAAAGTATATGGACATCTACAAAAGCCGTTACATGTATGAATTCCCATTATAATCTATAGACATTAGTATGAAGTTGGTCCCCCTTTGCTGCGAAAAACTGCTTTCAGTGCATTTAATGAGTGTGTCTGAAAGAAACTTTGCCCATTCATAGCATTATCCCTTTACTAAGCTTTAAGGCCAGAGGAGTTTTAGAGCTCTGCAGTTATTGAATCAGCAGAGAGTGGTTGACTTTTATGAAGTATGGACCTCAGCCAGGGGCGTAACCACAGCAGTTGCAGCCATAGCAGCTGATATGGGGCCCGCAGTGTCAGGGGGACCTTACCTCTGGGGGATTAGGTGGATATACAGTATGTTGTATGTGTGTGTGGTATGTATATATAGTACTTTTTGTGTATACATATGTTATATGTCTGTATGTGGTCACAGAATATCATTGTAAGTTTCCTCTAGTCATCTGGCCACAGGTTCCCAACTATGACGGTTGAGTGTTCAATGTTTAATTTAACCTATAAGGAGCCATAAGGAGTCCAGTTCTTACCAGGATTAATGTTGATGTATGTTTATGATTATGAATGTGCAAGATTCCAGTACCAACATTTTTATGCAATGACTAATCCATGTGAGATAAATATAAAATATACCTCCACTAAGCCTCTACTTGTCTTACAGAGAAGACCTAGTTTAGTTGTAATAACAGAATCCAGCATATAACTATCATTGTCCTAAATAGTTTTCATTCCTTTCAGCTTAAGTCAGAACAATAGTTAGGTTATCTTTCAGACTGAACATAATTAGATTAATTTTCATAAAGTAGCCATGATCATTATCTATTTGGAAGAGGTTTTTTTTACAAATGTACTTCCAAGTTATATCAATATTTTTCTGTTGTCATGGTCTGAGCGATCACATCTTTTATTGTCAGTTCAAAGGTAAGAATCAAGTTAAGTACTTGGGGGAAAACAGGATTCCAAATTTATTATTGAGGATTTTCTGCTTGGAACTAGATAACTCTGTAATATCACACAGGTGGATCACTAGATGAAATATTTATGTTTATGCAACCTGTTGTGGTTTAGAAATGGCTAATCATACAAACAGGAAGTAGCTCTATTTTTACAATATTCCTGGAATATCTGGTTTGAATACACAAATGTATAAAATTATGGGCAATATTAATGATTCACAATATTCTTCATTGGAAACTCTTTAGTTTTTTTCAAGTTGCACCTGCAATCCAAACAGGCTCTTTTTTTTACTGCATTTGTGATCATATAGAACTCTTTAAACATGCATATAAAAAGGGTAAACTTTATCATTTTATTTTTCCATTAGATTGCTACTATAATTTGGAACTTTTTGATCCACCAACAGTCCAGTTAACTATGGTAATTTTCTAATATTTGTTATCCATTGCCTCCTTCCTTCTAAAATCAACTTCACATTGTAACAGCCTGTGAAGGTACAGCACTGAGGTCTCAGGTAATTCCACGAAAGCCCTTCTGGATCATGAGCATAATTTTAATAGTTGATTTCAAAAGAAAGGAGGCCATGGATAACAACTATAAGATTACCACAGTCACAGTGCTCAGATCTATGAGTAAGTGTCCCTGGTTTAACATGCTGGATTTTAATGGTAGATTTCCTTTAATAAGTTAAGCTAAAATACATCTAGCTGAAATTAAAACGTATAGTAAAAGTTATACAACTTGTAACACAATTTAGTGGAACTGTGTATTCTATAAACAATATTTGATGTTTATCAATTTCTGTTGATCAAATGGACATTTGTTCTTTATGTGAGCTAGAAAAGCTTTAAAGTTATTCATTATCCTATAAAAGTTATGTAAAGTGTTCAGTCATCCGTGTTCAGTTAGAAGGATGAATACAATGTGAATTAAAAAGAGACATTGGGCTATATCTATTATTCTGGCTGTGCCAGCTTTCTGTCTGACATTGCACAAGAAAGAATGTCTTTTGGACTTGCACATGTATTTATGAAGTGTTTGCGCCAGTTTTGTGTCGCAGCTGTACTTTGCCGATAATACAGAAAAAAAGTGCACCTTAAGGGACGTGTTAGTGCTTACCCGGAGCTTTTGACACATTTATCACTAACTCGACAGAAATGTGTTGCATTCTGTGACGGTGCACAAATCCCGAGCAGGGCAGGGTGCATTAAATAATTGAAGATCGTGCCCCAGTATTCAATAATATGGCGCACCCTGCACAAGAGTGAGTTCAGTTTGCCAATCTTAGTTCAGTTTGCTTCAGTCCGGATAAGTCTGGGCCATCATTTTGCAAACCCAACCTAGCGGCATGCGAACAAATTAGCCGAAAAATTTGTAATTTATGTTTATATTTCTATGTCTATGTATAAGAATAAACCATATTGAACACAAATTTTCCATCCTGTGTGTGCTTCAGTGCTTTCACAGTCTCAGTGAATGCAGTGGCAGCATGCATACTTGACCTTAATTTGTGGAAGATGTCCTCTATTCCGTGAATAGTGGCTAACTGACCTAAATACCCCTTTAAAGGATTTTAAAGTTTATATCCCTGTGTACCTTGTATCATGTAGATTCTTTTCTTTTTGTATGTTTCATATATTGTTTTAATTAAAAAAGTGTAAAAATTAATTTACTACTTCTCTTGTACAATAGCAGAAAATATAAACAATTAGTTGTTGTTTTTGCAGGAGTTCTAAAATTTACCAGTACCATACAAGCATTTAAGATATAGTATTGCTTATTTAATGAAATAGAGAGAATAGTGAACAGGATGTTAAACAACAATTGCCATCATGACCATAAATGTGAGGTTTATTGTACTTACTTTGACGACAAATGTGTAACTTCTTCAAACAGGTGGTAGACAGGACTGTAAGGGAAGCATACATCCTCTAAGAAGGTTGACGTCCTTACTGAGTAAATATATGCAGCCTAATAACAGGTACTACAAATATGTAACCAAACATAAGTGTCACCCTAAAAGATTAAAATATTCCAAAAATTTTTTAGGCTCCTAGAAAAACAACTTTACTATCAATTACTTTTAGATTGCTGGTTTGCCATAGATTTGTCCAGAACTTGTATCATATTACGGTGTGAAAAACCTTCTGTCTAGTGATATGTTCTCACTAACAAATCAGTTGTCTTTTCCTCCTGACTTACATCATGGCTGTGGGAACCTGCTCAAAGCAAATGTTAGCAGAAACTAGGGATTATTTACCAAAGGAAATGTAGCAGAACATCTTGTGTAGTTAAATCTATTGTCAGCAATAACCTCTAAAAATAACTCTGGAATCAACATTTTCCCTGCAGTTCATTGTAATTCCATTACTAACACTTGCAGCTCTGTGCATAAACATCCAGTGGTGGTCATTTCAATGTAGTCTAGCCTAAAATGATCAGGTTGTCCAGGTAATCAAGCCTAGTATTGTACCATCAAAATCAAGCATGGATAAACCAGAGATAATTAATCATGGATCCAGGCACTGTAACTTTGGTAATCTTTTTCTATTTTTTGTTATCCATGTCCGCTTTGCTTCTAAAATGAACTTTTAAAATTATGCTAATGAGGCTGAGTGGCTCTGTAAATAGAGGCCTTCAATGATGTCTTTTCATCCCTTGTTACAGTGAACAGAACATGTCTCACCCTCCCTCTGTTGTCCCTGCCTATAAGTGGTAGGAGAGAACTGGTCCACATTCCCTTCCTGCACCAAAGTGCACAAAGTGCAAACAAGGAAAGACAAAACAATACAAACCGAAACGGATAGTCACCAAACTCGGGTCAAAACTAAGAGGACAATGAAGTACAAAATGACAAGGCAAATGGATAATCAGAGAATCAAGCATGACATTGAAGATACCAGAAAACAGAAGACAGAATGAACACTTGGTAGCTCTGTACAAGACTATAGCAAGTGAAGAACACTAGTCCACAAAACCTTTGAGATGTCAGAGCTCTGGTCTAGAAGATGATTGGATCAATTCTCTGCCACCACGGGCCTAGTCGCCCCTGTGGAGCGACCTGGTTGCTCTCCACCGCGGGAAGACCATCCCGCTTGTATAATCAGGCAGGAGTCTTGCCACATCTTGTCACAATTTTATAGGGATTATCTTTAAGACATTTGCATCTCGAGAAACCATTGGAATTGTTTAAGAGTGCCTCTACTTCCCATTCAGTAAAATCAGACTGGAGGTCCTTTTCACATTGTGAAATTTAATAAGGTTTTTTGTTCCTCCCTAAATCCAGTATAGCGTTGTAGCAGGTGGTTAAGAGTTGTTTGTGTAATGGCTGCCTATTTGTCAGGGATAACAACAAGTCCTTTTCCTGTGGGGTCTGCTGGTGTCTTGCCCTATATTCCCTGCACACTTCCTTGAGAGTTCGAATATGTAAATACTTTCTAAAGCGAAGCCCTGTCTTTCTGAGGAGGTAGTGCTCATTTTCTTCACTTTCCAAGTCAAAGAAGGAAGCTACTGTATGCTGATGCAAGTGCTTACAAAAAGAATTTGTATGGTTCCTTTTCCGGAAACACTAACTGAGGGAGCATTGCAAAGGGCAATATAGAGTGTGGGATAGACCAGGAAGGGACAATTTGAATTGTTTGAAATATACCCTTATGTAAAGGCCTAGAGGGTTGGCTAATGAGAGAGCAAGGTCGAAACCCCAACAACCTAGCTCTCTCCCTCAGTTAAGGTAGAGTGCTCCAGAGCATTACATAAGGTCTCTGCGGGAGACTGTGTAATGGAGATCCACCTACAGATCTGAGTTGCAAAATAGTATTCAAAAACATCAGGATAGCCCATACCTCCCTTTCTTGGACATTGTGATAGAAGCTTAGGGCATAAGCATGGTCTGTTGCCATTCCAGAAGAACCTGTTGAACAAGTTAGATACACTCCTAAAAAAGGACTTTGGTAGCCAAATAGGAACTGTCTGATACTATCAAATACAATAATTTAGGCAAGATATACGTCTTTAGCAAATTCTTTCTACCCCACCAAGACATGTATGGGACCTTTAAGTTGGTGAGTTGGGTTGTAATTTCGGAAAGTAAGGAGATATAATTCATGTTAGTTTGCCCATATCAGACAGGAGTTGTATACCCAGATACTTAATGCTATGGCTTGGCCATTTATATGGGGAATCCCATTGCAGTTTCCTCACAACAGCAGGAGGGAGGGTTACATTTAAAATTTCAGATTTGGTGAAATTCACCTTAAAATTGGAAAGGGCACTAAACTTTGAGAATAGGTTGGTGATAAGGGGGAGTGAAGTTACCACATTGGTGGTCATAGTCAATAAATCATTCCAAAAAAGTGGTTGCTTTATGTTTAAAGTCCCCCACTTGAATCTCTTCGATCATAGGAGAGGATCTTATCAGGGATTCCATGACCATTATGAAGAGTGTAGGCAAGAGAGGACCTCCCTGCCTGAACTGAAGGATCCATTCAATTTTAACTTCGTCTGCTCTTTCTTGCCCTAGCAGGGTAGGGAAAAGCTCCATAGCCACCACAGGTCAAGCCTTGTGGGAAAATGTACTGGGTGGCCTCTAATACGCCCATTCTGCCTCCACCCAGATAGGGCCTTATTGATAAAATTATAATGAATTGTGAGCTACTCTTTGATTCCCAACTCAAAGGACCTCATGGCAGCTTGTGCTGTTTCCACCTGTTCCAGGTGGTGACCCAAATGTTTTATGTCTTTTGCAAACAGATTCAGGGCCTGGTACGGGATCTGCTCTATGAAACCCCTGGAAGCTGCAGAAGCGTTTTTCTCACCTACATTGTCAGAAAAATCCCCTGCACTCTCCACTTCACATTCTCCCTCCATAGCGGGATCAGCAGACGCTATATAACATAGATGGGTGATCTAGTGTAAGGTAAAAAACCATACAAAACTGATGCCAATTAGCCCATACTAGGGAAAAAAATGATTTCCAAAATTATTCCCTGAATCAACTTCAAATTTACAAAGTGTTGTTTCCATAACCTATGACATTTTTGTTTTTAAGGAAGGGCCCTTCTTGAACATGTACAAAGTATCATCCATTCCAACATCCTTCAGCCGAGAGTTCAATAAAGTAAAGCAACCCTGTCTATAGCGATGGTTGTAGCACTGCTCTTCTAGGTCTAGATAATACCCCTTGTTTTGGCAACAGGTATAGGCCATTTACACAAATTTCAATGGGTGTGCTTTACCATTAAATGTGGGGCCTCCCTGTCTATCTATGAATTTTTATTGCATGGCAGATATAGGGGGAGAGAAAGATACAGTCAGAATTTAGCTGCCCAATTGGCTTCATCTGAGAAGATATGCTGCTGCCAGAAGACTCCGGCAGGAATTCTCCATATTCATAGCATGGAGATGATGGTGTGGGGAGACACAGCTGTTGAACAAATGACTTTTCTACTGTGGGGTCCTTGTAAATTTGAATAAACAGGAACATATTCACATAATTAAAATTGTAAGCAATAAAGAAAATCACCCAGTTCTTGCTGATGTATTTGAATACAATGTGGATCTTTATATTTGCAGTTCACCTAAGGGAATCAGAACACAGTTACATCTTTCTGCAATTCAAAAATGAAAAGGAAGGTGCAAAAGGGTCATTTAGGAACCAACTAGTGTTCCAGAATAGATGCAAATTATGAGCAAAGTATTAAACAATAGGCCTCTGCTAATCCTTTTCTGAGTTGCAAATGAACTGGCACTGTCAAACAGGATTTGATTAACTGAGTGTCTAATGTAAAAGTTCCCTTTTGGCAAAAGAAAACTTATATTTTAATTTCCTCTACATATCCAAGAAACCGTCCAGTTTATATATATGCATTGTTCCGGAACCAAATACCGTAATAAAATGTGAAGGCCTAATGATACAAAGACTCTTTTGCAGAATGTATAAAATGCAGCTATTAACATAAGAAGGTTCTACTAGAAGATCCACTTTAACCCCTTAACGACTTGGCCATTTTGCACCTTCCTGACATGGACCATTTTTTAAAATCTAAAACGTGTCACTATAAGTGGTTATACTTGAAGAAAGTTCCCAACAACACAATTGCAAAAAAAAACTGTAGACTGCAAGCTACCAGGGCCAGGCAAAGAGGTCCTCCAAAATATGTACAAGGAAAAAAGTAGCACTCCAATGTAGGTAGATGTAAGGTGAAAAAAGTGGTGTCTTCATACCATAATTGCTGAATAGAACAACTCCAGATGATTTTGAGATTGTTTTCTCGTTACATATTGCACTTCATGTTAGTTTAAAAAATGTGGGGGATATGTTTTATTTATTAAAAAAATGGATACTTGGCGAAAATTTGGAAAAATTCTTGATTTTTGAAATTCAGAATTTTCTACTTTTCCGACAAATAGTCTTGGCACCAAAATAACTTGATAAATAACATTTCCTTAATGTCTGCTGTGTGTTTTTATGTGTCCTCTCATTTTTGTAGCATGTTATGTTTATACAAACTCGGTAAAATACCAAAATGCTCCACCAAGTTTCATTCCCAATTTCTCCCGAGTATGCCAATACGTCAATGTGGTGGTAAACTGAAGGACATTGAAGGAAAGAAGCTCAGAGCAGATTTGCATTGTCAATTTTTTCCGTTTTTACAATTTTTATTTTTTCGGCAATTTGGATGAATAAGGGCTTATTTTCTGCGAGAATAGATGCACATTACAAATGCTTCATTTTAGTGGGTTCTTTGATAGTTGATAAGATTTTATTAACTTTTGAATGCATGGAGGAAAATAAATTTGTGGACATTACATTACTGATGGGGGGATTTATGTAAAGGGGGGCATCTTCGGTGGACATTTCATTAAGGGGCATCTGGGATGGATATTTAAGGGGGGCATCTGCTGTAAACTTGGGGGTTTACTGACAATGGACTGGGGGGCTGACAGTGGACCGGGTGGCTCACTATGGACTAGGAGGGCTGTCTACAGACTGAGGGGGCATGTGCTGGGGGCTGACTATGGACTAGGACTGGCGAACCTTTTAGCAGCCGAGTGCCCAAAAAGCAACCTAAACCCCCCCTTATTTATCGCGAGGTGCCAACCAAAAATTAAAGCAGTAATTGCTCCCTGTTTTTCAAAAACTTTCAATCATATTGGCCTCCTGAGGACAGGAACTTCAGGAAGATTCTTTGAGTCTTGTTTGATATGCTGGGGCGATGGCCCGGGTGCCCACTGAAAGGGCTCGGAGTGCCACCTCTGGCACCAGTGCCATAGGTTTGCCACCACTGGACTTGGAGGTCTGTTTACACACATAGAAGGCATGTGCTGTGGGGGCTGACTATGGACTAGGAGTGCTGTCTACGGACTGAGGGAGTATGTGCTGGGGGGCTATCTATATACAAAGTGGGCACGTGCGGGGAGTATCTATATACTGAGTGGGCTCCTGCCAGGGGTATCTATATACTGAGTGGGCACTTGCTGGGTCTTGTCAAAAAAATTTAGCTTGTCATGGCTTAAAAATGTGTATCAATTTGGGAATGAACACCAGTGGGGGGCCCACAGTCTTTCAGTCAGAGGCCCCAAAATTCCTAGTGGCCTCTACATGCATGGCAAGTAACTGAACAAAGCCAGAAGCTGGCAGCTTCATAAGTTATGCGGCAGAGGAGCCTTGTTACTGGAACTCAGCTGTTATTTAAAGTGGTAGTCCCAATTTAGATTTTTATGTCCTATCCACAGGAAAGGGAATATCAATCTGATCAATGGAGGTCTGATGAATGGGACCCTCATGATCACTAGAATGGGGGTTCAGTTCCCACTAATTGATGGAGTGGTAGGTTGAAGATGCTTACTGAAGCTCCATTGCCTGTCCATGTGAGTGCTGAAAAAACCAAGCATGGCTATCTGTTGTACTCTTATTTATCGTTTATGTAGCCGAAGACGACATCCACTAGTTTCAGCACTCTCTCAAACATTGAATAGAGAGGAAGGCAGCTTCATATATATAAGTGGGAATGGGACCCACTTTCTTTTGATCAGTGGGAGTCTTAGTGGTCAGACCTTCACATTGTTATCAAGAATATCGTGGATAGGGGATAACAATCAAATTTAAGACGACCCCTCCACTAATTAGCTAATATGTAAGGTCATCGAGAGTTCTGTTGTGGACAAGCTGGGTTTCTGAAACTCAGCTCCTATTCAACTGTGTTTGTTTTCTGTATATTCCCATCACCACAACTTCTAAAATAAACAAAGGAGGGTCTAGCTGTTGGATTCCCATCGATAACCCAAATGATCAAAATCATAGAAATCTTTAGTTCACATGTCAAAGTTTAAGACTTTCAGCAAACAGAACCCTGAAATGTTGAGTTTTATCAAGAAGTTTACTAAAAGAAATTAATTTTGTAAGATTTTTCCAAAATCAGTTGTTTAAAAATAGATCATTAATAATAATCTAACCGAGTAATGTGAAAGATAAAACAGCGGAGTAGTTGAAGGGCAAGTTAAAGCAAGCCATGGCATGAGCTTGATAAACAAGTTCAGTGTACCCAAAACAATACTTAGCATGCCCAATTATGAATATTTCATAGTCAATGCGTCCAGGAAGCATTGGCTTGTGTGGATTGTTGCAGTGTTAATCACTGTGATTTAAGATGTATAAAAGCCTTCAAAGACATCTCTTGTGAGATCACTAGCATCAAAGGGAATGTCTGCTTCAGAAGCTAACTAATATTATCCAAGATATTTATTTTAAAGTACTTTCAATTAATGACCTTCATGTCAAAATTGTGAATGCTACAGTGTATGAGACTGAAAACAATATATGTGTAAAGAATGGCAACTTTGGCCATAAAATCTTCAAGGTGTGTATACCTTTATGTATATATTCTCTGGTATATACTGTATGTATGTAGTAGTAGTAGTGAAAAGATTGAACCATCAACCCTCTTGCCATTAAATTCAACTAGGACAAACTTTGATGATCTCTCTTTTACAAATAGGTTTTAAATGTCGCTACTTGTGATCCTGCAGCAATACCTGACACTTTTCTCTGTCACCAAACACTCCGGAAGAGTATTAGGAATAATCCAAAGAATATCTGTTCTCCATTGTTCTAATCGGAGCATTGCTATTGTATGTAATGGATACCATCCTGTAAAGCTATTATTCTATTAGCTCTCCCTAGGTAATTTAAACTTTGGCGGTAAGAGGTACAGGCTATTTTATACAATTTACCTATCTAGTTTTAGAAGGTATAAGGAAATGTATGTTTTCTAATTTTAAAAATGAAATATACATATGTGGATTCCCTTGTTGAAACATGCATTAAAAGCAATTGTATGACGCATCAGGTGGCATGGTGCAATTTGCTAAATATTTCGCAACTGGAACTCGAATGAACCTCTGTAACACAGATCTAGCTGCTCTTGTAAGAATGTATAGTGTAATACATAGTTGGCATAACTGGTTTATGTGTCTCAATATCATAAATACTTGCTCAAGACCCACTTGCAAAGGAAATTAAGATTTTGTGTGAATGTTGTTCCTTTAAAGAGGACCTGTCACCAGATTTTGACAACCCTGAGTAACAATGCCTGCTGATAAAGGGTTGCAAGTCCTCCCCATATCATCTAAAATTAGCTGCCAGTGAGGCACTGTACCTTTATTACAGACATTTTTCTGATATGAAAATTAGCTTTTCTGACTCATGTCTGCTCTTTGTGACTCTTCTTTCTCCCAGGCTGGCAGTGAACCATGCCCCATTATTTTGACTGACAACTCTGTGTCTCTTCAAATCCCTGCCCTGCCTCCTTATATTTAGGGACCATCTGCTAATATTCAACTACAGACATACAAAGCTCTATGTACAGATGGGAAATATTGTGTACATTTTTTTTACACATGTGACCAGTGACATCATTACAGTTCCTTTAGCCTTCTAAGAATGGCAAACTGTACACCATGTATGTGATTACATGGAGTCACAGCAGCCTCTATGAAGGAAGGAAAAGAGTAAAAGTCCATGGAGGCTGCTGTGCCTTCCTGTGGTCAGCTACATGCATGGGGTTTGCTATTGTTAGGAGGTTAATGTTCCTTAGATTATGTCACTCAGGTCACATAACATGAGCTGTGACCGGTAAGAAGGCATAAGGCATGGGGTGTATTAGATGGGAGTGGCCGAATGAGCTGGACACGCCCCCTCTGATGCCAGGGAATATAAGATAGAAGGTGATTTATATGGATGAAAGCGAAACAATTTTTAGCTAAACGAAGGGTGTCAGTCAGTTAAAAAGAGCTCTAAAGGAACCTGTCACTGGCTGTAAATGTGCAAATGTGGTGACAGGTTCCCTTCAAACCATACAATTTATTCATGTTGCAGGGAATGTTATGAGCTATAGATAGAATATTGAACTAATCCACCAGAGTATTAAAAGCTCATCTGATGGACACATACTTTGACTTAGCAATGGGCCTCAAATGTAAATATTCTCAGTCGGAGCCAAGTCATTTGTGTCTTCAAACTAGACTTCAGACTACAATAACTTCTGTATTAGATACACTGAATACATGCATTCAGCACTGTTGATCCTGTTCATGTTACCCTGATGATGGTGCCCAATTGATCACAGGCCTCTTGCACATGACTGTGTGTGTATGCGGGGCATAAACAACGGCCATGTGTCATTGTTTGCGGCCAAACTGACAAGGGCATGGTTAGCTCTGTTCATCACATCCTAGTCAATTGATGACTGACCAGGGCACAACATTGGAATAAATTAATGATTTGGACATGCTCTGTAATTTGTGGTGTGATCAGTCAACATGTTTACATTGTGGTGAGCCACAGTACATGCACCGCACCGCAAGTGTGCCTAATAGATGGCTATGGAGCTATGATCTAGCTGCATTTTGTGTGGCTAGCTCACAGCCTCTGCAAACGGTCGCATACACTAAGCCTAATTCAGTGTAGTATGAATAGTAGTATAAATCCAGAATTGCCTTGCAACCGTGATATGAACAAAGTACAATTCTTTCACTGGGACTAATGTGTTGATGTCTGATGTACAGGAATCCTGTGTTAATGCAATATCTTGTTTACAGTGTAAATTATCTAAGCATATGCAGTAAGACAAGCTTGTACACTTTACATCACCAGAGTGCTGACATCACTTTGTGACCTAACATGGGTAATGACTAAATTAATTACTTTTGAGATCAACAGCAAAAAGAATGAAAACGTGAAAATGTGGTGATAAACCCATGGAAAATAGCTGATGACAGATGCATGTACATTACATATAGACACATCAATCTACTATATCCTTAAGGAAAATGATGGCATTTTCTCGTTTAAAATATGTGACTCAGTTTTCAGATAATGTTTTTCATGTAAAAATTCCACTATATTAAGAGTAATGTAAATGGTGTCATTCAACACTTATTTCATTGGATTAGTTAATTTAAGAGCAAAATGAGAATATGGAAAATCTAGGAAGGATTATTTTAAATAGTAGATCTATAGATCAGAAAATTAATAATAGATCAGCTTAACTTAATAAGCTAAAGGTCTATAGTCTCCATAACAAGGGCTAGAAATTCGCACATATAGCCTTGTCATTTTATAAAGTACCCTGTGTGACTGCCTTACACGGAGGCTTAACTAGATTTTATAGGGGGCAGAAAAATATTAATGTCCTGTTCAATTCTTGCATTTCTGTTCTTCTATAAATGATATCTTTTGAAGAGATTTACATATTATGACACTTTTTTCATGATATGTGAGACTTGATACGATAGTTTTATTAATTCAATGTTTTTTCTTTATGAAAATCTGAAAAAATACGAAAAATGTAAAAAAAATTGTATCCATATATATATTTAAATATTTAATTGTGCTGCCAGTTGTTCCTTCCTGCAGTTCCTTCTCCATTCTGCCTTTAGCTAAAAGACTAAAGGAGACACAGTACAAAAGCCTTCTGAATCTTCTGAACTGTGACATCTAGAAACACATTTACTAAGGGCCGTGCACCAGTTTTCTGGCTGACTTTGCGCCTTCTTTTCAGTGCAAACTGCTTGCATAGGTATTTAAGAAGTGTTTATGCCACATATGTGTCGCACGCAACACTTTTGTGTCATGGCTGCGCTATTCTGCAGGCAACACAAATTTCTCCACTGAAATCAGTGTTTCGGTCTGACCGTGTGCCATATTTAACTTGCAAACTCACAAATTGTGCCACACCGCCCATGTTAAAGATGCACAAAAGAAAAAGTGGTGCAATCAGTAGGGGCAGTGCAGAGGGGCAGATTGATTAAGAACGGGCAACACAGATCATGAATCTGATCCCCTCTGCATACTACACAGGAAAACTGCACATAGTTTTACACTGTTTTTAGGAAATGTGGGCCAATATCTTGGGTTTGGGATTGGGTTTCTAGGTTTCATAGAACTGGAAATATCGACTGTTAAAGTTAAAGTCGGCAAAGTAGAGCTGCAACTTTAACAGTGAATATCCCCGGTTCTGTGGTACTTAGAAACACAATCCTGCTATACTGTTAAAGGCCAGATTCTCCTTCTTTAATAGATCACCTAGGTGCCACAGTTCAGAAGATATAGTTGTTTCAAGTGGGCCACTGTCATGCCATCTATATATGTGCTATCTACACAATGAATATGCAGTTTGTATATACAGTATTGCGATATGGTAGTCATAAAGGGGTTAATCCTGGTTTAGCCACTGTTAATAATAGTCGTTAATCGGTAAACCCTGGCATAGAAGTCTGAAGGACCAACAGTGACTTGTAGGGGAGCCTGGCAGTAAAGATTTTCCAGTTTCATTCCAATTTGGCACATAACAGTTCACTCAGAGGCTTCTAGGAAGGCAGAGAATACAGAGCTGTAACAAATAGAATTCTAAATACTACCAGAATAGGTGGGGCAGTTTTCATAGAAAAGCCACTTATAGGTGGGCAGCAGAGAGCATGGGAGAAAAGGTGTGCCACTAATCACTACAACTGTGTTCTCTGTTTTCCTGATACATTACAGTTCCCTTAGAAGTCGCCAAAGGGACATAGGGCAATGAGCAGTAGTAATTTGCTCTGCCTCTTTCTTCTCTCCCTCTGGCTCCTCAATATGTACCCTATTCTTCAATAACTGCATCTCTATTAACCTGAGCTATAAGCACTTATTGTTATAGCTCTATGCCCTTTGTCTCCTTAAAGAGCTGTACAGAGCTATAGCAATTAGCACTGATGGGCTAATGCTTGTGTCATTGGCAGGTAACTCTTAAATGGAACCTGTCACCAGGAGCATAGTACAAACACTGCCAAAGTGTTTTTGTATAAAAAAAAATAGGTTTTACAGAAAAAAAGATATGTTATATTGTACCTTTCATTAGCATATGCTGTGTGACTAGGCAGTTGCCAATTGGGAGGGGCTGGAAAGGAGCAGTTCCCCCCCACCCTTGGGAAACATGTGACCTTTGAATAACTCCCAACACTCGGGATTGGCTGTAGAGGAGGAGGAGGTGTCGCTAAGCCAAATGATGGGTGTTTTCATATATTTTAAAAGGTCTCATGGAGTAGCTGTTTCCCAAGGGTGGGGGGGACTGCTCCTTTCCAGACCCTCCCAATAGGCAACTGCCTAGTCACACAGCAGATGCTAATGAAAGGTACAATATAACATATCTTTTTTTCTGTAAAACCAATTTTTAATACAAAAACACTTTGGCAGTGTATGTACTATGCTCTGTGGGGACTGGGGGAGTGCTAAAAATGGTTCACTTTAAGCGCAAATCCAATATTTTTTTCACAAATCTATAGCTCCTAGGATGTAGAATTTAGCATATTATCTGGATTACCTGTGTACAGCAGTGTTCTGCTTTCCTCCTCAGTTTAGCCCGGCTCTGCAGTAGCTCTATCTTCTGGCAGCGCTGATTTCTCTGAGTTGTTTATACAGTAAATGTATGCTCTCGCAGAGGGGAGGTCATGCAACTGTGCTCTCTGTGTGTAGATAAGTGTGTTCACTATTGTGGATGCAGAAGACTCCTTCACAGTAATTGTGTCCTAATAATTTCACTGTTGGCTTCTACTGGTTATTAAATGCTGTGGCTTACATAATGCAGTTTACATGATGTTGTTTCTGTTCTGCTGTTGATGCGCTTTCTACTGGTTATTGCATGCTGCAGCTTACATGAAGCAGCTTATATGATGCTGACGAAAGCTGCCAGGCTAGTCAACATATAGATCCTTTTTGTCCACTATGCAGTGTTCAGTGTATTTACGTGTAGGACTTTCACTGGATTTACAGCTAAATTAATTAATGAGAGAGCAAAAGACATCATGGAAACTGTGGACAACCTAAATTTGACGTAGTTTTAGGGCAGATATAGGAAGAGGTTAAGCTCCACCCACTTCAGAGCTGCTGGAGTTGATTCAGAACAGAAAGCTATAACTTTGGGCATCATTCTGTCAGTTTTAAAAAGGGGAATCACATATGACAACTTTGTAAAAAACATGATAACATAGGAGTTACGCTTTAATGGAATAAATCCCTTGCATTAGACAGGTTGATGAGCTGTAGAGGCTGGTTGCAGATAACAATTGAGCATGGTGAATAGAGATATTTCCTATCAATGCTCAGTCAGAACACCGATGAGGAAAAGTGCCTGTTTTTTTTTAAATAAAATAAGAAAAATACATTAATAAAATATATTAGTCAAGTGTTTATAATCAAAATCCCTACACAATATTAAAGTAAGATTGAATGTTTACGTAAAAACTTAAATTATGATCTGAAACAACTCCAGTTACTATAGTAATAAAGTCTAAAGTTTTTTCAATATTTCTTTTCCTAGGCCTAGTAAAACTCCAAAGCACAAATCCACACTAATCACTTGTCATTCTGAAAAATCCCACCTTAATCACTTATCATTCAGTGAAATCCATCTATTCATTTAAAATTCTGTAATGTATGTGTGAACAGACTGGAAAGTTTTTGGCTGTGCTCTACTTAAGATCATGTAAATGCATGCATGTACAACACATCTTGTGCCTAGGATGGGTGGAACAGATTAAAATACTTTTAAAAAAACCAAACACAAATTATCTGCCCCCTCACTTCCCACCCTGGAAAAGTACTTTTTGTGACAAATGTGCATTTTAAGTGAAGACAATTGAAGGTTGTGAAATATTTTATTACAAAGTATGGTATGTTTATATTACCTTTATAATACAAATGTATGACAGTATTTGCATAGCTATATTATTATTTTGTCATGGTAGAAAAATGTCTGTGAACTACCGAGGGAATGTTATTTTTATAAAACATAGTAATTATGCAGACAGTGTTACAGCAAATTACAGATAGAAGAATATGCAGTATTCTCTAAACATGGATTTAATATCAGTAATATTCTTCTGGGTTTTCACTAGGATGCCTTCACATGAAAGTGTGCAGCCTGTGTTAAATGGCCTGTATGGTGGCCCAATCCCACACCTGCAAACCTTGCACAGGACGGGAGTTCTTGCATTTCACAGAGATGGGAAGCAGATAGGAAGAGTCCTTGCATCATATATTTGTATTGTGCAAGGACTCAAAGGTGTGGGATTAAACTGACATACAGACTGCATATGTTTGTGTGAAGGCAGCTCGGACAATCGGTCTGAGTACCACCTCCGGTGGTTTGCTTTGCATTTCTAGCAGCGGTCATTATGTGACACTAATAGAGCACTAATTTACCAAAGTAATTGCATATTAAACCACCCTTCATCACCTATTATCTCTGATTCCTGTAAATGTCATTTTATAAAATTTGGTAAAGGTTTTCCGTTGGCCCCTACTCTTTATATTTAATAGGGCGTCCTATGATTACATATTACATCTATTTTTTAGCGCCTGCTAAATATAAAATACATTTTTTAATTGCATACATTTTAAAACCGCTCCTATTACATAATGTTTATGTTGTGCCCGGTGCAGGTGTGAAACCTCTATCGGTTTGGATAACGGCTGTCCTACACAACAGGAGGAATCATTATACTGTCTATGTACAAGAGACACCAGGTGGTGGCAGTAGTGGATTGTAATGTAGGTGTTTTTGATGGTATCCCAGGGTCCAAGCCTTCTAGGGGGCCCATGGTCATGCAAACCACCCACCAAAGTTTATGGTGAGAAGAACCTTCACCCATGAAATCCTCGTACATCTGTTCCTGCTCTAAATACATATGTACACAAACGCCATTTCAGAAACTGTCAAGGTCCTCCAAAGGCTCTGAAATTTCAAATTGAAAGCAGGCAGAAGGGACGCATACTCCATTCCCCAAGAAGCTTAAATCTAGTACCCTTCATAGGAGGTGAATTCCAGACTTCTAGGGGCTGTAATATTTATACAGCCCAAGGCCAATGACACTATTGATCCGCCCCTAGGAAGTAGATGCATGACCACCAACACTGGACAAATTAGGTGGACAATTAAAGAAGATATAAAGAGAAGTGAAAGGGATGGCGTTAAAAAACATGTAACAGCAGTATCTAGACACGGAAGCATCTTCTTGAATTTATTTCTATTTTTTTGGTTCATTAAACCGAAAAAACAATAATATTAAAGTTGTAAAATTTTCAGGCCAGACCATTAACACAGAACTTAGGTCAAAGAAGACGCCATAACATTTTGCATAACTGCTTTTAGGATATACCTGTCCCTAAAAAAATATTTCAGTATGATCATTGAACAACTCCTTTCCTTAAAAGAATAATTTTGCATTTATGAATGTAACTATAGAGAAATTAGCATTATCTATTACGACTAATGTTGCCACATCCAAGTTCTGATTGGTTTGCTGAAGAAGATAAATGCTTGCCTGTTGTTTAACAGCATATACGTGCCGTGTTATCTGCAAAGTTAGATTTTCCACTTTCTTTCATTAAATATTTGTATTATACACTGGATGTAGAGGAGGAGAAAGCAGCTCCATGTTTTCCAAGTTGTTGCCTAAACATTGCTGAAATGTAGAATGGAAAAGGTATAGTATAACATATGTTGCCCTGCAGTCATAAGGTACAATGTACCAAGTAGCTTTACACTGGAGGAGTCATGTTCTTGTTCTCCTATAATGCTTCATAATAAAATGGAAGTTTCATTTGTATCATTTTCACCTTCGTAATATCAGACCGGTTTAGAAACTATTATTCTAGGCTTTTCCCTGCAGCGAAGTAGGAAAAACAAAGGCTATGTGCACAAGCACAATGTATGATCCCTAGAGATAATACTTTAGGAAAGAAATAAATAAATACACACAAAGGATCAGTGACGTAAATAGAAGATAGGGAGCACATGTAATAATATATTTTATTTTATATATAATAAAAAAACAGCAGCACACAAATATTTCAATAAAAAATGCGAGGGCATTTTATTCACCCAGAGTGCGTTAAGGCAATGTTTTCATTCCTAATGGTTATTTCACATGAAGGAAAACTGGCAGGCACTATCTTCCATCAGAGCAGTATCCCAACTCGACACACATTAAGCCACAGACCAATCCTGGAACCAGAGATCGCGGTAGAGGATCATGCGGTGGTGCTCAGTTAATAAACATAAAAGTCTATAAGCAGCACATAGAAGAAAGTAATGGCACTCACCCACTGGATAGAAAAGTGTAATGTCCTTTATTCAGGTGAAGTGGTGTAAAATCACATGCAGGGAGAAGCAAGCCTTGGCAAGCAAGCCAAGCCAAAGCCAATGTGATGCTTATATAAACAGATATTTATAGGAAGTGATTTTATCGATACAGTGCTCAAATCTCATTTTAGCAAAAGTAATTGGTGTACAATACATATATAATGACACCAGAAGTATAGCTCAGTGCATAATTGGTGAAATACATATACAATGACATTATGATATATCCCTTTAAAATATCAGATGCTCACATGTATGCAACAAGGATGCCAAACTTAACCACACTAGCTACACAGGTGTGGTAGTAGAGGGAGGAACTAGAGTACTCTGGCCAATCATTAAACAAGTGTCAGTCCCACCTACCCAGCATGCCAACATTAACTGCAGCTGATGTCTGGGAGGGGAATATAATACAGACAGTCCCCGGGTTACATACAAGATAGGGTCTGGAGGTTTGTTCTTAAGGTTGCAATTTGTATGTAAGTCGAAACTGTATATTTTATAATTGGAAGTCTCTAGACAATTTTTTTCTTTGGCCCCGTGACAATTGGAGTTTTCAAAATTTTTGGTGTAATTGGACCAAGAATTATCAATAAGCCTTCATTACCAGACATCTTCAGCTGATCATTGCAGTCTGGGACTATAGTAAAGCATCCAGAGAACTTCACCAGAGGTCACAGTGGGCAGAGGGGTCCGTCTGTAACTATGGGTTGTCTGTAAGTCGGGTGTACTTAAGTAGGGGACCGCCTGTATACAAAATCGCCGACCAGTTATGACATCATCTAATAGGTGTGGCCAAAGGGTTCAGTTAGGTATATGCAGGGGCAATCTTATGTAAGGGTAAAGCTGAAGGCAGATACTAAAGCAAACAAGGCACAGCACTCCAATGGCGTACATGACAACCCCTCCTGTACACCATAACACAGCACATTGCAAGTGTCATGAGACTTAGTAGTGCCAATAAAATTATTGAGGTCAGTCTAAAAATTAGACTATAGCAGGTCACCACTCTCTGGGATTATCCTCTACTATTACCCATTCAAACACTAGTGTAACAACTGCAGATCTACATAAAAATGCACTGTGTGAACTGTGTCAAAGCGGGGGACGGGAACATTGTTTTATACATAAATATTTTTCAGTTATTGCCCAACACTGTCCTAGTGCCCCCATATCTTACGTTTATTTTCCAATTCTTATATCATGCACTATTTTTCTTAGTTCTTCTTTGATGGTTACATGGGGAAGTATCGGACAATATGTTGAAACAAGGTACATTATAGATCAATGACTAAAACTTGTAAGTTATAAATTATTAATTGTTGCATGTGAGAGTGGTGCCTCCCTTCAACCCTGCTTTACCTGTTTTAGGCTACTGTGTATTTTCCCACAGATTGAAAGCTATGTCTTTTACCATATGAACTCCCATAAAAAATTTTAAGTGAACTCTTATTAACAATAATAACATAATAATAATCTTTATTTATATAGCACCATCACGAGAAGTATAACTGCTTGTACAATCGTGGATTTTTATAAGGCAATGGAATAAAAAAAAATGGAACAAATTACAATGCTGCTACTTGAACCAGCCATCAGTTTCTATCTTATAAACAAAGTCCAAAGTCAGTGGGACTGCAGAAAAGCATTTTCCGGATAACAAACAGGGGCAGTACCCAGAATTGGTTAATAAAGAGTTAAAGTTGCATGCAGTTAGAGAGTGTGAGTCGCTGCCTAAATAAATGGGTTTTAAACATTTGAAGCTTTCGGGGTTGCATATTAGTCTGATAGTCAGCGGTAGGACATTACAGAGAAATGGTGCAGCTCTAGAGAAATCCTGGAGACGTGAGTGGGAGGTTTGAATTAAGGAAGAGAATAATCTAAGATCACTGGCGGATTAAAGAGCACAGGTTGGACGATAAAGTGAGATAAGAGAGGAGAGGTGATGGGTGCAGCATTATGAAGAGCTTTGTGGATGAGGGTTATTAATTTAAACTGTATTTGGAAGGAGTCAGACAACTAGTGCAACGACTGGCATAGACTGGAGGCATCCGTGTAGCATTTGGCCGTGTAGCATCAAGCCTGTCTGCTGCATTGAGAATGGATTGTAGAGAAGAGAGTTTAGTAAGTGGAAGACCGTTTAATAGGAAGTTACAGTAGTCTAGGTGAGAGTTAATCAGAGTAACAGTTAATTTTTTAGATGTTTCAATTGTATGAAATGGTTGGATGCTAGAAATGTTTTTAAGGTGCATACATCAAGAGTGAGCAACAGATTGAATACGCGGTGCAAAGGAGAGGTTGAAGTCGATACTTTACTGAAACTTCTGAATATACATAGGGAAGGTAGGGAATGGACGTTTGCGGATGGGGTATTTATTGCTATTTCCCTTTACTATTGCCGGCGTAAGAGAACATTGCATTGCAAATAGTAACTTAAAAAATAACTTCTTTTTTAAATTCTCTTTCTGCTATCAGAAAAAAGTACAGTGCCTGCAATCCAAGTAAATATCCCCTGTAGTAGGCGTTCTGTCTAACATCTGTATAGGGTGTTAACAGTTACCATGAACATATAGTCTGATCTAGAGAAACTGTTTCAGAGAACGAGGACATTACTAAATTTATATAATAATTTGAGGATAAAGATTCAGTATAACTTACCCTATGTCATATGTTAAAGAGTTAAGGAGGGGATCCTTTCAATGATTGGAAAATATGTGTCTACACACAGTCATTCAGGGGAAAGTTTTCTTTAATAATTAATTATTTCATGAAGTGATATATTCATAATTATACATTGATAAGAGATTCTTAAGTTATTAATTATTTTATAGTAATTCAGTAGTGCTGTACATCAAAATTAGGGGTTCACATATGACATAAAGATGAGAACAAATAATTACAAAGATACTAAACTAGACTAAACTGGAAGGGGAAGGCGGACCGTGCTTGTGAGGGTCAACAATCAAAATGAGAGGAGATGCTAGATAGAAAATAGATATAAATCCTTAGCTTTACCTGCACCATACCATGCCCTGCAGTTACACACAGGGATTCCCTTTAACCAGAGAAAATATATGTGCACGGTTATCAATAGTTTCAGATGTGTTAAGCTGCATGAGTTAAATTTTATTAAAATTATGGCTGACACACTTGGCAGTGAAGAAGAAACAAGACAATGGGTTAATATGATATTATATGATTTTGTAATACATAATAATGCCCTTTCAGCTGTGTCTTTGTTCTGAAAGCTTTTGTTCTACGGATCCTCTTTGTGTTGTTCTATTCATTGAAATGTGCAGACCTGAGAGCCAGCAGCCTAATGGAACAGGTGTCTGTCCTGTCTTACATATTTTGCTAAGTATAATTATAATAGAAATATAAACATAAAGGATTTTTTTTTTGCTATACTGTCCCTAGAAACCCTGGGAATAAGTTTCCTGTATGAAAAGATAGGGGCCAGTAGCCAAAAGTTAATCTAAAATGCTGCCACGTGAAGCTTGGCGCACATGACTGAACCCATCCTCAAAACATGTTGTGCAGGCATTGTGTTGTGCGTGGGTGCATTGAGCATATTATGGCTTGATATTATGGTTTCTTCATCAGCTCGTAAAATGACATATATTTATATATGCTGAATCATTACTGTATGTACAGATTCATGGCAATGGTGTATTGTATTATAAGTCTTCTATGTTCTCAATTCTATTCCATTAAGTGTGCAACATTTTACATCATAAGGATGTAGTTATATATTATATATTTTTCTCGTTGTAATTGTCTGCTGATGTAGCTGTATAAATGGTTATTTTTGTAGCATATGTTATACCATTGGAGGAAGAAGTAAGTAAACCCCTTTGGAACTGCACGGATACATTCATTGATTACTTTAAAAAAATGCAAAGTGAACTAATAACTAGAGATGAGCGAACATGCTCGTCCGAGCTTGATGCTCGGTCGAGCATTAGGGTACTCGAAACTGCTTCGGTATCGGACCGAATACTCGCCCGCTCGATAAAAATGGCAGCTTTTTTCCGCGCCGTTTTTGGCTTTTTGGCGCCAGAAACAGAGCCCAATCCCACAAGCCAGGGACTCTGCACTCCACCCAGCATGACTTGTACCCTTACACTCGATAGCAGTGGGTTGGCTGCCAGATCAAAATGTGACCCGGCGGGATAGACATAGCCGCATGGCCCGCGTCTGCTCAAGGAATCAATTCTTATCTCTGGATGCCGCTATAGGAGAAGAGCTGCTGCAGCTTCTAAGGGAAGGCGCTTATGTGTTAGCTATTAGCTTTACTTGTATGGGCAGGATGAATTCTCAAAGTACACCAACAGCCTTCTCTTAGGTCTACAAAAACGTTCTACTTTTTTTTATTTTAATTGCATCTTTTATAACCATTTGTGGATGCAGGATAGAGGGGGAAGCAGGGGGACTTGCTACCCAGTTTGTTTTTGCTCTTAGATGGCACACCATAGTCCATAGCCAGACCGAAGTGAGGAAAATTCAGTAGTGGGTTGGGATTTCTATTACGTCTAATAAAACTCAGTGTCAGTCTCTCATCTGGCCTAGTAGTGTGCTTCCGTCTTGATACTATTGGCTAGAAATACGCCCTGGAGAATACAAACCCAAAGCTTCTTAACAGAAGCCTACAGTAGCGTTCTATATATATTGATTTCGGATGTTGATCTGCTGTTGCTTTTAGTTTTCTGCAGTGCTGTACTTGCCAATTCGAGCAATTTGTAGTGTTGAACTTGCGACCGGCTGTTTCTTGCGCTTAGTGGCGCACAATCATGCGCAAAGGCTGAAGTGGCACAATTCAGTAGGGGTTTGGGATTTCATTAGAAGGGCATAACTCAGTGTCCATCTCATCGCATAGTACTGTGCTTCCTTGAATCATTGGCTAGAAAATAGCCATAGGAGAAGTACAAACAGCTGGTCTTGAAGCCTAACGTAGCGTATCTAGTATATTTGATTGCCTGGTTGATCTGCTATTGGTGGCGTGTTCGTTCTCTTGCGTGCATGTACTTGGCCAATTCTGACAAGTGTGTGGTAAGTGCCAAGACTAGAGAGAAAACCAAATCGGAGCTGTGGTTCATAAAAGCGCTGTAGTAGCGCACATGATGCCTAGCAACGCTGAAGGTGGCCAAATTACGGTGGAAGGTGGATTTCTATTAGGCAATAACTCAGTGTCATCTCATCTGCATAGTACTTGTGCTTTCCTTTGAACTTGGCTATAAAATAGCCATAGGAGAATACAAACAGCTTCTTGACCTACAGTAGCGTTTTCATATATTTGATTTCTGGTTGATCTGCTGGTGTGCTGTAGTTTCTTCGCAGTGCATGTACTTGCCAATTCTGAGCAATTTGTAGTGAGGACTTGCGACGCTGTGTTCTGCGCTTTGGGCGCACATATGCCATAGCAAGGCCGAAGTGGCAAAATTCAGTAGGGTTGGATTTCTATTAGGCAATAACCAGTGTCATCTCATCTGGCATAGTACTGTGCTTCCTTTGATACCTTGGCTAGAAAATAGCCATAGGAGAATACAAACAGCTCTTGAAGCCTACAGTAGACGTTCTATATATTTGATTTCTGGTTGATCTGTGGTGGCTGTAGTTTCTGCAGTGCATGTACTTGCCAATTCTGAGCAATTTTGTAGTGGACTTTGCGCCCGCTGTGGTTCTGCGCTTAGTGGCGCACATATCCATAGCAAAGGCTGAAGTGGCAAAATCGTAGGGGTTGGATTTCTATTAGGCAATAACTCAGTGTCATCTCATCTGGCATAGTAACTGTGCTTCCTTGATACTTGGCAGAAAATAGCCATAGGATAATACAAACAGCTTCTTAACCTACAGTAGCGTTCTTATATTTTGATTCTGGTTGATCGCTGTGGGTCAGTTTTCTGCAGTGCATGTACTTGCCCAATTCTGAGCAATTTGTAGTGAGACTTGCGACCGCTGTGTTCTGCGCTTAGTGGCGCACATATCCATAGCAAAGGCGAAGTGGCAAATAAGTAGGGTTGGATTTCTATTAGGCATAACTCAGGTCATCCTCATCTGGCATAGTACTGTGCTTCCTTTGATACTTGGCTAAAAATAGCCATGGAGAATCACAGCTTCTTGAAGCCTACAGTAGCGTTCTATATCTTTGATTTCTGTTGATCTGCTTGGTGGCTGTAGTTCTTCTGCAGTGCATGTATCTTGCCAATTCTGAGCAATTTGTAGTGGAGACTTGCGACGCGCTGGTTCGCGGCTTAGTGGCGCAATATATCCATAGCAAAGGCCGAAGTGGCAAAATTCAGTAGGGTTTGGATTTCATATTGGCATAACTCAGTGTCATCTCATCTGGCGATAGTACAGTGCTTCCTTTGATACTTGGCTAGAAATAGCCATAGGAGATACAAAGCTTCTTGAAGCCTACAGTAGCTTTCTATATATTTGATTTCTGGTTGATCTGCTGGTGGCTGTAGTTCCTGCAGTCATGTACTTGCCATTTCTGTAGCATTTGATAGTGTGACTCTTGCACCGCTGTTTCTGCGCTTAGTGGCGCAACAATCCATAGCAAAGGCCGAAGTGGCCAAAATTCAGTAGGGTTGGATTTCATTAGGGCAATAACTCAGTGTCATCTCATCCGGCATAGTACTGGTCTTCCTTTGATACTTGCTAGAAAATACCATAGGAGAATACAAACATGCTTCTTGATCTTGAAGCCTACAGTAGCGTTCTATAATATTTATTTCTGGTTGATCTGCTGGTGGCTGTAGTTTCTGCAGTGCATGTACGTTGCCAATTCTGAGCAATTTGTAGTGGGACTTGCGACCGCGTGTTCTGCGCTTAGTGCGCACATATCCATAGCAAAGGCCGAGTGGCAAATTCATAGGGTTTGGATTTCTTGTAGGCAATAACTCAGTGTCATCTCACTGCATAGTTACTGGTGGCTTACCTTTGATACTTGCTAGAAAAGTAGCCATAGCAATAGGATCACATTGTTTGGGTTTTAAAAAACTCAAAAAAACAAAAACACAAAAAAAAAAAAAAACACACAACAAAAACAAAAGTAAAAAAAAAAAAAGTTATACTCTCATTTAAAAAATGTTTTACCACGAGTAGGCTAGGGGTAGAAGGACGAGGCGGACTTGTGGGCGTCCAACTACTGCAGGGTCAGAGGCCGTGGTCTCCTGGGCGGTGAGACACCCACCTGCTGATGAGGGGAGCAGGGGACGCCTCAGCGACACTCCCTAGTTCATTGTCTGAATGTTACACTGGGACTCGAGTGGGTAGAGCAACTGTTTGAGGGGCCAACCAGTAGCAACAGGTTGATGTCGGTGGATTGCATACAAGTACTTCGAGCAATTTGTCAGCCACCATCAGTCTTCCCCGTCCCCCATTCACCGAACTCTGCCACTTCCCTCCAGCTGCCTGCACCAGCCTTCCTCCCCCCCAGTCTGCCACCTCCCGGGAAAATTTGGCATTTGGGAAAAAACCCGCATACTGACTGAGGAACTGTTTTTCTGGAACCCTTCCCACAGTCCACAAGCCACTTGTCCTGTGCTTGCTGAGGTCATTGATTTTTCCGATGCCCAGTGTTTTCCACCCAGTCACAGTGCTGTGGGTTATAGCCTTCTTGACTAGTGGAAGTGTGTAAAGAGTGTCCGACGAGAGAGACACGGTTGTCAGACTTGGGGAAGTTGTTGTCGAGGCCAGTAAGTCCGAGGGGGAGCACGAGACTGGGGAGTGGAGGATTATGAGGTGACCCCAGCAAAGCTGGGTTGAGAGGCCCGGGTGAACACAGTGACTATCTGAGACGGAGGAGATTCCTCGTCCCTGTAACGGATTGGAAGAGGCAGTGGTGGGGCCAGACGGAGAGGCGGGCCAGAGCTGGTGCATCAGCGCCGCTGTCAACTGAGTGACGCTCCCGTGGGGTGAGGGCCTTGCGCGAGGCTGATCTTCAACGAAGTTAGTGGAGGTTCTTATAAGAGACCCAACCGGATTACCAGAAACTAAGACTTGGTGTGGCACATTTTGCCAAACCACGCCAGCAGTTGTCCACCTCAGCTGGAATTACCACCAGCTATCTTACGACGCAACAAGGCACGTCATGAATAATGCCTAGCACGCACTCCACTCAAGGGCACACCCCGTTAACCTCCGCACATTCACAACCGACTCATCTTCACCCATGTTCCAGCTGCGTAGTCGCCCATGCCCAAGGACCCTGCCACAAAAACCCCTGTCGCCTCCCGTCCTCCACACATCCACCAGCGTGTCATCGCTCTCCCATACCCCAACGCTGGAGCGTAACGCAATATCTGGGACAACACCCACGCCTGCACCTGCCCAAGCCTTATGTGGCACATCTCCAGATTGCTTACTGGAGTGCTGCCCCTATGAGCATGAGTAGAGACCGGAGGGCCTTTTCGCCAACTCAAATGCGCGGACCGCCCGCTCGTGTATTCTCCCAGCCGTCCACTCTTTTCCTGCGATGTGCAGTACCCCTCAGCCAACTGCCCAGCCGCACGTTCAGACAACATCATCCATGGCCGTCTGACCGAACCCGTTTCTGACAAGGTCCACCTGTACCACGGACACGTGGACGAGTGCTGGCCGGGCAGGGCTCACTATAGGTATCCTACGGCACATTGGTTACTTGGTGGTAGGTGGGGACCGAGTTCTGACCCTGGGGCTGCTGCATAACTCCTTGCCGTACGCCGCAGGATTTGCGGGCCTAGCCTCGGTCAGGTGTTTACAGGCCTACTAGCTCCCCCCCCCTTCCCACCTCCTTCCAGTGCACGCGATCAGTCGTTCAGCACATAAACAGGCCGTCGTAACAAGCAGCTGCACTGCTAGCTAAAAAGCGCAACAGAAGGACCCAACATATAAAAACAGGCCGCACCAAACGGGCATGAAGAGGCAGAGTCAAAAACGGCGAGAAGAGGGCTAGGAGGAGAAAGAGAGCCCTCCTTTCCAAAAATAGGCACGCGACATCAAAACAAGCCGGCGAATGCGTTGAAGTGGTGTCACACGCCGGGTGTGGGACCTTGGGTGGCCTGACTCGGCAGACGAGGCCACATAAAAGGCCAGCCTGAAGCCAACCGGCGATAGTAAAGTAAAAACGGAAAAGAGGAAAAAATCCTGCAAAGAGAGGAACAGGATAGAAAAATCAGAAACAGGCGGCAAACCAAGACCGAAGACTACCGCTCCCTGCCTCTAACATTTTGCACTAACGAATTCGCGAATCCTAACTCGAGGTGCTCTGCGGTAATCACTGCTGTGTCAACTGTCGTGGATGCAGAGCCCCCAGCTTCCAGGTCACCGGAAGGCATGATCTGGCTGCACGCGCTCCTCCAAGCCGGGTTGTACACGGCCTACGTGGCCTCTGTCAAACCTCGCAGAATCTGACCATGCCATACTGCCCAGTTTAATAATCTAAGCGCACCCAACATACCCAATGTCTGATTGCTACGAATTCGCAGATCGTTCAAAATGATCCGCAGATATTCATGCACAGCTCTAGGGCGCGCGAAACTACATCACTGGTCAACGATGTTTTAAACACGCACTGGAATTCCATGACTGTATCCAGAGTTTACCAGCAGCGCAAGCTGATTGTGAGACTGCCCAGATGTCAACTTCCAACCAAACTGTGTGATCAGTCAGTCGACTTCCGCAAAGTCTACAACGGAGTAGGACGTGGATGTCTATATCTGTATGTGCTGATACACTCTTGAGGATCACCAGTGGTCATCGATGCCGCCATCAATACAGCTCACCTCCCATCGCTGCTTTGGCCTGTTTGAAAAACTCTCTGGTCAGCATGAAGTCGAAGCTTTTGCGCTCGTCACAAGAGACGGGGAAGAATATTCCCTTTTGATAGCCAAAGCACCCCTTAGGGTCTGTTTTCTCAGAGCATACGGAGAGGGGGAGTGGGATATGAGGAGAAGAGGGTGAGAATGTTGGCGAGATCCAGAAGGGACCATGTGGAGTCCTTCCTGTTTGCGTGTATGAGCAGAAGGAAGAGGCGTTGGGCGATGGAGGGAGAGGAGGAGATGGACATCAGGCCAGTGAGAGGGAGTGAATTCTTACCGCGTTGTACTCTGGCGCATATGGCAGATTTCATGCTAGGCTTCGCCTATCCCGTGACCCTCGGTTCAAAAGAGATTTATTCGCAGCACCGATAACTGGGTGTTCACTCTCCCTGTGACCACGTACAAGCAAAATCTTCCCACTCTCATCCCTGGAGAGGAAATAGTGTGAGAATGCATGAATACCAGCAGGCCCTGTGCCACAAGCTGAAACATATTTCCCTTCTGACCCAGCGCAGCTGCAGAGTGCGTAGTTCTGCGGGACAAGTAGCGAGGGAAGTATGCGAGCAAGCAGCTTGTCCCAGCACTGGCAAGGGTACGCTTTACAAGGCTTTTTGCCAGCTTTATGTCACCCCAGCAAGACACTGTCACCTGTCCTCAGTCTCGGCAGAGTAGGGCTGATCTTTACAGAAAGAATGGTGAGGGAGTACGTAAGCTGACCATAACCATCGTCCTAAATGATCACACAGCTCCCTACAAGGCTACTGGGTTTTCAAAGCTGGACATGGAAACGGTAGCGCCGAACTGGTCTCTAACGCCTTGGGTTCTTGCCTGCCCTTGCCGCTAGCGTCTTTTCCGATGCGGGTTTTCAGTGCAGCTGGTGGCATCTCCACCGATAAGCGTACACGCCTGTCGACTGACAAGCGCTGACAGGCTGACGCTTATCAAGATGATAAGCATGGATTTCTCCTAATTTCCAATCTCCAGCAGGTGAAGGAAGCCAACCCTGATAATTTTATCCACTCCTCTCCTCATTTTCCGTCCTTCTCCTGCTCTTGTACAGTAAGCAGAGGAAACTGCTTATTTTTTGACAGGCCCCTGGCTCTACCTATAGTACTTTAGCATTAATTTTTCTGGAGGGCCACCACCGGTCCTCTGTTTGAAACAATTTTTGTGAGTGCCACATCACAGGCCTCAATCTATTCCATTTTTCTGGAGGCGCCACCTACCCGGTCCTCTGTTTTTAAAAAATTTTTGGGACTCGCCACATACCAGGCACCATATCTATTCCATTTTTACTGCGGCCCACCTACCGCTCCTCTGGTTTGAACAATTTTTGGGACTGCCCACATACAGGCACTCAATCTATTCCATTTTACTGCAGGGCCACCTACCTGCTCCTCTGGTTTGAACAATTTTTTGGACTGCCACATAACAGGCCCCAAGCTCCTCAATCTTTTCATTTTCTGATGCCACTACCTGCTCCTCTGGTTTGAACATTTTTTGGGACTGCCACATACAGGCACTCATCTATTCCATTTTCTGCAGGGCACCTACTGCTCCTCTGGTTTGAACACTTTTTTGGGGATGCCACATACAGGCCACTCAATCTATTCCATTTACTGGAGGCCACCTACTGCTCCCTCTGGTTTGAAAACAATTTTTGGGACAGCCACTACAGGCACTCAATCTATTCCATTTACTGCAGGGCACCTACCTGCTCCTCTGGTTTGAACAATTTTTTGGGACTGCCACATACATGCACTCAATCTATTCCATTTTACTGCAGGGCCCCTACCTGCTCCTCTGGTTTGAACATTTTTGGACTGCCCATACAGCACTCATCTATTCCATTTAACTGCAAGGGCCACCTACCTGCTCCTCTGGTTTTGAACATTTTGGGGACTGCCACATACAGGCACTCAATCTATTCCATTTTACTGGCATGCCACTACCTGCTCTCTGGTTTGAACAATTTTGGGACTGCCACCTACAGGCACTCATCTATTCCATTTACTACTGAGGGCCACCACCTATGCTCCTCTGGTTTGAAACATTTTGGGACTGCCACATACAGGCACTTCCATCTATCCCATTTTCTGGAGGGCCACCTACGTCTCCTCTAGGTTGAAATGTTGGGACTGCCACAACAGGCACTTCCAAATTAATTGTCTCCATACGCCTCCATTGTCTCATAACAAGTCGTCCATTAGCTGCCTCCATACATCGTCCCTTCAAACGGGTGTTCAGCAAAAGTTGGTGTTTTCATGGATTCCACATCAAAGTTGTTAACTTTGTCGCACCCTGCTGTGTAACTCCCCAAAATATACTGGCAACTTTTAACCATTTAGGGATATTATTTCAGCGCTTCTTGCGCAGCTGTTTACATTCCCCTCACGCCGGCATATCCTAACTTATAAGAACCTCTTACACTTGATCTCATACAAAAGGTTCTAGAAGTGCTGTTTGGGGGATAGCCCTAGAGACAGTGCTTGGATGTGGCAAGCTCGCCTGGCAGCGAACGCCAGCTCATGCGCATCATGCGCTTCTGCGCATCTGTTTACATTCCCCTCACCCGCCATATCCCAAACTTAAGAACGCTACTACACTTAACTTGGTGAGGCTGGGACCAGTCTGACCCTGGGGCTGGTCATATACTGTCCGACGCAGAAAGCGGGCACCTACCCTGGTCCAGTCTCAAAGCCTACTATACCTCCTCCCACCCCTCCTCCACCTCCTCCTCCTCCTCCGAATTACCATCCGTGGCCATGCGCCATCAGTCGGTAGCTCTAGGCCCAGCAGCAGCCGTCGCTAAGTCACAGCAGGCTTGCTGAAACTGCTGAGTCCAGGCGATAAAAGGCAACCGCCAAGAGCTATTACAGGGCATTCCACATCAAGTTGTTAACTTTGTCGGCCACCCCTGCTGTGTAATCCCAAAATACTTGCAACTTTTACCATTTAGGGATATATTTCACGCTTCTCGCATCTGTTTACATTCCCCTCACCCGGCATTCCCTACTTATAAGAACGCTACTCTACACTTGATCTTATACAAAAGGTTCTTAAAGTGGCTGTTTGGGGATACCTAGAACAGGGGCTTGGATTGGCGAAAGCTCGCCTGGCAGCGAGCGCAGCTCCATGCCAGATCCACACATAGTTTTAACTGCAGCACCTTTAATCTACTACTAGTTCACTGCCTCCATACTCGTCCCTTATCAACGAGCTGTGTCAGGCAGAATTTTGGGTTGTTTCATGCTTCCATGTTAACTTTGTCGCACCCCACTGCTGTGTATCCACAAAATTACTGCTCAAACTTTATCATGTACCGATATTATGTGAGCGCTTCTTGCTCACCTCCTTTGGTTCCTCTCTGCCACCCATTGGTTTTGAAGCCTGTCCATTTAGGGTTATGTCGCATGACACTCTCTAGCCTGCTGCCGCTGCCTCGCATGCCGTCCCCTATAGTGTCAGGTCAATTTTTTGATGTGTTAGATGCTATCTAGCTTCATTCTGTCACTCGTCATGGCCTGGTGGTTGCCATATTGGCATAGTCTGGTTGATTATCAGCCTCAGAGGCTTCCATGCTGCTATCGGGACAGTCGCTGTTTTCCTGTCCATTTCCCGTGGTGTTTCCATCCTTTCTGAGGTTCCCAGTGTTTGTGGCCAAGCTTTTCCCTGTGCAGAGCCTCTGGTCCCCTTGAAAAATGCTCGAGTTCTCCCATTGACTTCAATGGGGTTCGTTATTCGAGACGGCCCTCGAGCATCGGGAAAGTTCGTCTCGAATACGAGTACCCGAGCATTTTAGTGTTCGCTCATCTCACTAATACACATAAACATCTGTATTCTTATGTTATGTGCAGTGAAAAAAGTAGGTGAATCAAAAACTTTAATAGCCTTCAATTCTTCTTTACCAACAAGCGTCACATCGTTCCAAAAAATTCCTCTAGCTTGAAATGAGATTTTCCCAGTGTTGAAGAAGGACCATTCTGCTCTGTGTTTCAGTTCACTAATATTTTTAGGATGCCATGCATATATAGACCTCTTAAGGCTACGTCACAGCATCTCAATAGAGATTTTGGTTTGACCATTCCCCTTTACGGTCCTTTCAGTTTTTTTTTTGCTTTTGTTCATTGTTGCAGCAATGCCCCCGCAGCTTAAGGTCTGGGACTTTTTATATAGAATAGTTTAATATGCCTTAAAAATAATTGTTTCATCACTGCTCACAAGGCACGCATGCGGAACCACAGATAGAACAATGCTGGAATGTAACGCACAGAAGAGAACACCTGAGCTGTAGTAGTGGCTACTGGGGAAGTAAATTTTGCATTTACTGGAAGTGGGGTGCAGCCTAGTGAATGATCTAAATAAAAGCAGCCGAAGGAGTTAGGAGAAGATTACTCATGAGTTGAACAGTAGTAATCTGCACATGGTGTGGGCCATTGAATTATATGAAAAAGTTTTCTATAAGCCCTCCATTCATCCCAGTTGCAGTTTTAAGGGTCTGCATATACAAGGCTTCTTCTATCAGACTGCATTTAGGACTATTATCTATTATCCAGTGATGCAATGTTCTTTTTCGCCACCATCATAACAACATGGGCAATTTGAGGCAGGCTCTCTTATTTTAAAATACATTTTTCACTGTTTTTTCATTGCAGCCAATTAGTCAGATCAAAAAAGTTCTATTTTTGCTCATTAATGTACTTTCTGCACCCCATTTTGACAGAAAAAACTGAAATGTAGATATTTTTTGCTAATTTATTAAACAAGTAAAAATGAAATATCACAGGGTCATAAGTATTCAGACCCTTTGCTCAGAATTGAGTAGAAGCACCTTTTGAGCTAGTACAGCTATGAGTCTTCTTGGGAATTATGCAACAAGTTTTTCACAGCGGGATTTGAGGATCTTCTGCCTTTCTTCCTTACAGATCCCTACGTTTTTTCCTCAGGTTGGATGGTGAACGTTGGTGGACAAACATTTTCAAGTCTCTCTAGAGATTCTCATTTGGGTTTAGATCAGGGCTCTGGCTGGGCCAGTCAAGAATTGTCACATAGCTATTCTGAATCCACTGCTTTGTTATTTCAGTTGTGAGCATTTTTGCATGTTTACCATGCATTTGGCTGGTTTTAATGTTTATCTTCATTCATAGTGTAGGCAGTAGTGAAACAGATTAAAACCAGCTAAATGCATGTGTTTAAAAACGCATGCATTTTCAGTCCGTTTAAAAATGGACCAAGAGCGCACTGTGTGACAGCAGCCTCAGGGTTATTGTCTCGTTGAAAGGTGAACCTTTGGTCCTGTCTGAAGTCCGGAGCACTTTGGAAGAGGTTTCATTCAGGATAATTATGTACTTGGTTGCATTCATCTTTCTTTCTATTGCTACCAGTCGTCCTGTGCCTGCAGCTGAAAAACTTGTTTTTTTTTGCAAACTGTATGCGGACATTCATAAGTGAATAAGCGAAGCCTCAAGGGCTTCCGTTGGCACTCTCACTCTGCCATAAAGCCTTGACTGGTGGAGGGCTGAAATGATAACGACTTTGAAGAACTTTCTCCCATCTCCCCACTACATCTCTGGAGCTCAGCCACTGTTGTCATGGGGTTGTTATTTACTTATCTCACCAAGGCTCTTCTCCCACAATTGCATAGTTAGGCTGGACTCTTGCAAGTCGAGCAAGAGTTGTCCAAAACTTCTTCCATTTAGGGATTATGGAAGCCACTGTGCTCTAAGGAACCTTGAGTGCTGCAGAAATTTTTACATAACCTTTTTCAGATCTGTGCCTTGCCACAATTCTGTCTCTGAGTTTCTTTAGAGCAGTTTCGGCGCAGTTATTTAGATCTCATGATTCTCATGTGCTCTGACATCCACTGTGAGCCGTGAGGTCTTATATAGACAGGTGTGTGCCTTTCCTAATCAAGTCCAATCAGTTTAATTAAACACAGCTGGACTCCAATGGAGGAACAGAACCATCTCAAGGAGGATCAGAAGGAAATGGACAGCATGTTTGTTAAATATGAGTGTCAGAGCAAGGAGTTTTAATACTTATGACATTTCATTACATACTTTTTGCACCCACTGTATCTTATTGTCTACCTTCCTGATGACACAGATATTGCCAATGGTCTCATTGAATTTCTAACATAATTAATTCATTACTTTAGTCAAAAAGCCACAAATGTAAATTAATCTTAATAGTTGAACATATTTATTAAAGGAAATCTACCATCACTATCCAGCTTGACACTTACTCATAGATCCAGGCACCATGACTGTGGTAATCATCTTACATTGTTATCCATGGCTTCCTTCCTTCTATAATTAACTGTTACAATTATGCTAATGAGTCTGAAGGTCTCCAAGGGGTGTTACTAGTACCCTCCATGCTGCAGATTCAAAGGCCGTCACAGTGTGCAGGCAGAATTTCCTCCTCTAATCGTGTGTTGAAACTTTCTCTGCTGTAGTGAGATTACATCAGGAAGAGGAAGGGGTGAACTGATGAGGGAGCAGAGGGCAAAGGGGAGACAGTCTTACAGCCTGTGAAGCTACAGCACAGAGGAGCTCTGGAAACTCCCACCAGAGCCCTCCTGGCTCATTAGTATAACTTTCAAAGTATATTTTAGAAGGAAGGAGGCCATAGACAACAAATATAAGAAGTTTACCACAGTCATGGTGCTTGGATTCATGAGTAAGTAATCCCTGGTTCATCATGATGGATTTTGATGTCAGATTTCCTTTAAAAGCTGTTGTTCTTGCAGGAAAATTATGAAGTAATAGCTTCTAACACAGTCTGCCAATATTTTACTCAACAGCACAGGTCAATCATCTTGCGAAAACTTGTACTGACATGTTGATTTATGTCCTGCCACCTATTGTTTTGGTAGTGCATCTGTTAAGGCATTAATTAATATTTGGGTTTTATAGTAAATATGTTTTGAATAATAAGATGAGAGGTAAGATGGCTTGAGAGCATAAATAGTTCTGAATGTGAAAAGCACTAGCAGTGATTTTTAAATATGGGTTCCAATCTATCTCCTGAAAGGGGTTGTTGGGCAGAAAGTGCTGCCATATTATCATTTTTTCTAAGATAATATTTTTTTTAAATGTTGTCATTAACAGGGCTCTTAAGGTCACCAGTGGGAAAGCTTAGGAAAAAGTCACCTACAAGTAATTGCAAACTGCTTCTAAGTCTGTAATTTTGTATAATATGTGTAATATATTCTATAAATTGCGTGATAGAGGATTTGAACTCAAAAGACACAACAAATACATGGTATTAACCAAGCAACAAAAATGACTAAGGATAAACAAGTACAGAACAAGTACAAAAGGGTTAATAGAATAGCTGGCTGTAGGAAAAAGAAAACAATCATATAAAATGAAAAATGAACAAGACTAAACTGGTTGACAAAACAAAGTAATATGAGGTAAACTCAACTGTCTCCTTCTTAAGGAGCTCTCTGACAAGAGGGGATAAAAGATTAAATACGGCTATTGAGCCAATGACAGACAGTTTTCAGCAAGTCTATAGAATGCATTTTTATTATGCAACATGTAAATGTATCTTTTTATTGCAATTGTAAAACTGTCAAAGGTATCATAGTGGTTCCAAGTGCTTTAGAATTAGAGAACTTCTCATCCACAACTGAGACAGGGGCTGAGGTAGATGTGACTTCCAGGCTTTCTTTAAAATCTTCATTTAAATGCAACATAGAATTTATTGTATCCTATTTATGTTTTACTAATTACCATATATACTCGAGTATAAGCCGACCCGAGTATAAGCCGAGACCCCTAATTTTACCACCAAAAACTGGGAAAACCTATTGACTCAAGTATAAGCCGAGGGTGGGAAATGCATTGGTCACAGACCCCCCCAGTATGTAGCCAGCCTGCCCCCAGTAGTATACAGCCTGCCCCCAGTAGTATACAGCCTGCCCCCAGTAGTATACAGCCAGTCCCCAGTAGTATACAGCCTGCCCCCAGTAGTATACAGCACTGCCCCCAGTAGTATACAGCACTGCCCCAGTAGAATAGACCATGCCCGGCATTAAAAAAAAAAAAAAAACTTATATCCTCACCCTCCGGTGGCCCGACGTGCAGCGCTGCTCCCCCGATGCGCGGGTCCTCTTCTGGCTTCCGCGCCCGTCTTCTGTCTTCTCTAACTTCGTGCTGGGTGCCGCCATTGTTCTCCCCCGGATGGCGCCTAGTATGATGCGCCGCTGCTGACGTCATATTAGGCGCTGCCTGGGAGAAAAACATGGCGGTGCCCAGCATGAAGTTAGAGAACACAGAAGAAGGGCGCGGAAGCCAGAAGAGGACCCGCGCGGACATCGGGGGAGCAGCGCTGCACGTCGGGGACACCGGAGAGTGAGTATATAAGTTTATTAGTTTTTAAATAATTTTTAAGTATATAAGTATGTGTATTGACTCGTGTATAAGCCGAGGGGACGTTTTTCAGCACATTTTTTGTGATATTTTTGTGATATACGGTATCATTAATTGTGAAGGGAATAAAATTAATTTCTAATGTTATTTGTAGTAGTAGAAAGTGAACTATTGATGCTCGAAAAGGGTTCACAATGTGATACCTTCCAGTGACATACTGAAAAGTGATATCAATGAAAAAGCAGACAATGATCTATAAAGTTAAAGTCTCATATCAAATAGATAAAATATCAACAAATTAAAAATATGCATGATGGCCAAACATTTGTGGACACCTGGTTGTCACTTTTTTTGGAATAACGCTGTATATTTATTAGAATATGTCTATGGTCAAAAGTTCATTTTTCCAATTATACAGCTCACCATGGGCCAAAACCTAACACTGCTAGTTTTCAAGAAACAGTATAATACAGGATCTGGATATGGACAGGTGACACAGACAAGACAGTGGGCCCTGAAACTAAACCCCTTGGTAGTTGTTGCCTCACCTACTCTAAGCAGCAGGAACCAAGCATGCACAGGTTTTCTTATGTTCTTCAAATCTAGCGGAAACCCCTCCCCCTACATTTTTAAAAGAAAACACATTTGCTTATACAGCAGCATATTTTAAGAGCTTTAACCTTTTATTTCTCAATCAAACCCATTATTGGGGCTATTTTATTGTGGGTAAGATTACTGGTACTATTGAAACTATTTTGGGTACATCCCACTTTTTTGATGGCTTTGGAAGAACTAAAATGTCAATTTTGAAAGTTTATTTTATTATTTTATACCCTTCAAAGTACATATGATAATTTAATATCTGCTTGGCCAAGGTCAAACGACAGTACCCATTTTGTGTTTTTTTTTTTTAATTATGTAATCTTTTTAGACAATCTAAAGTTACTTATTGGGAAACGGTGACAGGAAATGCTGCTGGCAGGTTCTCTTTAATAATACATTGTATACACAAACAACAGCTACTCACCTTTGCTCCTCTTCATAATGATCCAGGTGGTGTTCTTCTTTAATGTTGAGACACCTGGATCACCTAGAAAAGAAACTTACAATTAGCTGAAAAGATGTCCGGCGCCCCGGGCTGTTAATTATTCAACTCTCTCGTACCTCCCTCTCCCATGACTCCTGCATGATAGATACCTCCCTCTCCCATTTTGCATAGGGAGGTGACATCACGCAAGAGGTGTGAATAACTACCAGCGAGGAGTGCTAGACATTTTGTCCCTGCTCTCCTGGATGCTGATTATAAGTCTTTTTTTCAGATGGTCCCGGTGTGTCCACATTAAAGAAGAACACCGCCGGGATCGGGACGGAGAGGAGTGTAGAATCTGAAATGGAATCACATGTCGCTCAACAATCTAAGTACTTATTGCAGCAATCAAAAGATGTTAGACTGAATGTAAAGTATTCATTCTTGTTTCTTCAGCATCATCCCTGAGCTGTTGGGCGTTCAAAAGTATGTCAATACAGTAAGTTAAGTTCCCATGATCATTGGCTGTTTGAATACAGCTGCGGTGATTAAGAAAGCTACATAACATTTACAGAGCTGCTAGGATGCAAGTACCAGTAAGGTGTGTCACATGTCAAGTAAGACTGTTTTAACCATCATAGAAGTTGCCTCAACTCAGAACATTGTAACCACCAAGCTTGTTTGTTCTGGTGAGTAAAGTTATTTAGTTCACATCAATGTGCACCTTTATCCTTATGCCATAAGTGAGGAATCACTCACCACAGCCGATCAGAATTATTTACAGTGGCACACCATCGCAACCAAGCCTAAATTTTAGGCTTCATTGTTAGTAACATATTCCTTCCAAGTGTTTGTAGTAATAAAGAAGGGCAGGTAGAGACCTGTTCCTGGAAAGCCAAGAAATACAGAACCACATTACTTAAATATTAAAATACATTTTCCTAATTATTAGCTGTAAATCAACAAGATACAGGGCAACAAGGCATTCTGGTGTAGTGCATTTATTGTTAATCTTTACATGCCTGGTGGTCTAGGATAGAACAGACTTTATTATAAATTGCTCATGTACTTTTACTGCCTAAATAATATTCCCTGAATGTTCACCAAATGATTCATCATTGCTGATGCTTCCTTTAGTGTTGTGTGCAGACTCTTGGCACTCTGTAGGATGTTTGTTTACATGTCTGAGATCTGATAAATAGGAGGGACCTGTAGCAGGAAATTATGACTCATCCTGCTGCTCCCTCTTCCTGTGTATGTCAGTGAGATGGACTGAAAGGAAAACAACACACTGGAGGCTTACATTATGGATGGACTGAAGGAGTGAGAAACAGGAAGTTGTGTAGAGATGCAAAGTGCAGCATGTGAAGAACAGGGAAAAGCTGAAGCTCTCACAGGAGGCAAAGACACAGGTACATATACATGCAGAGACCTGTCTAATGGAACAGATTTATAGAAAAATGTCCATCCCCTTTAATGTCATTGTTTCTACAGGGAGGGAATAGAGAAGACTTTGTTGCTGTAACTATATATCTGTACGGATTGCTCTTGTGATGAGGCAGAGTGGTTCAGGTGCTCAATCATTAAATAAAGTGTACTGCACAATCTCTTCATTTGCCTGTAAGTCAGCTGGATTAGAGTGGAAACAAACTTCCATAGCTCCTTTAGATTTAAGATGCCTACAGAGCTAAGGTAGATGTCTTTCAGGCCTCTATGGAAGCTCTTTTGCAGCTCTGTACAAAATTGAGGTGTTATTACAGTCTTGTGCATGAGCCTTAAGGCAAAACTCCAGTCAGAGCTAATTCATTGAATACTGAATGATGCAGAGCCCAAAGGGAGGGGCATGACTAATTTTGTATTTCTAGAACCTTGAAAGAACCTAGATGCTCCTCATGCTCCTCCCTTCAGGCCCTGCACAAGGTACCATTCAATGAATCAGCTGTGACTGGAACGTTCCTTCAATGGATCCTGCCTGCTGTCTTCTAGAAAAAAAAACATAATTTTGAAAGATTCAATTCCTAATTGAAACGTTATTCTGGGGAGCGGAAATATAATGAAATGAGTTAACATGAATCCTTTCACATGTACAGGAACTTGCATTTTTTGGTCTATTGAAATCCTGTTCAGTAACTAAGATACCGGGAAATACAGTTGTGGATGTAAGAATATGAAAAGGGAATGTAGGTCTTTTTTTAAACCGCAGGATGACTAAAGCACATTCAGTTTTTATGACAATGTGCACTTAATGATTTGACAACAAAATCCATTCCAATGCTCAATATGATCTTCCGATACAGAACATTCACTTGTGGGTGGTCTAGTCTTTGCTTGCTGGTCCTCATTACAAGTTACAATTATTTCCTGCTGCTCATATAACCCTAACATATGTCACAGTGCTATACAGAGATTATTATTCACATGGGGTTTTCTGCCGCACCCCACACTGTCTTTATTCCGATGTCTGATTTTCTGAGCTGCAGATCGCTGGTACCGCTGATACACCATAGATGGGGTCTTTTACTTATGGCTCCATCCATAGGTTTTAATATCTTGGGGCACCAGAAAATCTGATGTCTGTAGGGTCTGAATACCCTATCCTGATTATAATGGAGGCAATCAGTATAAGATCTCTGCTTGCTGCCTTCTTTCTGTCATGCAACAGAATGTTTCATTGTTTGCCTCCTGTAGCTAAACACTGGTCCATGATCATGTGATGTCACACAGTTGCACAGCTAGTTCTCATCACACATCTTTGATTACCCTGTGTGTTATAAAGAGACGTGCATCTGTGTGACATCACATGACTATGGACCGCTGATTATCTAAAGGAATTAAACAATGAAGCTTCCTGTTGTATCATTGTGAAGAATTAATGCAGAAAGTATATTAGGAAGTTTTATAACTTTTCATTACACAAACAATATCAGTAATTTTCTAGAATGTGCTTAAAGTGGACAACCCCTTTAAGGAAACCATTTCAAACATGCAGACAACATGCAAACTCAATGCAGATGCTGCCGTTGATGAGAAGGAAATCAGGAATCTTAAAAGTGCTGAAAAGTAACTAACTTCAGAGATGCAATAAACAATCTGGATGGGATGTGACATGTACCTCCTCACCTTTAGGAAGAATATTTACAGTGCTAAATTTCCATGCAAAGTATAGATTATAGCCATGTTGGACATATACAAAGGAGACCAGGCAGGAGTGGGTAACTGCATATGTTTAAACATCCCTTCAAAGTCTCTGCATGTTTATTCAGTGTTTTAGTTCGGGTGAAATTCTATCCATATTTATATACTTCAAATTTGTCTCTTGAATTCAAGCAGATTAGATTTTATAAAACGGATTAGTTTACCAAGTTGCTGTCACACATGTGGGCTGTCTTTTGTTTTACGGCATATCTCCATGACTGCATGCAGGCTGGTTGGCAAATATACAGCTGTAGTCACCTGTGTGTACACATCCCATCTCTAAAACATAAACCTTTCAAAAGGAGAAAAAAAATGCAGCTTTTAACAAGCCAGGACAATTAGTTTATTGCATAGCTGTCTTTATTGTGAAGGCTTGTTTTGTGCTGTAACTTAACAACGCATTCAGTGTCAGAAGAGGCACTTTACAATAACAATATTTCTGTAACGCCTTATTTAGCACACCTATAGTCATCTCTCAAACAGGAAAAACCATTAATAGAAAGTTTTGATAAGGCTTTTATACCAAGCCACCACCCCTCCCTGCCTGCCTACTGTCCTTATGCATACTACAATATACTACAACGTTTACTATGGAGTCATGAAAACGTAGACAAATGAATGAAAGCAGATAAGCACATTAGTTCTAGTGTTATTTTAAAGCTTACTATACAATAATTTGTAGGCCTCCACCCCTTCCGCAAGCGTTGTCCGCCACTCCATTAGCAAAATGTAGACTGATGAAAAGACGACGCTGAAAGAGCTTAGAAGACTATTTTTTTAATTTATTTTGTATCACTGCAATCACATTAATAATTTGGTTATTTTTTTCCTAATAACATAATTGATTATGGGCTTTTACTTTTTTGCAGGATGAGTTGAATTTTTCAATGGCACATTTAATTTATTAACTGCTTTCGGGGAGTATAAGATATTTTTATGTGCAGTAAAATTTTGCACTACTATCCACCCTAAACATCAAGTCATTTTGTAACAGAATGATTCAGAAATAAGAATGCCCACGTTACCGGTATACCATATACAATACCTTTTTAAATTTCTTAGGTGATTTGGGAGGTCCTAATATACCTTGAAGTTCCTATATATGCTACAGTGACTTTGAACCAATTACCATATCGTCAGTTTATGAGTGCTTTGAATTTCATAGAAAGTTTTGTGCAGTTTTCCATATTAATGTAAATGGTGAAACTGCAAAAAAACAACAACAAAAAAACCCCTTTAAAAGCTGCATATGCTGTTTAAGTCTGATTGGATTGGATTCTCAGTCTGCTTGGAATTAAACATGGTCCTTGTGGTGCTTTACAATCACACCATGAAACAAAGTTATTCAACCTTTATGCAGCCCCATATTACTGAAGCTACAAGTTTTCATGTGAGTATGTCGCAGTTCTGTGGCGAAAAAATCCTGAAAAATCCTCTATATGGCTCCATAATCAACTAGAGGAATGCACAGGTACAGTCCGTGTCCAATAGCCGTCAGTTTAACAATGTTATGGGTGAGCCCCGGCAACATGGTCAAAGTGGTTTTTCAACTATTGGGGCACTGCATGATTTTGCCAAATAAACAGCTTTCACTTGTGGAACTGTGCATTGAATGATCTGCAAGAGATTATTCTCCTTTTTTCCCTTCATGTTGGATCAAATCCCATTTTTGACAACATCAGCTAGGGATGTGGATTTGAAATACACTGGATACCATTTATGAAAAAAAAACAAAATCTTGACCTTAGAAGTTATGGCTCTATTGGAAGGTTTTCCAGATAGAAGAATCTATGGGACATCAATTAAAAGGAAAAAGGAATCAGCAGGAAGAGAGAATGGCTTTTTCTACTCTATTTAAAGTATGGGGCCTACCCACAGGTTAGGGCCTAACTTGAGTAACAGTGAGACCTCCACATATAACATACCTCCATCGGACTAATGGAGCAGATGGTCGCACATGACCGTTCTACTCCATTAATCTTGATGGAGCTGAGAGAAATTGCCGAGCGCCACGCTCACCAATCGCCGCCATCTCCATAGAGATTAATGGAGCAGAACGGCGATCTGCTCCATTAGTCTGACGGAGTGACAAGGGGTCCTATGGAGGTACATGGGACCCCATTGGACCCCTCTTTTCGTGATCTGTGGGGGTCTCATCACAGAGACACCCCCTGATCAGCATGTTAGTGCCTATTCACAGGATAGGGATGAACTTTTGTTCGTGGGAAAACCCCTTTGAAGGCTTTAAGGTACAATGGGCCAGTGTGACAGCTGTGCATAAACAAATACCAACAAATATTTTGGCAAAAATTTTTCCAGAATGATGTGAGCAACTAGAAGTTAAACAGAATATTTGTTATAACACAATACCACTATCAATCACGAAAGGAAATCTACCATCAAAATCAAGCACTATAAACCAGGGAACCTTACTCACAGATCCCCTACTGTGTGATATTACAGCAGGTAGAGGAAGGGGGGCAAGAGACGAGCATGCAGGGGGAGGGCGAGACCTGCTCCTGCAGAGTGTAACAGCCTGTGAAGATACAGCAAGGAGAGGCATCCCAAAGTCCTTCTTGCTCATTAGCATAATTTTAAAAGAAAGGGGGCTATGGATAGCAAATAATTAGATTACCACAGGCACAGAGCCTGGGTCTATGAGTAAGTGTCCCTGGTTCATCATGCTTGACTTTAATGGTAGATTTCCTTTAACTACGATTATAGAAACATACCATATGGCTTGTGCCCATCTCAATGGGACCAGTGGGCCATTTACCCCAACACAAAAGAATGCTTTCTCCAGTTTGTTTTTTATATAAAGAGGAATGACTATGTTAGGATCGGAATCAATGAGAATAATCCACCAAATAAAATATAGGTTTATTTAAAACTTAATGAATAAGGAAAATACAAACTCCAAAAAAGTTCAATTTACTTCATAGCTTACAAATATACAAAATAGAAATTGGCATAAATTTATATTACATATTTTATATGTAAAGTCCTATATAGAAAACACAAGACATTTGTTCTGGGTAAGGCATATGTGGAAGTAGACCATTGTACACATTATTGCACACAGAAACCACAGTGCATTACATACTGTCTGCATATACAAACATTATCAAAAATAAATCAGGTTTATACACCCGACTTTGGTCAATTAAAAAAAAAAGGGAAAACAAAAGTAAAAATCGGAAGACAAAATAAGTTTCCTTGTCAAATATGCAGCAGTTTGAGAACTTTGGCTTTAATCTTTGGTACCTTTAGAAGTATGAGCCTGTAAGCACCATTAGCTAATAGGACTATTCCTTCAACCAGCATTTCATTAGCTTTATTTTACCATCCGCCTGGAAATGCACACTTGTTTTACAAGTTTTACATGGAATGAAAAGATAAATGGAACATATTCCTCATATGTTACAAATCGAGGTTTCCTCAGAAGAGCATGTAAAGCCTTCACCTGGCTGGTGGAACTAGATGAGAATATAGGACAGCAGCAGGTGGGCCTATGTTGAATACCTGTGAATAGTGCAACCACCATTTTCCAGTCTTTGACCCTTAAGATCTGGTCCACAAACAAAGTCCAGTTTTATCCAACAATGGAATGATTAAAGATCCAGTCAGACCCATTTTCTTAGACACTGTTCATTAAATTAGTATGTTCTCTGACATGTAGTAGAGAATGGTTATGCAGTCATTTGAGGTTCCCAAGTCTTGCCTTCTCACAAAGCATGGTAGCTTGTAGTGCTTACATTTGTTTTCACCCATCCCCATGTATTGTAGGTCCTAGAAATACTGTAAATCCTTGGCAGTATTGGGTCCGACTACTTCATACATTTAGAAGTGCCTTTTCATGTGCAAGGCAAGGTGGTCTGACCTAGAGAAAGCACGGTCACACCTTTGGCATTGGAAAGGCCGATGACCGGTGTGTTTCCGGTAGTGGCGTGTCAGTTCATCAGAGCGAGCAAATTTCCACCCACAACCTTCCCAGTCACAGTGGTATGGCTTTTCACCTAGGGAAAAGCAGACAGTAAAGTATTATTCTAACAGAATACCAATACATAATTTACAAAACAACATTACTTAATTATAAAAACAATGAATAATACGGGGACAGTCTAGGTGAAATTGACAGATCCATTTTGTTTTTTCACAAAATTCATTATCTGTATTAAAAACTGGTATGGCTTACTTCACCTGTCATAAACCAGACACATGTCTAACCAGTTTATCTGCACATTGACATTTACAACACAAACTACCTTGGTCTGAGAGCCCATGTATTTACAGTCCACATTCACAAAACGTCCTAGACTCATACACCAGAAGATCACTAAAATTATGAAAGACAGTGGATGGTGTTACATGGTACGTTGCTCCACCTGTAAGCTACATTATAGGAAACAATCTGTGAATATGGGGAAAAACTTACATTTTGGTAAATTCCTTTAACGGTTGCCAAAGTAAGCAACAGTTAATGGTCAGAATTCTGTAAAATATTTAAAAAAAAAATGTAAATAAATCACACCCCTTACCAATCCCACAAGAGTCTACTCAACACTGGAAGTGGCTGCTCACTGATGTCAAGAGAAACAATTTAGTTGAAAATAGTTTTGGACCTAGTAGCAGATTTTTTTACTATTCTTTTCTAATGCATCTCTTATTGGGTTGCTTATTTTATGGTGCAAATCATGGAGGAAAGAAAAGCTCAGTGACAACTTTGGTGATAAAATACAATAATGTTTTGCAAGCAAATAGAGATTGTGGAAAAGATCAATATATCAATGTAAAAGTGTATTCAAATGGTTTCGGAAAAACCAACGACCTTTACCAAGGATCCTGAGTATGGGCAATGAAAAAACTCACAATGTAATTGAAACTGGACATGATCTTTATAGATGGAGGATGGGCTGACCTTTTCCAGCACTATTAAGACTTTTTTTATATTACAAAAATATACCCATCACATACACACAAATGGCCAAACAAACAAATTGTATTAGTGCCCCAAAGAGGATAATACGTTTGTACAAACATTTGTTACCTCTAAGTGGTTCACGCTAGTCAGTCACCCATAGGGTACCAACAAAGAATTCAGAAAACGCCCTTGTAAAACGGTTCTAATATTAAGAAAAATCTAATATAGAACATAAATCATGTTGCCTTAGAAAACAAATACAAAAGGAAAAAGGTGAGGAAAAGGAAAGACCCCACTAGTTAGTTGTTCCAAAAATGTTAAATACGATCCAGATCTACGTAATAAAAAGGGTTGTACAAAAAATACATGGCTGCTTTCTGTACATCTGCAGAGAAAATCTCATGGTCAATAGTAGAGCTGCAATACCACAGAAATCCTCTCAACAGGTGTGGCACTATATTAGCTTATTTACAAATGGCTGAAATTACTGGACTGAAAACTACTGCTCCAAAGACAAAAGTCCGGGATTTGTTAACTGAGCATAGAAGAAATACCTATACTTTATGGCTCAATATGGTGAATAAGATCTATGCCAGGTTCCCATGACTTGTATGCATAAGGACAAACAACATACTTTCATAAATGTCCCAACAGTGGAGTTGACAAAGTTTCCTTTTTGGATCCTATAATCAAGGTCTTCTGATGATCTCTACTATACAGACCAGCAGAAGATTACCAGATTCTATTTAAGTCCAGAAATGGCTCAGAGGCGGCAGCCCATTTTGAGGCGTTTCTCTACTTTTCCATGAGAAACGGGCTAGGATGTAGGAGTGTTGGAATTTATGGAGGAAAGTTAAATTTGATCTTGGCAATGCAGTTTGCCAGCACTGGTATACAGATAAAGAAAAGTTCCAATAGCAAAACAGTCTGTTTTATGCATAGTAAACACAAGTATATGAATACTATCAAAAAGGATTAAAAAAAAAATCTTCAAAGTGACAATGAAATGACAAAGTGACAAGAAACGGCTAGACAGTGGATTTTAGACTGCACAAAAACCTCATTACGACTAAGTCTACTAAATGTCCTCTGCTACCAAGTGGGGATTTCTACAGTTCTGCTCTCGGCCCTTAGGCACAAATGTCTCAAAAGATCAAAGTCATGTTGACTACATTGTTAACAGCAAGTATGTGCTACGATTCGAAAAATGAAGGTGATCTGTGGTAAACTTGATGCAAACTTGGCCGGGGTCCATAGACATTAGCCACACCTCAAAACCTTGTGAAATGAATTTTTCCACTTGAAAGTCGGTGACAAATATTCAACTGCCCTTATTGACAAGCCCTGGCACAAGTAGGAAAATAAATAGAACAAGCAGCGAAAAACAACCCTGAATCCCAACACTTGTTTCATTCCCTTCCACTTGGAAAACAGGTCATTAAAGTTTCATAAATCAGGATTTTACACGGAGAAGGCAGTAGGGTGGGTGGGGGGTTCTTATACTGATCAAGGTTTTCCTATGTAATGCATACGTGATAAGTGATTGAAACAATGTGCAGCAAAAATAAGGAGTCTCCCCTATTCCAAACTATTCCCCTATTTATCCAACTATATCATTCATGTCATAGGTACATTTTAAAGAAATATATTCTTTATTCATCTTTGTAAATGAACGGACTCTTGTTTAGGCAACTATCAGGTCCAGATTTTCCCAGCTGTGGCACAATAAGATCACAAGAGAATAGATGCCTTTTGCTTTATGCCATGTACAGTAGTAAAATCTAACCATACAATGAGAGTAACCCACAGAAAAACTCCCTCACTACATAAGAAATGCACCTGACCCATACTGCGCCTTGTCACATTATGTCACTCCAAGCATTAGTGCTATTTTGTAAAATTAAAAAAGGCACAAAAAATTTAAATCTAAGAAATCTAAGACACTTAAATGTGGTAAAAACAAACAAATAATTTATAAAACCTTAGATACAGAATGTAAAGAAAAGCCCAATTAAAAAATTCCTCAATGGATCCTCATTTTAGTATTATACAAGTTACACTGGTTAAATAACCAGCACTGCATAGATAAAAATATGGCTTGATGGGTTTGGATTAGAGAAAATTTTACATCGTTGAACAAGAAAGTAAAAAATACAAAAATGAAAAATCATGATAAACATGAAAACTCTTTAAAAACACAAAACTCCACCAATAGTTAAATACATGTTTAAAGACCCCAAATGGAAACTCAGCTCTCAGATCTGTGACCACCTAGCATCTTTTGATGTAAACTATTTGTAGAAAATGTATTCTTTCAGTTTATAAGCTCTTTGTACGCTTCACTCTGTAATATGCCTAAAGTTTTGCCAAGAGAAAAACCACAAAAACCGACATTATAAATAGTCTCCAGAAGGAAGCAGAACAGTGTGGGCACAGATGTTTATGCAAAGTACATTCGGGTTTTGTAACATCTATTGCAGAACATAGCATGAAAAACTGAAGAGAAGCGGCATCTTACCTGTATGTGTACGCAGGTGAGCCTTTAGATGGGAACTTTTGGTGTAGGTCTTTCCACAGCCGGCATACTCACACGTGTGAGTAGCTGTTCTTTTCCTGGGCCAGGACTTACGACCCCTCTTGGGCTTAACTTCTTCGGACATACAGCTGCCCGGGGTTAAAAGCTCTAGAGGTGAAGAGGGTGGAGTCAGCATCACTTCTTGTTTCAATAGTTGAAAGTTTAAAGGTTCTTCAAAAATATTTAGATAAGACTGACCTTGATACTGAAGCTGAGATGGAGGCAGCTGGGGCTGCTGCTGGTCTGCTGGGAAGTGAGAGTAACTTGCAGAAGTGTGGTAGCCAGTTGGTATTGACAGAGATGGGTGGCTTAATGCCTGAGGAGACGCATGGCAGTCTCTTACCATTAGCTCATCTGGGGACAGAGGCTGGTTAGTCCTGCTGGGCAGCACCCTTCCCACTTGGAAGTCATGCTGTCCCTGTGCCTGCTGACCTTGTCCATCCATTTGGCATGAGACGGAGCACACAGCAGGTGTTTCCTGCTTGATCTTTTGACACATCCTTGGCAGTTGATGGCTAGTATAAACCATGGGACTGTCCATACCAGAACCACCCTTTCTAACACTGATGGGCTGGCCATAATCGCTCATATCCACAGCAGCCTTCAATACAAATTTGCCCTGTAGACTAGTCTGTGCCTGCTGCATATAAACAGGGTCCAAGTCAGGTCTCAAAAGCTCGGCCACAAATCCACCCGAAGGAGATACATCATTTATATCCGCCAGGTTAAAAGTAGGGTTTGGCACAGTGGATTCCCTAGAACTGTATATAAGAGTGGTGCCTCCCGATGTTTCCTGGGGGCATGGTAGCTGATAGGTAAAATTACAATTGGCAGGTGGTGAGAGAGCAGACATACTGTCTGGTAGTGAAACAGCCGGTGGAGGTGATGAGGCAGTAGCAGAGTAAGAAGATGAGGAAGAAGCCACAATAGACTTCTGATCAATGAGAGAATTAGAAAGGATAAAATCAAAGTCCAGCAGGTCATTAAACTCCTCTTGATCTCTGCGAGAGCCCAAGACTATAGAGTGGCCCTCTACAACGTCATGGGGCCGAGACTGGTTAAGTGCAGGATGCCTTTTCATGTGGGACAGCTCTTCTCTCCACCTCTGCAGAAAAAAAAAGTAAGAGAAAGTTTTTTTTAATAACACAATTACCAAAAGTCTAATGCGCCGTCATAGGCAACGGATCACATGCAGGTAACAGACCCTTATGGAGAACTTTTCAGCCCTGGGAACCCAGGTCATTTGACTTTTCCCCTTGAGGAATATTACTGAGCATACACTGGTCTCTAAGATAACAGCAGACAGAGCCCCTTCTATTATCACAAGGAGATGAGTAAGCGCAAGATGCAGGCAAAGCTGTGTGATGCCATAGAGGAGAGGGCAGCACAAGGTGCCAGGACTCCTAAACTTCAGTATATATCAGGACATAGGATAGCGGATCCTCTGAGGGATACTCACGTCACTTGCCTGTCTCAACACTTTGTCCTTGCCCGGGGTCCCCGCTGTGAAGGTGGCGATGGATGGCAGTAAGGTCCCGCTGAGAGCCATGTCACACTCACTGGGCGGCTGCCTGGGCACAGATATACACAGTCACATCACACTGCAGGCACCCAGGACATGCACCAAGCTAAGCAGCCGCAGGACAGGGGCACACGTACCTCATGTACCTCAGCAGGTAAGACACACACCGACACAAGAGCAGCGGCTACTCCAGGGATTCCCTCACACACAGCATCGTCCGGGGATCCCCTCCAGCTGCTGCCATGAGCACCGCCTCCCACTCGCAGCTGCACGACTCTCCCTGCCCTCGTGCTCTATGTGACTGTGAGCGGCCGTTGAGTCTGACAATCATTATAAACGGGGGGCGGGGACTCCGCTCAGGGGGCCACGCCTACAGCCTGCTCATCGTACCTTCATAACAAGCGCGGCTTCCCGCCTCAACTGTCACTGGCAGTGCTGCTAATCCCCCGTGTGGCCGCTAGGGGCGCTCGCTGCTGCCAGTGTTCTGCCATTCCCTGGAATAGCTGTTCTTGTACAGTTGCTAAGCGGGTCTGTATAACACACAAGTCAGCGACTAGATGGACACCCACACAGCGTCATCAGTCTAGGAGAGCCATGCACACAGAAAGATAACTGATCAGTAACACTTTATGGATCCTTTACCACTGTTGTACTGGGTAAGGGGGAACTGTGCCCCTAATTCTCCCCCCTAGGTGTATACAGATGAAGCCTGGCAGTGACACTGAGCCCTGCTGCTCTTTGCAGGTGGCACCAAAACATGGGGGCCATCTCTCATTGTGAGGGATCCCTGGCCCGGTCATGTGATAGGGGCGGAGCACTAAATGGGGGCGCGGCCTGGTGCGAGCCTGTTAACCCCTGTAGGTGCTGGTCAGAAGTAGATGACCGGGATATGCTAGCAGAGGTTGCATGGTCTGGATGCTTTATAGGCATGAGCGCCCTGTTATATGACAGAAGTCAGACAAGGTGCCCTGTGACGTGTATAAAGTGTGTTCGCGTTATGCTTGGTCCCTGGTGACAACATTCCGGGATGTGGGGCACTGTCCTCCTCAGGAATGGGGATAATAGGGGCCGCTCTCCTTGCTGGGACACTGCTTCCCATAGTGGTGAGACCCATGCATAAGGATTGTGGTAACAGCTAGTGACAGATATGGGATCTGTGTATCTCCTATGTCTATCTCTAATATGTCTATTACCTTGTGGGCGACTGGTTTAGACTGTATAAGTAAAAGCTACGTGTTAATGAATTGAATGCAATGGATATAACGAGTGCTCCAGCATGGAAAGAGTGCGGCCGCAGGTGGGAGGCTCCTTGGAGAGCAATAGGAGGGCGCGGCCTGGGGCCGTGACGTCAGAGCAGCAGCTGGCTGGCAAGCGCTGCCCTGGCTGTGACGGTAGTAGCAGCCCCGGCGTCAGTCACAGGAGCCTGAGAAGGTGGGCGCGGCTGCTGCGCTCGTGACGTCACTGCACTGTTTGGAGAGCCAAACAAAGTTGGTTGCTGCGTGACGGCGCGCGACCGGACGTGGGAGTCCCCGCGACGTGGGCGCGCACGGAGCGGGTTGTAGCGCAGTGTGTGAGGGATGTCATGTCTGAGGAGCACACGTTCCCAGTGTATTAGACATGTTTATCTGCGTCAGAAGACGCTTTCCATAGTCCAGCCAGTGTTTAAAGGTGTTTAGCACAGAACTGAATTCTTCAGTCAGGCAGTTTGTAAAGCAATTTTATTATTTTATTGTTAGACATCTGTTGTGTGAACATATCCAACAGCTCTGTGCCAGCAGTGCCAAGGTACACCGAAATACTATGCCACAGAGTCCAACAGTGCCATGACTAGGTGTTACATCAGGGCACATCCACCTTGTCTGGGCAGAGAGGCTTATGGGCACCCACAGGCCCTTGGGTATACCCCCACTGTTCTGCAGCCACCCCACAGTCGGACACATTTCTTGAGCCTATCTAACATTTACTGTGAGCCTAAACTAGGCAGTCTAAAGTGTGCACACTTTACATGGCAGTACTCTGCTACAGTGAATGGCATTCATTGAGACAGTCTTAAAATCTCCCCTTCTGGCCGTCCTGCTTCAGCCTGTTTAGTGAGTATGGGTGCGAAGTGGGGGGAAGTTCTAGGTCTTTGCTGAGATGGAGCCAGTCAGAACCATTGAAAGAGACGTTATAGACTCTAAACCTGCAGTGTAAGGGTCATCTTTTTCATCCACTGAGAGTATACACTGAAAGGGCTCAGCATACCCACAGACTTATCCTAGTAGATAGGCATAGTTTTAAATAGGTTTCATATACCTAAGCAGGATGGACAAAGCAAGTTGTTTTTTCTTGCTGTTGTGTGACATCACTGAGGAAACAACCCAAACATTGGCAATCACTGGTTATTGCCCATGTTCACTCCTCTTCCTGCATTCAGGGAGGCAACTGGCGATGTACAATTTATAAGCACTATGATAACACATCGGGAACCCTCCCTAACTTGTCCTTACAAAAATACAAGATTGCTGATCCTAGTGGTGCTCGGACAGACCCGGGCTGAAATGCTCTCCAATATGTAGAAAATAGAAGAAAGTCTGGCACATCACTGGGTAAAGTGTTCTTTAAAAACCTGTCATTTTAGACTATGCTGTCACATCACTAGCTTTAGAATTTGATCTTAAAGGAAATCTACCTAAGAAATCAAGCTTAAAGGGAACCTGTCACCGCTGTTCCAAAAAAATGAAACTAAGACAGGTTCCCATAGAGCTCTTTAGTCCTAAGGGCACCCATTTATCAACTAACACTGGCGATGCATAGAAAAGCAAAAAATCACATTTTATTCTGTACCTGGTAACCAGGGAGAACCCAGCGAGTCCACGTGGGAGGATCACCGCGGCTCGAGTCCTCGCCCTCCTTTGTGCACATCAGCCAGCGCACGCCTCCTGTATGATTTTTTTTCCACATCGCACAGCCGAAGTTCCCACGCACGCGCACTGGCTGCTCCCGGCTGTGTCAATGCTTATCAGCGAGCAGGAAGCCATGGAGGCGTGCGCTGGCTTATGTGCACAGAGGAGGGCGAGGACTCGAGCCGCGGTGATCCTCCCACGTGGACTCGCTGGGTTCTCCCTGGTTACCAGGTACAGAATAAAATGTGATTTTTTGCTTTTCTATGCATCGCCAGTGTTAGTTGATAAATGGGTGCCCTTAGGACTAAAGGGCTCTATGGGAACCTGTCTTGGTTTGATTTTTTTGGAACAGCGGTGACAGGTTCCCTTTAATGAACCTGGAACAGTTACTCATAGACCCAAGCACCATGACTCTGGTAATCTTAAATTTGTTAACTATGGCCTTCTTCCTTCTAAAATTCACTAATGCTAATGGGGGGGTGTTACCAGAGCACCTTCATTCTGCAGTTCTATAACAAAAAGGTCTTCCCTTCCCATCTCATCCCGCAAAAAAAAAAAATGCTGTCACATGACCGCAATAATGTAAAATCTACAAAAGGGGCCAATGAGGAAACAAAAATCATGGCAGCTGGAAGGCACTCCATCCCGTCTGCGCCTCGCTTTGCGCCCATAAAACAACTAGCGGCCACATGGGGGGAGGGGGGGAGTATCTGTACTCTGGGAGAAATTGCTTAAATTGTAAGATGGGTTTTCTCTTTTTATCTTTTGGAAATTTGTTAATTTTAGGGCTAAATAAACATATAACCGACAAAGCCTGATCATTCCAAATTTCACCTCCATTTTGATTTCATTACTATGAAGATCTCTAAGGGTTAGCAATAGAGATGAGCGAACATGCTCGTCCGAGCTTGATGCTCGGTCGAGCATATCTCCAAATTCCTTATATACCTCCACCGGGAGTCCATCCATCCCAGGGGCTTTATCACTTGCCATACTTCCCACTGCTGCTTCCAGCTCTTCCAAGGTGATTGGGGACTCCAATAACTCCCTTGCCTCCATTCCCAGTACTGGCATGTCAATCCCCCTCAGAAAATCCCCTAACTATTCCGTAGTATAATCCGCCGGTGTTGCATACAACTGCCTATAAAAATCACTAAATGTCTCCAAAACCCCTTTGGTGTCACTTACCAGATTACCACCCATATCTTTCAACTTATACACATAAGGATGTTCCTTTTGGGCTTGTGCCATTCTAGCCAGCAGTCTACCAGTCTGCTCCCCCTCTTCGTAATACTGTTCTTTCAAAAACATACGTTTGTTATCTGCCTGATCTAATAAATGTTCCGTATACCACTTTTGAGCCGCTACCCATTCTTCCCGCGTCTCTACTGTCCCGTGCCGGACATAGCTCTCCTCCGTCTCCACCACTTTCACCTGCAGTTCCTGCCCCAGTTGTCTTGATCTATCCTTAACCTGTTTTATTTCCATAGCCAAAGCCCCTTGTAGGAAAATTTTCATCGCGTCCCAAAGTACTACTCTCGGTACCGAGCCCTGATTAAACTCTATATACTCCTTTACTCTATCTTTAACTGACATACAGTTAATCACCTGCAGACAGAAGGCGTTCATTCTCCAGCCCCGATAAAAGTATAGGAGCATGATCCGATAGTTGCCTCGGCAGATATTGAATGTCTAGCACCACCGGTATTACAGATTCAGACCCCAAGACCATATCAATCCTTGACAGAGACCCATACGTAGAAGATACACATGAATATTGTTGCACATTCTCATTCCGTTCCCGCCATAAGTCATGTAGTCCAACCTCCTTACATAGCCGCCCAAATGACGTCAAGTCATTACTCCCTCCCCTCCCCCCCGAAGCCAATCTGTCCTTTCCCTCGCAAAGTACCACATTAAAATACCCCATTACTATCACGGGTACAGCTGGTAGCTTAGCTAATTCCTCCAGTAAGTCCCTTAGGGGCCCACTAGTATATGGAGGAGGATCATACATCACCACCAGCACACATTCCCACCTATAGATCTGGCCATGTACTCCCACATATCTTCCCTCCCGATCAGTAAATGTAGAGTAGCATGCAAAGGGTAGCCCCCTATGTATGAGCAAATTCACTCCCCTGGAGTAACTGGTGTGAAAAGCATGGTATCCCTTAGTGAACCCCCCCCCCCCCCCGCAAACTAAGTGTGCCGTTTCTTTTGAGAGATGTGTCTCCTGTAATCCTACAACCTTTGCTGAGCGTTCTTTAATACAATCAAATACAGCCTTCCTCTTTCTAGCTGATCCCAAGCCCCTTATATTCCAGGATAAACAGGTAAATTTATCAATCATCGCCATTTAGAATAGACTTCTCCACATCTGGCCCATTCTGGGACTGGTGCTAACCGGTATGTGTGGAGAAAACCCGGCACTGTTTATCACCTGACAAATACAATCCCTACAATGAAACATTGTGGTGGTTGCAGCCTCATGCTATGGGGGTGTTTTCCAGTTGCGGAGACCAGACAACTGGTTGCAAATAAAGGAAAGATGAATACGGCTAAGTACAGAGATATTCTGGATCAAAACCTCTTCCAGAGAGCTCTGGATCTCAGACTGGGCTAAAGGTTCATCTTCCAGGAAAACAATGACCCTAAGCACACAGATAAAATAGCAAAGCAGTGACTGCAGAACAACTCTGTGACTGTGACCATTCTTGACTGGTCCAGCCAGAGCCCTGACCTTAACCCAATTGAGCATCTCTGGAGAGACCTGAAAATGGCTGTCCAGCAACGTTCACCATTTCTGGTAAAGCAAAAACTTAGGAAAATAATTCAGCTCACCTGGCCATGCATGGTTCAAAAGGCTCAAGTGCCGACAGCACATCCAAGCATAGAAATTTGCAAAGAATGAACCAGCAAGTCCACTGGTATAACTTGTAAAAGCTGTTTCTTTACTTCTTCTTTATAAAACCAACAACAAACACAATGACATATTAGAGATTAATGGATCTACAGATCTTACGTGTTTCAAGTCATTCCGACTCTTAATCATAAATACTGATACAAGTATAGGTAAAGGTATATACATGCCCAAAAATGGGAGGGAAGAAAACATCACTTTTTTTTTTTTTTAGCAATATACTGTATACCTAATCAAATACAGTGTAAAAAACATTAATAAATTAAAGTCAGGTAATTTCTCCCATTTGTACTTTGTGGAGCGACACTATTTAGTAATAGAATCCAGAAATCAGAGGCAGTGTCTCTTATCTCCACTTCAATGCCGGCAAATTTTAGTCCTGAAGTCTCACCATTATGAATAGTATGAATATGATATGTAGCACTAGATAATTTTTTTTTAAATTGACATTCGAAATTTAACTTATTTGTTCAGCAATGCGTTTTTTTTAAAGTTTTTGAGCGATACAGCCGATATATATTAAGTTACATTCTGTACAGTCAGTTTAATATATTACATTACATGTAATACAATTTCTGGTAAAGGTGGTTCTACAAACAATTTATTCATTGCGGGTCATTTTGGTAAATAAATAATGGTGTTGTAGAGTCAGTTGTGCATTATTCTTCATTTGAGATAATATCTATTTACGGTATGTCCTTTTATAAGTGTTGATGGATTTATATAAGAGTATATAATGAGCAGTTGATCAGATGTGCTCTGCAAACATGGAGGGACGATGTCGGCACATGCATACCCTCGGCAGACATTTTCTTTGCTGTGCGGGTGCGTTCCACCTCTCTGTCCTCTTCAGTGTGCCTCTGCTGCATTTATGTGAAGGATATCGGACATGATCAGGCACCATGACCAAGCTATGAAGGAAGCGGTCACATTACTCCCCAGCATCATCCATTTTTCAGATAAACCTAACCTTTCTCAGAGGTGCCTACACTACAATAGTAACTTTATGAACCTTTGTAAGCATTACATCATCTAAATAAGTGTGGCAAATATGTGGCAGCGTTATAAAAACCTTTGTGGCAAAGTGGCCAAAATATGTATATTTTCTAAGATGGAAGGGGGCCCCATTCAGATTATTGGGCTTGGTACTAAAAGGGAAACTGCATTTTCTAATTAAATATAAATTGTGTCATGTAAATATGAATGTATCAAAAATTCTAATAAAAGTATGTTTAGCATAAAAGTTTTCTTTAATTCTTTCATTAAATCAGCTCAAGAAACATGGATATTTTACCAAATTGCCTAGTATCAGAATAAGAATATAGAATACCGGATATAGAGTCCAGTCCAAGTAAGAAACTAATAAAACAGATGTTTTTCTGCTTAACATTGCTGAAAAGTGTAATGCCAGGAAAATTGCATTTTTGTTATAAGTTTTACGGAATTGTTCTTGACAGAATATCATTTGTGATTGATTATGCATTTGAGCTGCTGAGATTTACTTATCATACTTGTTAATATATGATTTTCAGTGAAAGTTCCCATAGTAAATCACAAACATGGACTGGATCATAATATAATTTTAAAAGTTTATTTTAAAAAGGAAGGAGGCCATAGATGACAAATATAAGAATATTACCACTGTCACAGTGCTTTGGGTAAGTGTCCCTGGTTTATAATGCTTGATGGTAGATTTTATTTAAACCCTTGACAACCAGCCATAACTTTTTATGTAACAAACACTCTTAGTCATGGCATACAGGATAAATGTGAACTGCAGGCTTAATATGCTAGTTACCTAATGACATGGAATATGTATTTCTACAGTGAGTTTGGATAGAGGTGAGCCGTTAAACATTTTTCTCTTTATAATAAAAATCGAATACCTGCGCTTCAGCGTTTCCGTTGTCCCACACCACCCATCTCTGCTGTGTCCGTGATGGTTTACAGGGACACTCCCATCTGATTCTTTATCCATGCATGATATACACTAATAAGACAAGTGGCTGTGGGCAGAGGGGAATGCCTGCTTCTTTAAACTAATGGGGGCATAATAGTGATGGGCAGTGTCAGGGGACAATGGGCCAACTCTTGGGACAATCCTAACTCTAAATACAAGTTATCAAAATGGGTTAAAGGGGTTATCCGGGCTTTTAAAAAAATTACATTGGGTATGGAAAATATTCAGACCCCTTTAAAATTTTCACTCAGCGAATTGAGATCAAAAAGTTCTTTTATTTTGCTCATTAATGTAGACTCTGTACCCCACCTTGACAGAAAAAACTGATATGTAGATATTTTTGCTGATTTATTAAGAAAAACTGAAATATCACATGGTCATAAATATTCAGAACCTTTTGAGCTAGTACAGACATAAGTATTCTTGTGCCAGTCAAGAAAGATCACAATTTGTGTTCTGGAGCCACTGCTTGGTTATTGAGCTCTCTGTACTTGGTCACATTCATCTTTCCTTCAATTGCAATTAGTGGTCCTTTCCCTGGAGCTGTAAAACACCCACACAGCATGATGTTTCACCATGATTGTATTTTCTATATATTGATGGGCAGTGCATGGTTTTGTCCACACATATTGCGTAGAATTAACACCAAAAAGTTCAATCTTTGTCTCATCAGACCAGAAAATCTTATTTCTCATAGTCTGGGATTCCTTCATGGTTTTTTTTGTACACTGTATGCAGGCTTTTATATGTCTTGCACTGAGGAGAGGCTTCTGTCGGCACACTCTGCTATAAAGCCTCCAATCGCCACCTCTTAATGTCAGGTTGACCTATTTAATGCCTTGTAAGGTAATAGCAGACGATAAGAATGCATATCCACCCTGAAAATGTTTTGTGACACTAGAATATTTCTATTAAAAGAAGTGTGTTATACCATTTACGTGTTGCATTATTCCCTTTTTTTAGTTTGTGGCTGGCATAACAGACATACTGTAATCAGGCAAATTTCACATGTAGCTACATATATAGTATATGTGCTATTGCCAAGATTATCAAGGAATGCATTCATGAAGGATTGACAGATTCAATATCGTTGCCCTGTGTTCTTCACGTGTGAGGGCAGGTTCACACTGAGCACATGTCATAGTCTGGAGACAACATGGAGAATGATCAGCTGCCTACAACATGCTTCAGCATGACAGTTTGGCAGTGGGTCTGTAATGGTTGTAGGGCCACACAGTCCTCCATGTGCTAGCCAGAGATTCCCTGACTGCATTTAGTTACCGGGATGAAGTCCTCAGACCCATTGTGAGACACATCCACTGAAGCTGAATCAGCATGAAATTTGGTTTTCCACTCAAAGTTTTTCATTCCAAATCCAGACTTCCACGGGATATTATGTGTGTCCAATCACACTGAGTCCTGCATATTACATTTTAAAGTCCATAGAGGCATGCAGTGATTTCATGTGATGCATACATGTGGTAGATGTTGCAAATGTAACTGCGAAAAGGACCTTGGATAACATCACCCTGGTCACATGACCTTAAGTTCTGAATGCTGATAAGAGGCATGGGAAGAGTATAAAGGAGGGTCTATCCAAGCTAAATATGCTATCTCTGATTCCAAATAATATAACATAAAGTTGAATTATGGGTACAATAAATGATGGGTTATGAGGCCCCTTCTTGCGTTCTGTGCTTAGGGGAAGTTAACTTTGTCTTTTAAGATAATGTAATTAGCACCTGATCCATAGATCAACTGCTCCCAGTCCTCTTTGTGATTTTCCTGTCCCCATCAATAGGTTTCTTCTGTCCCTTCAATAGAATGTTGATTGACCCAGACATTAGGACTCCAGCTCACATGTGACTCCAGCCATGTGCTTTAAAATGGCTACTTAAGGAAATGGCAAAATTATACAAAGAAAAACTGGTCATAAATCATATATTTCAATTTCTGGTCAACAAATATGTGATTAGCATTATATGGCTGGAAAGGAGCAGTTTCCCTCCCACCCTTGGGAAACAGCTCCTCCATGTGTCCTTTTCAAATATATGAAAACACCCATCACTTGGCTTAGCGACGCCTCCTGCTCCTCTACAGCCAATCCCGAGTGAGGGGAGTTATTCATATACCACCAGTTTTCCAAGGGTGGGGGGGAAACTGCTCCTTTCCAGCCACTCCCAGGGGACGAGTGCCTAGCCACACAGCAGATGCTAATGAAAGGTACATATAACATATCTTTTTTTTCTGTAAAACCTATATTTTATACAAAAACACTTTGGCAGTGTATGTACTATGCTCTGTGGGGACTGGGGCAGTGCTAAAAATGGGTCTCCTGGTGACAGGTTTCCTTTAAGTGTGTGAATAAGGCTTTAAGGTTCCTCTGTTTTATACCTCCTCATGCAACAGTGCTCCATCCATTTAATGACTTGTGTAGTTTTAGCTGTATGTACTGTATCCTTGTTTTTTTTTTAATCAAAACTTTTTCTATTGATTTTTTTAACATTCCTTGTTTTAATGTAAGAAAGAAACAGTGGCAGCAATGGTTGATAAATTGGTGATTTCAACCAATAAACAGCCCCTGTGGAGATTTATTTGTTTATTTTACCCAGTTTTCATCATCAAGAAGTTGCCTCAATTTTACATGCTTATTTAAAAAGTGTTAGAGTTAGAAGGTGGTATTGTGGATTTACTATAATTTATGTCAGAAACTGGTATAAACTTGGGAAACAATCTATGCTATCTCCTGGAATACATTTGCAACAGTGGTGCAGAGGTTGCCCAAATGTGTTCTCAATGTACTGTAAAGTGTGTACCTTTTAATTAATTAGTCCATTGCATTACAGATCACTTTATATTAAGAGACTGGAGTTTTAATAAAACTACACCTATGTGTTCTCATGATCCGGTGTGAATACAGAAGAGCATACATTGCTATGGGCGTTGTCTCTGTTTCTTATCTCCCACAGTCGTATGTTCTATTGATAAAAATGTGACAATTTTGCTGACTACTATATTATGGTCAGACAGAGTACTCTGTGTCCAGACTTTCCATCTGTTGATGTGTTGCATATACACATTGCCCATTCTGCAGCTGTGGTCTCTTACCACAGGAACAAGCCAGGGTAGCCTACAGCAAACCATGTTTTGTACCATAAACCTCATGACAAGCACAGTTTGAAAAGCAGCAGGTTATTTACAGCTACTCTTTTTATGTGAAAGATTAGTGACCAAGTAAAATGATGAAGATCATGTGTAAAGTGGTGATTGTGTACTAAAAAAGATTGCACATTTCTAAAATACTTTTATTATTTTAAGAAAGAATATTTTATAATGAACTATTGATTATAAATACATTAGCCGTTCTTGTTTCTGCCTGCTGTTTTTACACAAAAGTTAAATACATATTGTATTATCTTGTTCACAGAGATTTACAGCAGTGTATGCTAACTGTACAACTCCTTAATATAGAATCATAAAGACTCTGTGAAGTTCAGTATCTGTAAATACTTAGAGATATATAGGTAGTTCCCTACTTAAGAACATCTGACTTACTGACGACCTCAGTTATAGACAGACCTCTATGCCCACTGTGACCTCTGATGAATCTTTTTGGATGCTGGTAATTTAATGAACTTAAATCCAAGGCTGCATTGACAAACTTTAAGGTGTTAGCAATAAGTTGTAAATCCTTGTTTTCTTGTCAACCCATATATTTTTTAAACTCAATTGTCACAAAGACCAAAAAATAATTTAGCAGGAGTTAAAATTACTAAATATACCTGTTTTTACTTATGCAGTTTTCCAATACACTTTCTATCAATTCCTCTAGATCTCTTCTTGCTGTCCTGCTATAGAAAGCTTCTATGTTTACTTCCACTGGATAGAATTCTGTCCATGATCTTGATGGACAAGCAGGTGGATGAGCAGGTTAGTATAACAGAGATTAATAAAAGCTTTGTGATAAAATGGCTCATGCACCAGTGTGTCCATCACAAGACTATGGACATATTTCTATTTAGTGGAAGTAAACATAGAAGTTTTCTATAGCAAGACATCAAGCAGAGCTGTAGAAAACCATGGTGAATTGATACAGAAGTATATTGGAAATGTGTAAAACTTTTCTTTACACAAAACATATCAATTATATCCAGAAAGTGGACATCCCCTTTTAGATCAAACCTATAGAACCTATCTTTTATGTAACCCGAGGACTGCCTGTACATCCATATACATAGCATCTGAAGGCACATGACCAAGATTTGTACAGAATCTTAATGCCATACACTTCACTACACATCTACTGCTAGTACTATCAATAAGAAACTTTAAGTACCAAGTACTCTCAGATAGCACTGCAGTCAAGTGAACATATGGACCACTGGCTGTCCTGCACCCATATCCATTAAGAGGCTCTGACCTCCAAGTGAATATGGGAGCTAACTCAACTAGTTCTTACCTGTAGACCAGATTGGAACAGGCAGAGTTGTTTGTTTAGTCCCCACGGATTTTTCTGACAACCCCAGCCTTCACCTGCCACACTTCCCATCCGTCTCGCTCCCCTTCTATCCAGAAACTGGGGAGGACGGGGAGATTCATGTGATTTCTCCGCCAGAAAACAGAGGAGCCATAATTTATACGTAACAATTTCATAATTAGGCCTTGATGACATAAAATAGACAATCTATTTTCCCTCTTAATCATTGTCCATAATGATAGTTTAGAGTTCACAAGCCTACTTTGGCTGTGACCTGGCTTCCCCACATAGAAATGAATGACTTCAGTTTGTGAGAACTTGGCAAACAAAGACATGTTGAAGATTCTATTTACTGGTAATATGTATGTTTTGGGTAGAAATGCTCTATAAAATAAATGGAAACTACTGTATTTACCTAAATTCCTATGTATTAATCACTCCACACTATATCCATTTAATTTATCCACAAAAAGCCCTCCTACATTAGGTAGCTGTCATCAGCAGATTCCATTCATTCTGAAAGATGCTTGTTTGATGAGTTTTTAACTACAATTGGTTGTACACATTGAAAAAAGGAAGAACTGATGAGACATAAGTCTCAAATAATATATTTAACAATCTCTTAACTGTAAAACAGCTGCTTTTTGCAAGATCTTGGCAGGATGCCTAAGCCTTCTATCAGTATCCCGCTTCTGCTTTGAAGCACTCATGTACAGCTTGTTCTGATAAGACTCCTAGTAATCCTCTGTAGATACAGTAAAATAACTGTAAATATAATGACGGACAGGTTTTATGTAGTACAACCTCAGTCTCATTAAGATAGTCCCCCTGAAAATATCACAAAACAGCTCCCAAACTTTATTCAATGATTTATTCACTAATTTGTGTGCTATGTAAACCTTGTCAAATTATGGATTATGTGGTGTCACCATTATGTGGTGACAAAATGATGTTAATAAAATTTAAAAAGACATAATAAAACTGTGTTTACAGCTCCTTCGAGCTCCTGTATTGCCAAGCTGCATGTCCTTGGTGCACTGCAGTTACTGGGTGACCCATTACACCCTAGGAATAAATGTGTGTGTTTCCGGGATGAGCTGCTCAACTAATCACAGTCAGTTTCTGTGACCCATCTCAGCTAGTAATTGAACTGATCAAAAAAAAAAACAGGTATAGGACAGCAAATAATATGACCATGTTATGGTCTGCTTACTTTTTTTGTGGCTAAACCAAAAAAAGATTCATTCCACCAGAAAATAATCATGTAGAATAAAAAAAACAGTTTTTATTGTAAACAATCATAAAAGTACATTTATATTGGGCACCAATGCACAGGAAAAAATTGCCTGGCACAATACAGTGTGGGCACATTGAATGTCATTTAGTTACAGATTGTAAAAGGACATCATATTCACTAAAGTATAAAAATACTGATACAAACAATGGGCAGTAAAAAAAGATGTCAAATATGCACAGGATTCAAGTAAAAAAGAATGTAAAAAGTGTATTATACTAAATCATCCTACGGGCAATATAGCTTATCACATCATGATGTTAGTATTAGAATCACCTAAAAGCACATATGCCCTTACCCATGGGAAGGAGCCACACACTGACCCCATAATAAGACCATGTTATGGTCTGCTAACATTTTTGTGGGGGCACGCAGCTGATTGTCCAAGTTGTTAGAATCTAGGTGTATACAGAATCGGAGATTACATTTATTCACCACTCTGTGCTATGATATGTTCACCCATATTGAACAGATGAACAGATTGAACAGATGTTCTCTAGAGTGCTTATTCCCAGTTATTGACCTAACCTCTGCTACTGCAGATCATTGCTACTGTATTATGATGAACATATCATAATGGCATATAGCATAAATCCCTACATAGCTTGCATTTATTGGTGGAAATGGTGATGCCATGGACGTTCACACAACTTCTTTTGTGCTTCTTCAAAGATTTGATCAGCTAACAAATTCAAAACACTGGTGTTCAACTAATTGTAATGCCAATGATTACAAGAATGTGGGCCTAATCCCTTTAACTGCCAACTAATGAATAGAGAACAGGTGTTCCCTACTATAACAACAACTATGTCCTGCAACCATGGTAGATGTGAACACAGCAGTAGTCAAGCACTTGTGAATCTATTTCATATGAGAGTCTTCAGGTGACTTGCGGGCACATTTCTAATGATTGCTGTGGTGCCTGCACTTAAACTCCTACCATATTAATCAGACACTCATCTGCTGTATAGTCAGTGGCAGATTAAGCTTCCCATGTGCTCTGGGCTGTTCACACAACTAGGTCCTCCTCAGCGTCCAAACCAACATGTGCCCAAATTTTAGGACTTAAGTGCTACACTATATACTTAATCTTGTACTGTTGTGAAAAGTAATTTAATGTTGAACTTAAAACGTGCTCTTATAACTCATCTATTTGGGAAAGCCAATCACATTTCCTTATGGCATGAAACCATCCATCCCGACTACCCACTAAACCAGATCTTCCAGACAGTGTAGGAGACCTGGACTGCAACACCTGGCTGGCCCAGCCTCTGTGTGCTCTGCAGCTGATTCCCCCCCCCCTCGGAATAGTGACCCCACCGCAGCCCAAACTGTCCAGTTCACCTCTCCCTCTAAAGTAGTTTACTTTAGAGCCGCTGAAGCGACTCCTGGCAGAAGCCAGAGGTGGGCATTGTGACTCGGCAGGGCTTGGTCTGTTGGCACACCTGTGATGCACCTCAGACATTGCTGCAGCAGATGGACACGTGAGCCATCTCACTCACAGGACCGGCAGAGGGTATATGACAGTGGCACTGCTACTGTGGGATATGAATGTGATAAGTAATAGCACTGACTTACTGACTTACTTTGATGTTGTGGTCCCTAACATTTTTGTATCCAGGGAATCTTTTTCCAAGTACCAGGTTGGGTAACACCCTTACCATGCTCCCTTGGAAAAAATTGGTTGCCCCCACATCTAACCCCAACCCATATACTGTGCCATTTCCAGGAACCCCCATTCTATAATGCCCCCTTTCCTGCAGCTGCTCCATTTTCTGTAGCCCCTCCTGATAGTGCTGCTTTTTCTGTTGTCTGTCTAAATAAGAAAGGAATTATAAAAGAGGGGACACTATAATAGCCCTCTTTCTATAGCCCCTCACACACCTTTATATGTCTTTGGCCTTTTCACTATGAGGAAAAAAATGTCATACTGTAAATACTCACGTATAAGCCAAGACACCTAATTTTACAATAAAACAAAAAACTGGGATAAGATATTGTTTTTTTTCGTGTACAGAGCTGTGTGAGGGCTTATTTTGCGCATAACAAATTTTACCTCTCCGTGGTGTTATTTATTATTACATGCCGTGTACTGGGAAGCTGGAAAATAAATCCCCCAAAAAATATGTGGGTGCGGTGATACCTATTGTGTCTGACTTTTACTGTTTATTGCAGTACTGTTTATATCAGTTCTAGGGAAAGAGGGGGTGGGTTGAACTTTTATGTTTTTAACTTATTAATTATTAATTAATTATTTTTAAAATTTTATTGAAACTTTTTTTTACTATTTTATAGACTCTCTAGGGAACATTAACGCTAGATGGTCTCAGCCTCTTCATATACCCCCCCCCCCCCCCCCCCCCCGCACCTCTGCACCATACACATACGGCACAGAGCATGAAGGGGTTAATGAAATGTCCACAGCAAAGCCCCTTCTTTAATGAAATGTCCACAGCAGAACCTTCCTTTACAGAAATTGCTAATGCAGAGCCCCCCTTTGATGAAACGGCCACAGCACGGTCTCCCCTTTATAGAAATGTCCACAGGATAGCTTCTCCCCCTCCCCCATTAATGAAATATCCACATTAGAGCCCCCTTGAAAAAAAAAACGTCTATACTTGCTTCTGGCTCCTTCTTCTTTTGCTACCTGCATACATACACTCTGATGTCACACAGCCGGGACACCACCGCATCATAGTGTATGCATGCTGGCAGGGAAGAGGAGAAGATGGAAGTAAGTACAGTATAAAGTTTGTTTTTTAAGTTGAAGACCGCTGCTTTGACTGATGAACATCTTCATATAGGGCCCCAACTGTTCGCCTATACCACTTATATGAAGATCCGCCATTGTACAGGGTATAATTTTGTGTCTACAGTGCAGTTGGACGGCCCATATAGTACAAACTGAACTGTCTTCTACTAGCTACTCCCATAGTGTACAACCCTTTAATGTACAATTCTTTATTTTGTGTCATATTACATTTTAGAAATGTGTATATTCTGCTCTATTTGCTAAGCAATAACTAATATAAACAAAGGGTACTATACTACAATATGTTTTCATTTTTATGTGTAATATATTAGCATGATATTAAATATGCATGGAAATGTGTTAGAAAAGTGGGTAATGTGTTACTCACTGACTGGTAAATAACCAGTCTGATATTTGAGCTATTTGATGTTTTTTGTTCATTTGAATCAAGCCCCTAAGGCAAACACCTGCTAAAAACACAGGCAGTTTGAGGTACGACATGTCACGCTTTCAGGAGACCATGTAATGTAACAGCCATAGGCCCTAATGTTCATCCATAATCCTTCTTCAGCTAAAAAAAATTCTTTTACTCCTCAATATTACACTGTTGGCACTACTGAATTTGTACTTTTTATTGCAATAGATATCTGGACCAGGATGGTATATATTTTAAATAAGACTGTATCGTCATGAGCAACCTTTAGCAGCTGCAACCCAGGCTGCAATGATGTACCGGCACTATCAAGTCAAGAGGGGACACCCCAGCACTCAGGGCCACTTCATATACCAATGAATGACAACACTTCCATATGTATTCTTTAAAGTATTTAATGGACAGAGAGAAATATGTGGCCATATGTCGTAGGATATTCAATGATGAGAACTGCTATTGACCTTATCATTAAAGGGAACCTGTCACCAGGAGACCAATTTTTAGCACTTCCCCAGTCCCCACAGAGCATAGTACATACACTGCCAAAGTGTTTTTGTATAAAAAATACGTTTTCCAGAACAAAAGATGTTATATTGTACCTTTCATTAGCATCTGCTGTGTGACTAGGCACTCGTCCACTGGGAGTGGCTGGCAAGGAGCAGTTTCCCCCCCCCACCCTTGGGAAACTGCTCCTTCATGTGACCATTTCAAATATATAAAAACACCCATCACTTGGCTTAGCGATTCCCCCCCGGCTCCTCTACAGCCAATCCTGAGTGAGGGGAGTTATTCATATATTTGAAAAGGTCACATGGAGGAGCTGTTTCCCAGTTTCACAGCAGATATACCCTAGCTAGCCCTGCTAGCACCGATCGCGGGTGTTACCCCGTCGATCGCTGACGCGGCTTCAAAAAGATGTGACGTCGCATATGACGTAATTGGGGAGCAGCAATCTGCTGCCATGACAACCTGAGGTCTTCGGAAGACCCGAGGCTGTCTCATTTTAACCATTTCATTACAATGTGCTGCCATACTGTAGTATGGCATTATATGGTAGGATCAATCAGAGAAGCAAGGGTTACCGATCGCGGCTATTAACCCTTTGATTGCCGACGGCAAAGTCGCTGGCGGCATTTAAAAGATGGCGGCGCGGGCGCCGACATCTTTATTCCAATCGCCGCGCCCCTGAACGACATTGGGGGGGGGGGGGGAGAGAGATCGGTTGCCATGGTGGCCTCGGGTCTTCGTTTGACCCGAGGCTTAATGGCTTCTGCAGATTCGTTACAATCAGCCAGTGGCTCATTGTAATGAATGAGCTGCAAAAATGCCATATATTGCAATACAGAAGTATTGCAGTATATGGTAGGAACGATCTGACTATCTAGGGTTAATGTACCCTAGATGGTCTAAGAAATAGTGAAAAAAAAAAGTTTAAAAAGTAAAAAAAATTAATAAAATATTAAAAATTCAAATCACCCCCCTTTCGCTAGAACTGATATAAAACATAATAAACAGTAAAAATCATAGACACATTAGGTTTCGCCGCGTCCCAAAATGCCCGATCTATCAAAATTTAAAAACGATTTCGGCCGGCGGTGACCTCCGAGGCGGGAAATGGCGCCCAAATGTCCGAAACTTTTACACCATTTTACATCACTTAAATAATGGAATAAAAAATGATCAAAATGTCGCACAGACTTCAAAATGGTAGCAATGAAAATGTCGGCTCATTTAGTAAAAAATTACACCTCAAACAGCTCCGTGCGCCAAAGTATGAAAAATTTATTAGCTGCAGAAGATGGCAAAAATGATTTTTTCTTTTTTGTACACATTCGTTTAATTTTTGAAAATGTATTAAAACACAATAAAACCTGTATAAATTTGGTATCACCGCGATCGCACCGAACCAAAGAATAAAGCTGACATGTTATTTGGAGCGCACAGTCAAAGTCGTAAAAACTGAGCCCACAAGAATGTGACGCACATGCGTTTTTTTTCAATTTTTCCACATTTGGAATTTTTTTTCAGCTTCACAGTACACGCCATGTTAAAATAAATAACATTACAGGAAATCAAAATTTGTTACGCACAAAATAAGCCCTCACACAGGTCTGTACACATAAAAATGAAAAAGTTATGGATTTTTGAAGGTGGTGAAATGTTATTAATAGGTTTATCTATCACCGTGTTTGCTATACAAATCTATAAAGAGATATTACTGTAATGGGGAATCAGGACTTAGGACTGACAATCAGGACAGTAACTAGTCCACGTTCCCTACCTACGCCAAAGTGGGAACTTGAATCAAGACTCCCAAACAAATAACACAGAACCATAACAAGCAGCTCAGGTCACAGCTGAGATAGCAGATACAGTACATAGGGAATGTCACAAAATAAAATCCAGAATCAGATCACCATAAATTCATAAGTATAGCATGAGCTAAACAGAAACAATAGAGATGGACAGAAAATATAACCAGCAATTAACTAGTTGTGAGCAGGGTATATATAGGTAGCCAGAGAGCCTGAGCCACAGCTGACAGAACAGAGACCTGTCTATCACAGCATGGTAACTGTTGCTTAGCCACAGCAGAACTGCAGAGAAACTGGATGAGGTGTAATTAGTCTCAATACAGCCAGCAACATAAAGCACAGTTCACACTATGACACATAAAGACAAAGAAAAATCCAAAACCTCCTAATCCGCATTCTGGGGACAGAAAAAGAGACTGGGACGAAAGCTACAATGTCGGCTGTCATCTTCAACACAAGTTCTAGATAAATCTTGGCATACTAACTCATCATTTATTCTAATAAGTGGAGATGAGCTGCACTGGCACCCCTGCATTAAGTGCTTTTTCGAGGCTAGCATTTCCAATTGCCTTGAAAATGATTCCTAGCAACCTGTTGCTTCCTTATGTAAGTTCATACCACACCCTTCCTTTATACTGCATACTTTCCATTTCAAGCTTTCCTGTTATATCAAAAGGGCAAGCATCTCTCTAATATCAATGTGTATTTTTATGAGCTCTTTTATTCTTTTCCAAAACTAGAACAATACAGATTTAGACTCTATTTTAGGTTACATCTACTGAAATCTGTATAGATTGATAATTATCCATAACATATTGTAAATAAAGCGCCTTCGCTTTACTTGCATCACACTCGCAACGAGTGCTGCCTGGATCTCCTGGCTCAAATGCTGCAAACCGGAACTGAATTTGACAGTTCCAGTTTGCAGCGTTTGTTACATATGAGATAGTTTTGGAAATCACATGAGAGCACAAGACCATGGTCTGTTCTTGAATCATGGATTATGCACTTGTCAAATTTCACGGACTGACCACAGTGCCAAAATAGTGATTTATGATGCAAGGAGTCCCTTCTTGAAGGGCAGAAGGGAGACAATGGGGCCCATTTACTTACCTGTCCGATGAAGATTCCCAAAAGTGCATTGTCCGCCGAAAAAACACTCTGTCGCCATTCACTAAGAATGCCGATATCCTGCATGCGTCGCTTTCCCCATTCAGGGCCATCAGAGTTCACATTCTTCTTCCTAGTGCTTGTAAGTGTATTGTCTTGTAAAACAATTTGAATCTTAAATCCTGCGCAAGTCTTAATCGGATTGTCTGACGGCACGCCCCCCAGCTGCACCACAATCCGATCGATTGTGACACAAATCGAGTGCGCAAATCCCGAAAATGGCAAGCAGTTTAACGAAAGTCAGCAGCTCCACCCTTGGTAAATAAGCCCTAATATTTCTTAGAACGGGTCCACCGTTTGAAACGCGTTGGCCTTTTAACACTCTCGGATTTTAAAATTATGCCTTAAATAAAGTTTGGAATATCTTGGACGAAGCTGGACACAGAATCTTTTTTCCATGCTTGCTAACTTGATGCAGCCCGTGCAGTAGGGCAGTCCGTGCCTCGTTGGATTTCCCCACATGGTTTGAGGTGAGCTGGACCCTCCGTTGCTTTTCCTAATATTTCTTAGCCCTATAATGTTACTGTGCATTTGTCCCAAGCATTTATTTTCCATTGCAAGCAGCTACAATTCAATCGGCTTTAGAAATTTAGGTTTATAGGTTCATTTCCTGAGGTTATTCCTCAGCTATGCCTCAAGAAATAGAAATCACTCGAGAGTAAACAGTTTCTGTGGTGAGCAGGGTGGGGGTCAGAGATCAATCAATGGGATCCACAGCATCCAAATAACATGTTTCAGGGCTTGATTTTGGTGAAATCCCATACACTACACTGCTAGAGTATTAGAATTTGTATTACAGTTAGAGATGAGCGAGCACTAAAATGCTCGAGTGCTCGTTATTCGAGTCAAACTTTTTCCGATGCTCGAGTTTCGAATAACGAGCCCCATTGAAGTCAATGGGAGACTCGAGCATTTTTCAAGGGGACCAAGGCTCTGCACAGGGAAGCTTGGCCAAAAACCTGGAAACCTCAGAAAATGATGGAAACACCACGGAAATGGGCCGGAAACAGCAGGGGCCGCATGCATGGATGCCTCTAAGGCTGCCTAATCGCACCATTATGCCAAAATTATGGGCAACAGCATGGCGATGACAGAGTGACCGAGTGAGGTGAGATAGCATCTAAAACACCCAATAATTGACCCTGACACTATAGGGGACGGCATGCGGAGGCAGCAGCAGCGGCAGGTTTTTATCTTTGGTTTTATAACTTTTTAGAATATATTGATTTTTTAAACTTTACTTGAAGACAATGTACCTATTTTATGTGACATTGACATGTAACATGAGATGATTTGCTTGAATTCAAGAAGAGAATAAAATAAATCAATCCAGCATACTTTTTAGTTTCAAGTATGTGGAGGCTGCTATGGAGACAACATGTGGTGGCAGCTATGGAGACAACGTGTGGAGGCAGCTTTGGAGACGACATGTGGAGGCTGCTATGGAGACAACGTGTGGAGGCAGCTGTGGGGACGGCGTGTAGAGGCTGCTATAAACAGTAGAAGGCAGACTAAGCTAGATGAAATTGCATTTGCACCACTGACAGCACACAAAAGGATTTTGTGCTGTGACTTTCACTTTCGAAAAAAAAAACAAAAAAAAAATGGGAGACTGTGCCTAATTCAATCAAACCCCCAATAAATTGTCCCACTTAGCTGTTTGAAATGGATATGTGTGTCTCTAAGAGCCAAAAATAACATTCACAAGTCTCCCTGCAAATTCGTCACAATATGGTAGTAGCTGCACTATTAGTGCCAGCAAGCCCAGCCACAAGCAAATAAAAAAAAAATATATATATATAACGCTATTGTAGCCCTAACAAGGGCTGTTGGGTTCTCTTAGAATGACTCCTGCCTAACACTAATCTAATAGAACACCCTAACGCTATCCCTGACCAGCAGCAGCTCTATCCTTAGCGGCATCCAGGCAGAGAATGATCCGAGCACCGCGGGAAGTGGCTAGTATATTCCAGGGTCACCTGATCTGGCCAGCCAACCACTGCTATCGACGTGTAAGGGTACCACGTGATGCTGGGTGTACTGCAGAGTCTCCTGGCTTGTGATTGGCTCTGTTTCTGGCCGCCAAAAATCAAAACGGCGGGAGGTGCCATTTTCTCGAGCTGGTGAAATATTCGTCCGAGCACCGAGCAGTTGCAAGTACGCTAACGCTAAAGTGTGGGTTTCCATGTTCAAGTTTGTGAGGCAGCTTTTAGTCCAAAAGCAATTACTGATCAAAGGAAAAACAACAGAGGTACCAGCTGTTGTAAACTCTAACATATATGTATATATAACTGCACATTATATTACTCCTACAGAGCATGTTGTCTTCTGCTGATACTGATTTTAGAAAGACTTCTGTGCTGGAGAGAACTTCTGTACACAATTATTTAGATTGCTTAATGACTATAATTATAGAACTTCTTCCAGGCTTTTATGTATTGTAACAGTAATATTGTATTATATTGTAATATTCTTTCTCTGTTTCAACAAATAAACATATGTTTCTTCTGAAATGTAAAAATACAAAGGATGTGAAATGTATTGTTATTAACGCATTTACTTCCTTTATTTTATATTTATCTGCTTTCTGTTGGTGGTAAAAACTTTTTTTTTTTAATTTTCACTTTCAAATGACTTTTTAAATTAACAACAAGGAAACATAATATAACAAAAACATATTTTGGACTGCTGAATCTGTAAACATCTGGGTTGTAAATCGTATACAAGATTTATTTCAGTTTATGGATGCTCTAAAAAAGAATAATGGGAGAGTGCCATAACTGCATTTTACTCATCACCTTGCCTCCATTAATTTAAATGATATAAAAAAATTCCCATAATAGTATCAATAAAAAGTACAGCTTATATTACAAAAAATATACTATATTCAATAGCTGGAAAAAACTAAAAGTGGTAATGCATAAATAATAGCTTCTAAAAGTGAAGTAAAAGTGATTTAATGTTATAACCTGGGTCCCTCATTCTAGGGATCTGTCAAACTTTCTGTGGTCATATCTTCATTCAACATGTTGAACCTACTCACTGAACAGGTGACAAAGTCTTTTGCTGAGGCGCTCCATTAATCCCTTAATGACCTTACCCTTTTTTGTTTTTGGTGAAAAGAACAAAGGAAAAAGTGTTTGTAAAAAGCATGTTTAATAAGTTCAGACCTTTTTGACTGAGGGAGGCTCATCAGATAAGGTTGTGCTTGTGTCAGGAGGTTCTTTGATAATTTGTGGGTGCTGCCTTTGGAATCTTGAGTCTAGGTTGCTACACTGGCCGGAGTAGGAGTTTCATATAGTTGGGAGTCAGGCACATAAGAGCATCCGGTTGGTGTGCAAACTCCTTTTTTGTTTTTGCTTATCGGTTTTTGCTCTTCACCTTCAAAAATCTGTAACTTTTGTATTTTTCCATGTACACAACTGTATGAGTGGTTCTTTTCTGCATAACAGATTGTACTTCCTGGGGTCATTCTTTCATATTCTGTGTACTGGGAACCAGTAAAAATAAATTAAAATCTGATGAAATTTTAGGTTGCTTTTACGGCTTAATGCCCCTACTTTATTCTTTGGCTTGTACTTCTAGAATATAATTACGTATAATACAGGAAGCTTACAATTACATTTTAATATTGTCAAAAGTACTTGAGGTTTCTTCGGTAGACTCTATAATATTTTTGCTGTGGGTTACACTTTTAACATAAAAGAATGTGTTGTCTTTAGTAGTCTTTCTTGTGATGTGCAGATAAGAATGGATTAATAATAGTCATTAAAAACAAAGATCTGTCTGCCCTGTCATGTAATGGAAAAATAATTTTGTTTACATAAAAAAAAAACTTAGAGTCCTTTGCACACCTGAGGGTTTAGTCTAATGACAAATAAATAGACCTTATTGACTTTATTTGCTCCAAAAAACCCTGTTTTACATTGCATAAATGAAGGGTTTTAGATATTTTAAAGAAAGTTTTGCAACTTGCATAAAATTTGTATATATATATATATGTGTGATAATAATGTGTGGTGAAAATGCATCAAATAAAGAACACAATTTTCCCAACTAATAGGAGGTTTAAAGTTAGACCTGATATTCTAATCATTATATTAGATATATCATCAGTTTCAAAAAGCTGCTACAGTATAAGACTAAGCCTAATCTAACATTTAGACCATTGGAAGTGTGTCTGCCCCAATTATACAGTTTACTCCATTCTCCATAACCTAATAAAGAGCTACATGGATATCTATACTACCTTCAGTTACTGTAAGTACATATAGTGCATAAGGTTTAGTACATATGTCACAGTTTGTGACCTAGGAGCACAAACTGTCAGGCTCATGGTTGTCTTTGACTTCCATTATAAATGGTTACATTTATACATATGTATTTAAAATAGTTAGTTTAACCTGTGGCTGTGTGCAGAAGAGGGGAGGGTGGGCAAACCTCACCCCACTCCTCTACATAGAAAGCCAAGCAGCTTCAATCGGTAAAAGATAGGACTTGTCCTATATATCGTGGCGTGGCCGCCTGGCCAGGTCGTGGTGCAGTGAGACAAAGTGTGCTTACCGCACAGTGACCAGGTGTCACTGCTCATCTAGCAACTGGTTGAATGTGGATGTCACCACCACTTTCAAAATGAAAGTGCACCATCCAAAAGTGTATGAATTTACTACTTTAAGTGTAGATAGGTGATCAGAAGCACCTTATTGGAAACCATTTTGAATTAGCAATGAGGATTCATTAGAATGTGCTGTACAGATTTATTTGATTTAGGGATACCACCTAGAACCTGACAGATCAAAGCCTAATACATATATGTAGTGCCTTAAATAAGTAAGATATAGCATTTTTGTGTGACGTTTCACATAATTGGCTTTCCAATGTAATCTGCACCTCCATTATCAAAATGTAAAGGCCACATTAGTTCTTTAGAATAGTCCATAAACTGAGTATAATTATGCACAGTTCTTGGCCTGTATCTATTGTATGTTTTACAAGGAAGACATGAACATGAAATGAAGCTTGTTGAGGATCCTGACCCTTCTTACATCATTATGTTTAGACTGTAATTATGATCATAAAGCTTAATTGCCTTACAACCTAATGGTAGTTGTAAACTGTACCTGTCCTGCCTGTCATCTGTTTTTAATATGTGTCAATTATTACAAGACATATAAAACAAGGTACTGTCCAATTTAGCAGACTGGAAAAAAATATGGAAATACAATATTAAAATATATAAATTAGATATTTGTAAGGCTTCTGTAAAAACAGGTCATAACAAACCAAGAGAATGTATCTATGATGTGTAAAGCGCTGCAGAATTTGATGGCGCTGTGTAAATAAAGATTATTATTATTATTATTAGGATGTGACTTCTATATCTGATTCGTAACAGATAACTTCAAATGTTTCCAAATTAACCATCTTTCTTACACCCCATTTAAAGCCACAGGCTACCATAAAAGGGGTATTCCCATCTGGTCATTCACATTTAATTTAATTCATTTGCCGTATATAAACATTTCTTCAATTGGATGTCATTAAAAAAAATGTTCCTGTGTGATAATTTCTCATAAATGTAGCTATGGTGTCCCATAGAAATGAGACAGCTTCCTCTGATACGACCACCTCACATTTTGGTAGCCGTGGCCAGACATGCGCTATTGAGTCCTGCCTGACTTCCTGGATTCAGTAATCATTACCACAGGACGGCTGTGGGACATGAAGTAACTCCCAGACATGACATACACAAAAACCTTTTGTTTGTTTGTGCAATCACTCCAGCAGAGGTGGTCGTATCCAAGGACACAGTCTTGTTTCTAAGAGACCATATCACTACATTTATCAGAAATTATCTAAAAACAGATACATTTTTTTAATGGCATCTAATTGCAGAAATTTTTAATATATGGCAAATTAATGACACTGAGTGTGAATGCCCAGACGAGAATACACCTTTAACATGAATTTGAGCCCCAAACAATGGTACCACAACCCATGGCATCTGTGTGTGACAATAGAAGAGACTTCTGGAGCTTCAAACACAGGTAGGAACAGGACCTGCTCAATAATTTATGGCAGGAGCAATCTGCTCACACACAGGGCAGTAGGAAAACTGCTCAAAACTTTCTCGATCAAACTAGAACCATCACATTTATCTCATTGTAAGTTGGGCTAGTGTGACAGCTCAACTTCCCAGAGAAATGCGTACTGTAACTATCCTACCAAACCTGTCATAAGCACTAGCCTCAATGTCATTCAAAATCAAGCATGACAAATCAGGGACACTTACTCATATATCCAGGCACTATGACTGTGGTACTGTTCTTACAGTATATTTCAAATCAATGGTCTCCCTCCTTCTAAAATCAATCAATCAGGGAGCCGGGGGAGGCAGTGTAACAGACTGTGAAGCTGCATCATGGAGGAGCTCTGGTAACACTCCCCCATAGAAATTCTAGCTCATTAGTAGAATTTTAAAATTTGATTTAAGAAGGAGGTATGCCATGGATACCAAATATACCTCAAGACAGGAAGGAAAAACATATATACAGCTGACTGATTCAATGTTCCACACGTGCTTGTGATCCACTCAGACACTGTGTTGTACTGGACCACCAAAAAAGGAAGGATCTCTGAGTCAGTGTTGGTTAAAAAATGTCATTCTCCATTTTATTTCAAACCCATAAAATGTACATGAGCATATTCCAAAAAACCAATTGAGGACGACAGCCTATGCATTTCAGGTGCACGAGGCACCCGAAGTCATGGCTAACTTCATATTGAAATGCCGGAATAAGTATCGTCCCAACAAGTTCCCTTTGGTTACCTGATCTTTGGTATTCCTGATGAGGGGGGACAGATCCCGGCAAATTTATATTTTAAAAAATGCATATCATTAACCCCTTAAGAACGCAGGTTTTTACACTCATTTCTCGCTCTCCGCCTTCAAAAATCCATAACTTTTTCATTTTTCTGTGTACAGAGCTGTGTGAGAGCTTATTTTGTGCGCAACAAATTTTACTTTCCCGTGGTGTTATTTATTATAACATGCCGTGTACCGGGAAGCAGGAAAAAAATTCCAAATATTTTTAAAAATGCATGTGCGTCACGTTCTTGTGGGCTCAGTTTTTACGACTTTCACTCTTCGTTCCAAATAACACCTCTACTTTATTCTTCGGTTTGGTACGATCGCGGTGATAACAAATTTATATGTGTATAAAAAAACGAAAATTTTTTTTTGCTATCTTCTGACGCTAATAACTTTTTTATACTTCAGTGACCGGAGCTGGGGGAGGTGTCATTTTGAGGACTGTGCGACATTTTCATCACTTTTCATCACATTTTTTATGTCATGTAAAAAGGCGTACAAGTCGCATTTTGGACATTTGGGTGCCATTTTCTGTCTCAGAGGTCACCGCCGGTTATAACTGTTTTTATATTTTGATAGATCGGGCATTTTGTGACGTGTGTGACCTAATGTGTGCGTGATTTTTACTGTTTATTTTATTTTATATGAGTTCTAGGGAAAGGGGAGTGGTTTGAACTTTTAATATTTATTAATTTTATACATTTTTAAAAATGTTTTTCTTTTTTTTCACAACTTCTTAGACCATCTAGGGTACATTAACCCTAAATGATCAGATCGTTCCTACCATATACAGCAATACAACGGTATCGCAGTATATGGCATTTCTGCACACTATACACTGGCTCATTGTAATGAATATGCAGAAGCCATTCAGCCTTGGGTCAAATGAAGACCCGAGGCTACCATGGCAACCGATCGCTGCCCCCAATGACGTTCGGGGGAGCAACGATCGGAGGTAACATGGCGGTGCCATGCTTTCAGTGCCACCAGCGACTTTGCCAGCGGCAAAGAAAAGGTTAACACCCGTGATCGGTGCAAGCACCGACCCCGGGTGTTGGTGATGGGTCTTTGCTTTGCCTGCCTTGCATACCGCCGTGTGAGTGCACCCTTAGACCCGATATTTAAACATTGGGTGTATTTTGGTTTGCAACACATGCTCCAAACAGTAGCTTCCTGTGATCACTCATTCAGACATACCTGGAACCAGAGACAATGTAAGATCCTACTGGCTTCGCAATCCCGCAAAACCTTTGGATCTATCGCCGCCTCTTACTAATGTTTGATCACCAAAGTATATAATAATGGCGACGTGCCACCGTGGACAAACATAAGAATATTACCACAGTAACAGTGCCTTGATATACGAGAAAGTGTCCCTGGTTCATCATGTTGGATTTTATATATATCGAAGTAAATAGTTTTCTCCAAGCGATTAAACAATTTGTAAAATATCCTGTATAATAATTAAATAATACTATGTCATATTGAAGATCACTTAGGCCTGTCCTAACTGTAGTTTAAAAGAAAATAGCAGTGAATTATTTTCAGGCTATGTGATATCTACATTTTGTACAAACTAGTTTATAGTTGATAATGTATGGTATTAAACAGGACTATAAATGTTTGGCTGCTTTCCATAAAGAAACCATTGTCTACTTTTGCTGTAAATTAAGGATCAAGTTTACCTTTTTCCTGAGGAAACAACTGAAGGGACATTTTGTCATCGACTAACATACACATTACATTATTCTAAATAAACAAACTTGTTACATTGAAGCCATGCATAGAAAATTCCTCTGAACAGTGCAAACAGTCAGGCACTCTATAGACTGTAGGTTGAGGTATAGGCAGCACTTGTTAAGGCTTCCTGTGCTGAATAGGTCTTTCCTTCCTTATGCAGTCAAAGAATCAATTCATTTAATCAGTGTTCGGATTTTAAGGGTTAAACTGTAACTCTGGGTTGGATTCATTTTCCTATTGTTTTCCCAATAGAAATTATTACTGGAATTAGTTTATGTGTAAGTAACACATAAATATGAGAAACACTGAGACCAAGTTGCATATACTTAATAATATAACATATATAATATACTCAAATTGCAAATATTAAACCTACAATCTCATAACAAATTAATTTCGCAGTCAATTATTAAGATGGACTGTGTTGTCAGAAAACAATACTTTTTTATTAATATCAACATTATGAATACATTTATAAAAACACTCATTAAGAACACTCTCACAACAAATACAAAAAAATCAACAAATTGTTAACCCCTTGCTGATATTACAATTTTTTTCAAATCTGACATTTCACTATGAGTGGTTAAAAATTGGGTACATTTACTGGGTAACATATCCAGTAGATTTTGAGATTTTCTTGTGACACATTGCACTTAATGTTATGCTTTGGGTTTATTTATAAAAAAAATGGTATTTGGGTGAAAATTAGAAAAAATTAATGACTTTAGAAATTCAAAATTTTATACTTTTTTCAACAAATTTAACATCAAAATAACTTTTTTTTTAATTCTCAGTGACATTATTTCTTATTCCAAGTTGTGTACTGGGAAGCTATAAAAAATCCAAATGTGGTGAAATTGGCAAAAAAAAAGCATTTTTGTCACTTTATTGTGGACTAAGTTTTTACGATTTTCACTGTGCGCTCCAAATAACACCTCTGCTTTATTCTTTGGTCAGTACAATCACGGTGATACCACATTTATATAGGTTTTATTATGTTTAAATACATTTTCAAAAATTAAACAAATATTTATGAAAACATTTTTTTCCATTCTCTGACGCTAATAACTTTTTCATACTATGGTGTACGGAGCTGTGTGAGGTGTCATTTTTTTGCTAAATTTGCTGATGTTTTCATTGATACCATTTTGAGGAATATGCATCCTTTTGATTAATTTTTATAAAATTTTTTATGTGATGTAAAATGGTGTAAAAGTAGTGTTTCAGACATTTTAGGCGATGTTTTCTGGGGTTCACCACTAGGCAAAAAAAGTTTCTATATTTTTATAGATCTGGAATTTTGAGATGCAACAATACTGCCAGTACTTGTCCAACAACCACGCAACCACAACCAGGCTTGGCACTAGCTGTCAGACTAGGTAGGTGGTGGCTAACTCACCCTGTGATGTCCCTGCGGGCTAAGGCCCTGCCTAAAGCAGATAACCCGCCCTGACAGGGGCAAACCCACAATCAAGAACTTAACTGACGGCCCCTGAGCGACCCTACAAGATGACAGGGAAGACTTACATCCTCTGACAGCTGCTGGATGGTGAAGCGGTAACCAGAATACAGATATAGGTCAGTGTTCACACTGTACACAGAAACCGACACAAGACTGAGAAGGAGGTGGGGTCACACTGGGAGATAAACGATACTGAGGGACAAACAACAGATACAGACAGACAAGCGGGGATAAACAAACTGGGTCAAAACCAAATGTACAGAAGCGTATAGCAAATAGAATGGTCAGTAGGCAAAGCAGAAGACAATACACAGAATAGCAAAAAAATACAATGGCAAGAGCACTATGGAACACAGGAGACAGAATAACCAGCAGCCAATGAAGGGCTGGGCAGAATATAAGGCAGTAATGGACACTACCTCCAGTACTGACTGGCTCAGCCGTCCATCACTCAAACTGCAGCTGCAGACAAAACGAGTTCAAGGACACACCCAGCTTTACCAAGATCAGAAATGGAGCTGTCAATCACAGGCAGCTCTGGGTGTGGTTTTCCGGCAAGAAACCTGAAACCAGATCCCATTAGAACAATTTGGGAGTTCTGACAGTACTCCCCCCCCCCTTCTATGAGGGGCCACTGGACCCTTAATTAAAGATGCTCTATCTGTTCCCATGCAAATGAGATCTGGACCTTTAGAAGATGTTTTTTGGTTTGTGCTGGATAACATAAGCTGGAGACAATGGCATCTGCCTGCGGGTTACAGCATGGATCAATAGACACACAAGAAAAACCTGGAACAAAACCATAACTGCAGAGAAATGGGGACTTAGCGATAGATGGGGAGAATTGGTGATTGTACACAAACTCAGCGATAGCTAGCTCTCTACCCCAATCTTCATGGCGGTCAGATACAAAATTCCTGAGGTACTGCTCAACCCGCAAACTGTTTTGATCAGATTGTCCAGCAGTCTCAGGAGGACAGGACATTGTTCCAGACATTATCCCCAACTTTTTACAGAACTCACTCCAGAAACTCACAGATACAAATGGTTCCCCCTGATCAGGTGCCCCATGCAGTTTAAGAACATTGTCAATGAACACAGTGGCAAATTCCTTGGCATTAGGCAATTTCTCTAGTGGAAAGAAATTACACATTTTAGATACAAGGTCAACAACCACCCAAATTACTGTCATCCCCTGAGAAGGAGGCAGATTCTTGACAAAACTCATAGATACATGTGTCCATGGCTTAGACTGAACGGATCGAGAAGCAGGGGATTCCACTGGGCATTCTCTGGAAACCTTTGTCTTAGTACAATTACTACATGTTGCTACATATTTCTCAACATCATCAATCGCCATTCCCAGATGACATCTTTTAAATGCCGGCGACAGCATCAGAAGGGTTAATACCCCCAATCGGTGCTAGTACCAATAGCGGATATTAGCGGTGGGTGTTTGCTGCAATAAGCAAACATCCCCTCTGTATGAAGAGGGCTCACCCTGCCATTACCCCCACACCTCTGTGCCAGATTAGATGCACTTTACAAATGCTTCATTTTAGTGGGTGTTTAACTTATTGCTGAAATTTTTATTAACTCTCGAATGTATGGAGGAAAAGAAAATCATCAATTCTGTTTTCATATTTTTTTAATTTTTTTGGGCCGTTCACCTTACTACAAAAATAATGGGGAGCATTTTCTTCAAAACTGTGCAAACTGCACTATGTGCAACTTGCCTGTGTAGTGTGCAGGGTGCACCAGATTCAGTTATTGTGGCGCCTGTTCTGCATGAATCTGGCACTCTGTGCACTGCAGTGAAAGAGAGCACCAGACACTTCTGTTGGATTCTGCATGTTAAATGTGTGTCACATGGTCCAACGGTGCATCGAAATGCCCTTTTATGTGCAGAAGTTTGTGTTGCATCAAGTATAGTGCAGCCGCGACACATATGTGGCGCGGACACTACTTTAATGTAAGAATGTATATAAGAATGTAAATACATGGGATGAGAACTCTCCATACAAGCTGGGTGTTTCCTGCATACTACAGCAAACATCCACCAGTAACACTCATGATCAGTGCTGGCACCGTTTATGTGTGGAAACCCTTTAACTGTCACTCACACGCCACCATATTGGCTTTGGTTGTTGCTCCTTCTGATGTCATTGCGGAGTGACGATCCATCTGGAGTTTTTATAAGACTCTAGGACCTGTTATTGCTACAGATATGTAACAGCCAGTGGCACACTTTTATGCATCTATAGCAAGTTTTCTGTACAGTATACTGCAATACAGTAGCATTGCAGTATATGGTAGGATCAATCGGACTCCCTTGGGTTCAAGTACCCTTGGGGGGCTAAAGAAATAAGAAAAAAAATTAAAAACAAAAGTTTAAAGCATCCCCCTTTCCCCAGAACTAATATTAACAGAAACAAATCAAATCATAAACATGTTAGGTATTGCTGCTTCTCCAAAGTCCTGATCTATCAAAATATAAAAATGGTTATTCCCAGCATTAAACCCTGTAACAGAATATAGCTCCGAAACCTGACCTTTTCTCCATTTTGCATTGCATAAAAAATATAATAAAAAGTGATCAAAAGGTCATACAGTCCCCAAAATGGTAACAATGAAAGCTTTGCTCATCAAGCAAAAAAATGACACATTACACAACTCTACACCCAAGTATGGAAAAGTTATAAGCAACAGAAAATAGTGAAACATTACATTTATATAAATGTATTAAAACATAATAAATCCTGTATATGTGAATGTATCCAAATAACAAAAAAGATGTGTCATTTGGAGTGCACAGGGAAAACCATAAAAATGGAGCCCAAAATAAAATGGCGAAAATGCGTTTTTCACCAATTTCACCACATTTGCATTTTTCTTTCCACTTTCCAGGACATGGAATATTAAATACCATCAGTGCCAAGTACAAGTACCATACCAAGTACCATACCAAGCCCTCACACAGCTCTGTGCCAAATTGCTTAAAGGGGTTATCCAGGTTTTAAAAATAACTGAGGCCCGGGCTGGGGTGGGCTAGTTAAACATAACAAACATCTACTTACCTCGTCCGGCGCCGCTGATGTCTCGCTCCGCGGCCGGAGCTTCCGGTCAGCTAGAAGCTCCTATCCGACACCATCTCTCAGCGCTTACAACGGCCACATCCCGGACCGGAAGCTCCTTGTGTGCAGCTTCCGTGCCCCTGTAAATAAACAGGGGCACGGATTGAAGGGACCGCGGCGCGGGACATCGGCGGCGCCGGAGGAGGTAAGTACATGTTTATTATGTTTAAATATCCCTCCCCAGCCCAGCCATAAGAAATTTTTAAAACCCGAATAACCCCTTTAATGTCAGCAACTCAGGGCATTCTTACTAAATCATTGTCATCTTTTGGTGTAGAGATGAATAGTCTAGAGCTGTATCATAATAGCAAAACTACTAGAGGTTTGACCTTTGGAAATACAAAAATTTAAGTACATGAACAAATGTACAATGTTATATTTGCCAGCATTCTGTGGACAAATAAATAAATAAATAAATAATGGGAACATATTGAAACCATTAAAATGCTGCTATTGTTCTTTTTGGCTGTATCCCTAATTTTATGACTGCTTTAAAAATGTTTGGTAAGCATCCAGTGTCACATCTGCCAAACTTTGAGCTGACCAAATGTGCTTCATTGTAAAGAAGATTTTTTTCAATTTCTCCGTGTTAATGAAAGATAACTTTAATTACACAAAAAACTGAAACAACGAGGAAGAAATGTGAAATAAAACTTTCATTTGTTACCCATAGTAACCAATCACTTTTTTATGGTGCTCTTAAAAAAGGATTTGAAATGGGTATTGTGACATGATATGTCTACAACTATGGGATTCCCATTATTTAGAGTTTTCATGTTAGTCAAAAATAGAAGGGGATTAGTGACAATAGAAGTTTCCAAAGATAATTCTTTTATTTGGTTTTGTTATGTTTTTGGTAACCCTTATAACTGTTTTTGTTAAATATAGTAGTTTTATTTTTGGTTTGTTCTTACTTCTTTAAACACCAAAATCTAAAAAAGGGAGGGGGGGACTTATTATATATTATTTAGCACTAACATACTTTTATAGTTTTACCTCTATGTATCATGGCTTTTTAACAGAAGATACTTTCCTTTAATGCCCATAGCAACCAATGACAAAGAGGTATCTTTGCAGCATGAGATGGTGTATTGTCATGCATGAAGATGATTTTTCTCTTTGTACCATGAAAGGAAGTGGTCAGTCAGAAACTCTATGTACTTTGCAGTGGTCATTTTCACACCTTCAGGAACCCTAAAGGGGCCCATCCATCTCTCTCCCCATGATCCCGGTCCAAAACATGACTCCGCCACCTCCTTTCTGATGTCACAGCCATCTTTATCCAGGGGAGAGGGAGGCACAGCACATCTGACAGTATGTGTTATAGGTGAGATATAGCAGAGCTGTGCATGTTATGGCTGTGATAGCAGAGTCATGTGTAATATGCCTAGGCTGTTCTTTGTTTCTTTTATAATGTCTAAAACATGCCCACCATCTTGAAAGCTACTATGTTGGGTCAAAGAAAAGTGTTTCCAATAAGAAGGCTGTCATGAAGAATACCAAAGAATATCAGAAGCATACCAGAAATAGATTACCACAATCAGATTTAAAATATTTCCCAACATAGAAAGTTGCAACAAGAACCAGAAACGATCCCTGTGATGTATAGCTATTTGCTGTGTTGTCTATTGTGCTGAGCACAGAGCTGATGGTGTTGGATCCAGTTGCTATGAATCTGAATGAGAATCTTTGGATAATATTACCTTTTGAATAACCATGTACGGTAGCTCCTAATATCCTAACAGAACAACTTTAAATTGTATATGACCTGTTCACTTTATTACTAATCAGAACCATATAGTGCAGTTCTAGATCATTCATCTTCAAGTATGTCCAGGATTTGGTCAAAAAACACTGTTGTGTTCTCTTTTGTATATTTTTTTAAATTTACTAAAGTATAAAGACTTGAAAGTCTTAAACAAAACCAAACATTCTTAAAGAATATACATTTGGCTATTTTCTGCTTATATGTTCCCATAAAAGGCAGTGTATGGGACACATTACTAATCATTTCTTTGTAAATTCAGATGAATTTGCTGGGAACTTCAGTCCAATTCACCTACACATTTGACTCGGGGATAAACCCACACAATTCAGTAACCGGAATAGAGCTATTTCATGGTAAATGAATTCCTGTAGTGCTACTACATATAGCTGTAGAGGTTTATGGAGCATTTAATAGTTTGAACAGCTATACATCTCCAATAAAAACTGTGGGGAGACTTTTCTTGGCATACTATGTCCAGACATGAGTAGTCAAGTCTTATGTTGCAATGGTTGCTTTTCAATACGCCTGTTCATCAAACCTGTGTCCTGGCACTTTTTCCGCGTTTCCGTGTTCAAAGGATCTTGTGCGTGGAGTGATAATGATGTGATGTCTGGTACAACTAAGAGACAGTCTTGACGAATAATTTTTCTCATGGAATGGATAAATATATATCAAAGTTTGAAGAAATAAAATGAATATATAAGCTATATTTTTACTATCAATAAAATGCTGATCAACCTTACATAAATATATATTTAGGGGGTCAATATTTAAAGACATATGTTCATCTGGCATCTCTACCATATATCGCTTTCTGTCTCACAGCTTTAGATCCCCAATATCTGGAGCATCCCCCAAAAGAAAGAAAGATTGGGGCACATTTACTAAGAAGGGTGCAGTCTGTACTATATGCAGTTTGCCTGTGTAGTGTACAGAGGGCGCCAGACTCAGCATTTCTGGTGCATGTTCTGCATGATTCTGGTACTCACTGCACTTCCCTGATAGAGTGCACCACTTTTTTGGTGCACCTCTAATATCAGACGTGCAACATAATTCTGGCGGACTTTGCATGTTAAATCTGGCACATGGTCCAACTGAGCACTGGAACACCCCTTTGTGTCACATGAAGACTAGTGTAGCTGCACAACAACATCATGTGCAAGCAGTTTGCATTAGAAAGAACCTCAAAAAGAAAAATCCTAGTTTACCCTAAGTGATCAAATAACACAAAGTAAAGTATAAAAAATAATCTTTATTGTGTAAACTACATATAAGATAAAACAAGCATATTTGGAGCAACAGCAGATAAAATGGCAGACATTTCCCGGGTAATAATCAATGGTACCCCTATGTGTAACCAGAGAGATAGTTAAAGGGGTATTCTTATCTGGGCACTTACATTCAGTTTCATTAATCTGCCATATATAAACATTTCTTTAATTGGATGTTATTAAAAAAAAATTTCCTGTGTGAAGATAATTTCTCATAAATGTAACCATGTTGTCCCTTAGAAACGAGATAGTTTCCTCGGATACGGCCACCTCTGATGGATTGAGTGCACAAAGAAACAAAAGGTTATTGTATATAAAATGTCCGGGAGTTACTGCATGTCCTACAGCCGCCGTGTGGTAATGATTGCTGAATCCTGGTGGTTTGGCAGGACTCTATAGAGCATGTCTGGCCACCGCTGCCAGAGTATGACGTGGTCGTATCCGAGGAAGCCATCTCGTTTCTACAGGACAGAATAACTACATTTATGAGAAATTATCTTCACACAGGAACATTTTTTTTTAATAACATCCAATTGAAGAAATGTTTACATATGGCAAATGAATTTTATTAAATGTAAATGCTCAGATGGGAATACCCCTTTAACCAATCAAACAAGTTAAAATCACTGTAAAATTAGTGTACATAACTCCCTCTCAAGCCCACCTGAGGGGAAAAAGTACATAAAGTGGGGAAAAAGAAACAAAATAGGGGACAGCACTAACAGAATGGCAGCACTCCATGAAAATGAAAAATACTAAATAATAAATTATTATTATAAATTAATTATGGATGGCCATTATTTAAGAATAAAAGGATTTTGTATTTTTCTACATGTGGGTGGCTTAAATAAAATATCCTTGCACCTGTCTATATTTATTCTTTTTTGAGAAATCGCAACAAAAACTAAAATACATGCCAAACATACCATACCTGGGTGTTGGACTGGGGGTAACTTTAAAATCTTAGCCGTTTGCTTACTGTTGTACAACTTACAAGGGCTGTAAGCAGAGGGCTCATGGGCTGAGCCCTCAACATATGCGGCTGTCAGCGGACACCTGCCAGTGAGTGTTTCAGTCAACCTGTTAGATGCTGCAGTCAAAACCGACCATGGCTCCTAACAGTGCTTCCGATGGGCAATGCCATCTTGGATGGCCAATTGGCACCCCCGGAATGTCATTTGAGGTTGCAGATTTGTGATACAGAAGCAGTATATTCACAATATACTGCAATACAATTTTATTGCAGTATATTGCATGAGTGATTATACTCCCTAGGTTAAAGTACCCCAGGGGGCCTGAAATAATAGTACATTTTTTTAAACTTTAAAAAAAATATATATATATTAAAAAAATTCTAATTACCCTCCCAAGAGGACATATAAAAATAAACAAGTTAAATCATTAACATGCTAGTTATCATTACATCCCAAGATGTCCAATCTTAAAAAAAAAATTAAAAAAAGACTATTCTTGACGGTAAATCCTATAAAGGAAAATAGTGCCCAAATGTCCGATTTGCCACTTTTTCACAATTTTACAACACTAAAAAGTTAAATATACAGTGATCATAACTGTAATACAGTCCTCAACATGTTTTTAATGACAATTTCAGTTTTTCCTGCAAAAAATGACCACTTAAACAGCATTGTATTTTGAATAATATATGTCAAAACAAAGAATTTTTTTGTACAAAAGATTTTTATTTTTGTAGTATTAAATATAATAAAACCTATATGAATATGGCATCTTTGTGATCTTACCAACTTTGTGAATCAAGGTGAGGTGTTATTTGGACCACACACAAAAAGATGTAAAAACAAACCAATTGTGTTTTTAGGCAATTCTACCACATTTGGAATTTATTTCCAGCTTCCCTGTACAATCAACAAAATATTAAATGGTGCCACTACAGAGTACAATTTCATCCTCAGATAAGTAACCCCCAGTTAGGAAATGGCTAAATGGGAACCCTCATTTTTTATTGCAGATTTGGATTCATCAGGAAAAATGAAATTGATTCAATCTACAATTCACGTTATTTTAAGTGACAGATGGTGTTGTAAAATATGTGTAAAATATAAAAAAAATATGTGACAAATTAAAAAAAATGTATCCAATGATAATAAAGTTGATTGTGTATTTTCACCCCTCGAGGGAAGGGGGGAAAGGAATCAAAATTTTTACTAAATTCACAGTAACCCAGGAGCAACAACGTTGCAGTAGTTACCTGTTCTTTTCAGGGTGCTGGTTTAGTGTGAGTCCCCTTACCTCTCACACATCGGAGAGCTTGATTAACTTGTCTAAATATTTTTTAAATATCGAATGCTCTGCATTAAGTGCTTGAATTGGGTAACATTGGATATCTTTTAGAAACATATTACATGTAACTTCCTGGGGAAAAATTCCTCCAAATATGCAATATAAATCGGGTTTGGACAGATTTTAGTATCATTGGATAGATTTTTTTTTTTCAATATTTAATTCAATCAAATGTGTATTTCTCAAGATACTCCACATTCATGACCTTTTTTGTTATACCTTGTAAGTAGTTAAATACAAATTTAAATATATCCACAAATGGATGGAATTGGTAAATTCCAGTCCATAAATGAAGATGTGAAAATGAGTAATAACAGCTGGAAAATGTATTGTGTGCATGAAGAAAGAGAGGTGCAAAGAGGCTTGGAAACCATGACTCGATTTAAAAAGCTGAAAGCCATGACACCAGCTGAATTAAATGAAGTTAAAAAAATCAGCTTTTTCATGGCCAATAAAAATGTATAGTGTGGACTGGGGGTATACAGTGGCCTGTTACACCACTAACTCCGCTTTGCTAATGACTTGAGGATTAGTGGAACCAAAGTATACAGCTATATTCCTACAACGGATGTATAACCACACATAATAGATTTTTCAAACAATCTTTATATATTTTCCTCGCAAACAGCACATTGCTTCACATAATGAGTACATACATAGATATGTTCACTTGTTACTTAAGTACCCAGATATCTGAGGAAGCGGACGTGCCCCTGAAACCACACACCATACAAGCACCGTCTCTGCTATGCTTATTTAGCCTGTGATGCGTTTTTGGAGATGAAATTTCTTTGGCTTATAAGGCCCCATGGAAAAACTCATAATGGGTAATAATTGGCTATAAAGGCTAGATGAGGTTAATGAGCATATAATATAAAAACCAATACATTCATATGTCCAGAAGCTTAGCACAACCCTTCCAATGGACTTCCATCTTTTTGGCTTCTTCGGGGAATGATTGATCTGTTTGCACATTGTGTGGAGGATCTTTCTGTGACTATAAATATAAATGTATCCTTTGGTTCAATTATTCCCTATGTCAGCAACAAAGCGGAGTTACAGGGACCATCTAGGTGGATATTAATTGTCTGCCCATTTTAGGAGTCAAGCACAGCTGTGAATTTGCTGGACTTTCAGGATTTTTTGTCAAGATATTCTCCTGTGGACTGGTGCTACAGCAAAAAGTATAACAGCTTGGTTTCCTTCTTTTGTCTGTTATTTATGGCACCATAATGGTAAAGCATGGAGAATTCTCCGATTATGGGTATTAACCCCTTACAAGTATGACCCATGCATGTAAGGGGCTTGTTAGGGACTTGTGATGGCAACATTGTAGTCCGACAAGTGCCCTGGGGCTGCGTGATCTCCATTAGAGTCAGTCCCTGTCTCCATGCAAAGCCTGACTGTTACACACTGCAATACATTTGAATTACAGTGGGTTCGTTCAATATAAGCTTGAACAAGCAATCTGAGACTGGCGGGTAGGAGAAGCATATAACAACAACTTAAATAACAAAGGCACTTTATATTGCCAACCATAATTCCCTTTTATAAATAAACAAAACCTGTAAATAGGCTATACCTGCCTTAAATAAAGAAGAAAAACCACATGTTGGGTGGAAAAGGCCGCAGCTAATTTTTTATAAATTGTAATTTAACATCTGTAAAAAAAAACAACACAAGGCACATTCTTTTGAAGTCTCTCTGCCTGGAGCGGACTGCCAAGATGGACTCCCATCCGACACTACGAATTTCCAGGCAGTGGTAAGTTCCTTAATTTCCACCACTATACTGAGCTCGGCCAGCACCCATCAAGAAGAGCGCTTGCTTGACACCATCCTGAATGCCTGAAAGAAAAGTGTCCAAACCTATATCATTCAGGTGCACCCCATCTTGGCGCAGGAGGACCCTGTTATTGCCCTCTAACTTCCTGTATCTAACAACCCTTACCACTTTTGATCTGATGAAGTGGGCCATGTGGGAATTGATAGTGTTTCTGACTCGATCCACAGCACCTGCGTCCCTGGCGCCTTGCCAAACTAACCTTGGCACCATCTCTGACCAAACAAGAGTAAGGTGTGGAAAAAAAAGAAAGAACTCCAGGTCATTACCAAAATCATGACTAAGAACGGCCAGTCCGTTTGAAACGCGTTGGCCAAGACTACTTGCTGTGGAATTTTATTATTTGCCTAAATAAATATTACAAGTGATTCCTGACAAGGCTGGATATCGGAATTTTATCATTGGTGTACGTGGCCCCAGCAGATGGGCAATCCATGCCATACTAGGATATTCACACAGCTGGAAGGTGAGCAGAATTTCCATTGTTATGTTACCAAAATCAGGCATGTACTACCAAAATCACCGACTAATGTCCACCACCTCTGGAAGTACCTGTTGCCATTGCAGCCCCTGAATACCCCTCTAAAAGAAATCCACCCCATAAAGGCCCAAATTCTTGCCACCAGGGCGAGATTCTGCCCTCTGGGCTGCCCAAAAACATATGAGTGATCGAGGATCCACACCGAAGGGTGAGTATAAGAGGGAATCCCCGGACCTAAATGAAAGACAAGAACATAAGAAAATTATTGCTACAATTCAGGGCGAATATACCTGGAAAAACAAGAGGAACACCAACTCCCTATGCACATCACATCAGGGTCAGGTAAGCCTGCCCTAGCCATCTCCGTAGCTGCACCTACGAAAAGAGAATGAATTAAAAGTGAGTGAGGGGGGCCCCATCCTTGTGGACCAAAAATTGATCACCTGGAAAAGGAGATTCCACCCACCTCCTAACCGAAGAGACTGGGCACAACAGGCCAGGAATAGGACACAAGTGGACCCGCACACCCTCACCATAGGGGTCGGTTTTGGAGAGAAGAATCCTAATCTGTACAGAGTCACTACCAACCATTACATCAGTCTTTAGGATACTACCCAAACGTGAAGCAGACATGGGGAGGAGCTCACCTATAGAGAACGCTCCAAAGAAAGCCAGGCTAAAGGCAAGGGAGAACAACAGGGATCCGTCAGCAGAAGAACAGATAACCGGGCATGCACCACCCATAGACTGAAGCAGGGAAAAAGAAATTGGACGGCGCAACTCAGAAGATGAAGCTTCCCTTCTCCAGCCCCTGAGGATTTGTCTAATCACAAAGTTCTTCCAAGAACTGGAAGTGAAAAGCCACACCAGAGAAACACTTCCGAGCCACAGCCCCAGATACACCAGAAGACCTAAGAGAAGACAAATAAGAATAAGTGACCAAACTTTTCGTAGCACAAGCATGTACTGCCTTCCCCGCTGACAGCGACCGCCAAGACTCCCACACCTTACCATACTGTCTCCAAGTGGCAGCAGCCAATGAAGACCTAACCAGGGACAGTAGCTGCTGATCAGGCTCCACAGACACGCTGGGCACTCGTGCCCCACCAGAGCCGCTGAAGGGTGAAGCTCCCCGAAACTCCCTGCAGCATCCGTGAACAGGAACAATTCAGAGTTAACAACCTCCGGGGGAAGCCAACAAAGCCGGCCATTGTACTGACTAAGGAACTGCTGCTATACACAACAAATGGCTCCTTAGCTGAGAAGTAATGCATATATGGTGATCAGGCCTATATGGCCCTCTGGTCACCAGAGAAAGATGCCTACATGCAAATACCAGAAAACCCATAAGAGACTGCATCTGACGCAACGTCACCTTTTTGGCAGAGAAGAAGGCAAGCAAAAGAGACCTCAACTTATCCAATTTATCCTGAGGTAGCCGGAAAATCATCTCCAGAGAATACAGCTCCACTCCCAAAAAGGTGATTGTCATAGGGGGACCTTCAGTCTTTTCTGGGGACCCCAAACTTCTGCATGAGAAACTGAAATGTACCTAGCAAAAAGGAGCAGACTGGGCTGGAAGGAGGGCCTATGAACAAATAATCATCTAAATAGTATATGATGGAATTGCAACTTGTCCATTCCAAGAAGGACCATTCCAAGAAGGAACTGAAAATCTATAAGTACCTACAAGAAATGCAGCATCCCATAGGAAGACAAGTGCCATAATAAAATAAACCATCAACACAAAAACCCAGCTTTGTGTTGAAGAGAGAGCTTGACTTCAGTGTTAAAATCTCCGCCTCTTTGACTTTATACAACCAGTTTACATCTGACTGCAGAGTTCATTTTCCAGATGATGCCACCTCACTGGGTCATAAAAGAGACACAATCTGAAAGGTGTGCAGCTGCTTGCCAACATACTGGTAGTGGTTTTTAGGTCAATTTCTGCTGATAGGTTCCCTTTAAGTTAAGTTATAGTCATCCGTGGTTTGCTTTCTTTAACAGCGTGCATTGGATGGGTTGTTACCATTAAAAGGACATAAACAACACTACTCATCTGTTCAAAGTCCTTACTTATTGGTACATGCAGCCTGGTGGTCCTGGTTTCACGGACCCAATCTTATCAATCCAAGGAAAAAGGTGACAGCTCTCCACAGTATCAATAATAAAAAGATAAGGTTCTCTTAGCCTAAATGGCAATATTTCGACTCACGTGTGTCTTTATCAGGCATCAAGTTTATGCTGGGTGAAGACAGAACTACAATGTTTTCACATTGATGCCCTGGAGTGCTGTTGCCTTTTTCCTTTAATGGATTGTTTCCGGCATCTGATGATAATTTCATTTGTAGAAACATATTTACTAGTAATGACTGCAATACTTATTTCTCCCACAGTACGTATGTATATCTATCTAACCATATACACACAGACATTTGAGAAAAACACATGCTGTAAAATTCTTATTCTGTGGCTCTTACTAGAAAAGTAGTCTTCTGTTTTCTATATATAGACATTACTGTATAGTTTGCATACATTTCAGTTTTCCCTTCAGTACTTCTATCATGGTGACCAATTCCTAAGTGGATGTGGTTTAAACCACACCTTAAACTTATACAAGTGGAATATAGAACACAGTTTTTCCTGATCTATCAAATCTATTTTGAGTGTTATATGTATTACATTATATTTTTGCGGTGTGTTTGTTCAGTGTACTGTTGAGAAAGTAGTTTGATACATAAATATCAGTCATCTGTATCCCTGTGTCTGCAAGCACTTTACCCGGTGTAGTATTTGTTCCCTAGAGAGGGAACGTGTTGTTATGTGCGCACATGTAGTGGAGAGCTGGTGCCTCATCTAGTGACCGGCCTCTCTGTCTGTGCTGGGATTCCACTGCTGCCTTTAAATATGCTGGTTATTTTTATCCTCCTACGTAGTGGCTGGAGAGACCGCCCAAGCATCACCAGCCAAACAATGTTTCTCTTCAGTAGGGAGGGGAAATGGAAACAGTCCAGTCACGTGGTTCCAAAATCAATGAAAAAAATGGAAAAAATCCCCTTTTTTCTCTCTTTTTTATTTTGGTGTCGTAAGAGACTGCTGTCCAGCTGAACACTGCAGTATTAAAACATGACGGAGGAGGGAGAGAGGGTGGGAAGCAACTTGACAGGAATCAGACCCAAAAAAAGACATGAGGGAAAAAGAGGGGAAAAAAAAGTAAACATTAGATTGTGGCAAATCAGCAGCAGCATTCAGAGTATTAAGGAAATGAGAGGCTTGTACAGAGCATCAGCCCATGAGAGGTGAGGTGATGTCAGCCGGCTCTCCAGGATTAGCAACCCTTAAAAGCTTCTCATGTCCCAGAGAAGCAGAGTGTGGCGAGAGCTGGGCAAAGCACATGAAGCTTCACTTCCATAAATTGTTCCTACGCACTTCACTTGCGTTACATGTCACCTTCGCCAGGTTCTGTGCTTGGTGGAAAACTTATCTCTCTATGTAATATCAAGAATATTAGACACTTGCAGTCTGTATTCTGGTATTCTGTTGCTTTAGTAGTACAAATAAGTGTCCTTGCTCCAGGCTGCAGAGGAATACAGTATAGGAATGAAGGTAATTACAAATATACATCGATCAAAAGTTTTAAAATGTAAGGTAAAGCCTCCTGGTTCAGAGATGTCTTTTACCTCATCCACCAGTCATTCCTGTCCATAAAATGTCCACAAATGGAGGATCATGTGATATTCTAACTGTCCGTGACCAATCTATGTTCCAGGACCTTAAGTTTGTATTCATTAATACTATCATTAGGTCCTGGAAGGTAGGTTGTTCATTTAAGGTTAGAGATCACATGACCCTCCATCTGTGGCCATTTTATGAACAGGAATGTCAGTCTGACAAGATAGAAGACAGGAAGATTCACTTCACATATCAAGAAAGCAGAGCAAAACAATTAATAGATGTATATTGCCAAATTACCGGATATCCTGCAATATTTGCTTTTATGCATTATGAACCAAACATACCTTGAGAATGCTGTAGCTACACAGATGCAGAAACATATCTTGTTACTTCCTTGAAATTAGTGGTTTTGCTGAAAAAATAATTATAAAAGTATGAGAATGAGACTCTGTTGCTCCTGTTTCTGGATCAGTGCTTACCCCAATTATGCTCTGCTTCAGAGAACGATGTAATCACTGCGTTGTCCCTTACAGGCAGAAGTAATCAAATTTCTACACCATCCCTCAGGTGCTGTGTATGAGTCATCCAGCTCAGGTTTATTAGTCCTGTCTGGACAGTTCAGGAAGCTCCAGGTAAAGTGTTTATGAACTGCAGCCTGCATGCAACCCAGCTTTCCCAAGGTTCTGAATTTCAAAATTGTTTTTTGAGCAAAACCACTCGGATCAGGGATTAAACAAGATATGTTTATGCATCAGTGTAGCTACAGCACTCTCAAGGTATGTTTGGTAGATTTCCTTTAAACACATTACAACTCTAACAACTCTAACAACTCTAACAAAATATCCAACACCACATTACATTTTTTTCTTTGCTTTCTTCTTCTTAACGAAGTGCCCAAAAGGGCATTTAATTCAAATCATATTTTTGTTAGTAAATCACAAATCATTAATCAATATAATCCTTTAAAATCATTTAGTTTATCTTTCCTGGCTCTCTGCCAGAACCCAGTGCTGAGCTCCCCTTCTTGGTCATGCGCAATGTGTCTCAGTGTGCATGCATTGCGTTGATCGGTTGCTTGCTGCGATAAGCCAATGTTAGCAAGAGGACGGTGGAGGAGGAGAGAAGGAGGATGTGGCAGAGGTGGTTTTGAGATGAGCAACACTGAAGGGCGGAGGGAAGGCAGAACATACCACTGTTTAGATTTGAGATGCGACCCCGAGACTCAGTACTGGGATTCTGGAAGTGAGTAAGGTAATATTAACAAAATAATTGTAAACGATTAAAATGATTTATTTGTTACAAAAAGATGATTTTCGTTCTGTATTCATTTCCCTTTTTGAACCTGCTGTCACTCACAATTGCCCATTGTGATGACAGGTTCCCTTTAAGACTGAGGACACAATTGGCTGTACATCTTCACTTTGTCTTCCCTGCACTACAAACTGGAAGTTAAGGAAAAAGGTATTACACTTACAGTTTATTACTTAAACCTATGCACTTAAAGTTCACCAAGAATATTAAAATGACACATATATCTGCAAATACCAGGGGTCAAAATTAAAACTACACTGTCCCACCCATGTGAGTAATGTTTTTTACTTGCCAGTTTATTTATTGGTACAGTTGCTTATCAGTTGAGTACCATATACCGTATATACTCGAGTATAAGCCGACCCGAGTATAAGCCGAGACCCCTAATTTTACCACAAAATACTGGGAAAACCTATTGACTCGAGTATAAGCCGAGGGTGGCAAATGCATTGGTCACAGCCTCCCCAGTATATAGCCAGCCAGCCCCTGCCACAGTGTATATAGCCAGCCAGCCCCTGCCCCAGTGTATATAGCCTGCCAGCCCCTGCCCCAGTGTATATAGCCTGCCGCCACTGCCGGACAGATCGCACAGAAGATATACAGGGGTCGCCGGAAAGGTGAGTTTAGATATATTTATTTTTTTGACTCGAGTATAAGCCGAGTTTGGGTTTTTCAGCACATTTTTTGTGCTGAAAAACTAGGCTTATACTCGAGTATATAAGGTACTTTTCTAATGTCTTGTCCCCCACAAGGGTTGTCTGTATTATTTAGCTGCCTATAGTTTTTATATCTACATTTAGGCATTATGCATGATTTGTACATTTATGCAACTTCATAGGGTCTTCATATTGTTTCACTTTCATTCAGCCTAAATTCTCTGTCCCCATCAATATTTTTGTATTTTTTGTAACCTACTTTTTGACTGTGACATTGTATTTACTAGCATGGTACCTATTATGTTTTGATTTTCTCTAAATTACTTTTTTCCCTTGGTTATACTGCAATCCTTCATTGTAACCCAAAGTGGCTCAATGCAAACTCCTTTTTTGAAATTTTTAAGCATGTCTTTCTTCCTGTGTTTTTTTTTACTTAACCCTTGTTGGTTTGGGTATTTTTTGTTTTTGTGTCTTCTTTTTCCTAACGGGGGAAAATCAGAACGCATATGGAAGATATATGACCCTTTAAACATTGATAAGATCTGCTGACAGCTGCGTAAGCATAACTGTCCTTTCATAAAACATTTTGACATACCAATGTCATAGTGATGTCACACATTGTAAGTGGTGGGAATCAGGGTGCAGAGAAGTTTATGAAGCCCACAGGTAAGTGCTGTATTTTTCAGTTGTGATTTCTTTTAGGCTTTAGTACTAATTTCACTTAGCCTCACGTTAGAAAAAAGCTAACATATAGATGCTAAAATGAAGTTAATGAATAAGATGTTTTACTGTGTTTAAAGAGTCATATTTTCTGGTGACCAGGTGAATTTTCTACAACAAACAGACAATATTACCTAAGTGTATTATTCACAGAACTAATTCTCAAAGTAAACAATTTTTGCAAGCAGAGCAAACCTTTTTTCTGTAATAAAAACTCATTAAGCTGTAAAACTAGTGTGAAAATACACCACGTTGACTACAGGATTTATAACAAAAAAAAAAGTTGAAGGAAGGAGATGAAGGATATTAACACAGACAAGAGGTTGTGGTCTCTGAAGGCCTATGTTTACCTAAAAAATTATAATTTTTAAAAATAATTTTTAAAGGGAATTTGATACAGCTTATTTACAACATTCAAATGTGTAAAATTCTTAGTCTTCGGAGCTCCACTGTTGGTCAGATTTATTAACCCCTTCCCGATGATTTAAATTTTTTGTTTCTGTTTTTTGCTCCCCTTCTTTTAAATCCACATGTCCAAATGTCACATGTTGTTAAAGGGTTAAAGTGGCTTTGGTCCTTTAACAAATCAGGCTGCTGGTTTTTTTTTTTTTTTTTTTTAAAGTTGCAAAAAGTTGCAGGGACTACACAAGCGCTAGAGGGACCGGACTGGATCAACTTTTTATGTGACTCTTAAAAAGTTGCATTTCATAAATTCAACTTTAAGCGGCTAAGCACTAGTCTACAGAATGATAATTGCAAATGGTATAGCTTTTTATTCACAAAACACAATTTATGTCGCCAGCCAGCTTTTTGATCATGTGCTGACTGCTATATGTAACTGTAGGCAACAGTGTATAGGAAAGAGATTTTCTAAGAAAATCCTTTCCACTTCATTTCTGTACTCATCAGCCCATGTTAGAGGCCTAACTTTATGACAGATACCTAATGTAACCAATCAGCTGTAATGTAACCAATCAGGCAAACAAAAATAATTATTGTCAGCAGTCTACGTTCCCTTCTAATAGATAGGTATTGTAGATGTATCTGGACAGAGTTGCATATGGTTATCTAGTCTGTAAAACATTAATGAGCCCAAAAACTCAAGCAGAAGATAATGGCAAGGTTAACAGTCGGTTTTGTATGGAATATACTAATTCTGCTGTTATTCCAGATCATGTCATTTGACTTTCTGTATATGTCATGCTTGATCCTAACCCCTTAATGACCAAGACTGATTTTTCAAATCTGGTATGTGTCCCTTTATGTGGTAACAATATTAGAACGCATTAACTTAAGGCCCCTTTCACACTTGCACTTCAGATCACGTCAGAGTCTGATCAGGGTGCGATCAGGGTTCGTTTTTCATCAGTCCGAGTTTGGTCAGTGTCTCAGTTTTTCAAGTGCTTTTTTTTTTGTCAATTTCAATGCATTTTTCACACGCAGATAACGCGCATGAAAAGGACTCAGGACTATGGTATATATTTTCTATGGTAATTGATCAGTGAAAAACGCATTGCACTTGCATTGGACTTCTATGTGTCTCAGAGTGCAATGTGTTTTTGATGCACTCAATAGACTTGTATGGTGCAAGTTTAAAAAAACGTGCCTGTGTGTGCTGGAAAAAATTATGCAAGAACACACAAGTGAAAAATTGCAAATATCAATGGGGTCTTACCAAATGAATTTGACAATGTCTTTTCTTGACATGAAATTTTGGTTGCGTTTATTTATTTAAAAAAAATCTAAGTTTGGTAAAATTTTGCAAAACATTTTCATTTTCAAAATTCTAAATGTTATGTTTTAATAATAAAATGTATTGTCCTCAAAGTGGAAATACATGCGTTACATACTCTTCAAAGTATAAAAAAGTATAAAAATATAATATAGATTAAACATATATTACATACTGTATACATAAAAATAAAATATATCACATAACATGCTACACTATAACATAACCATGATAAATAAATCTCTCATACAATATTCCTAATATACAAATAAAAACACTTAATAGTTTACACACATGAAGAATTACCTACTCTATTCTTACTGTAATGCTCAAACAGATTGTCCTTCCATTCAAAATCTGCTTTACGTTGGCATCATTTTTTTTAATTCTTTATTTCTATTTTACATATCCATAACATATTCATTAATACATCATATAATACAATGTTACTCTTATGTATCAAGAAAATTTGCTCCATATATATCATATATCCACATATTTGTAGAATCCATACCCCCTTCCCTTGTCTAGCAGTTCAAAAAACAAAAGAAAGAAGAAGAAAAAAAAATTTCTCCCCCTCTGTTGTTACAGCTTCTTAAACCGATTTTGACCTATCTCCCATATTCTCGCCCACTTTCTCAATGCACCACTTCCCATAGCCGAGATTCTTTCAAACTTTTTAACCCAACTCACCAAACTAAACCAGTCTGCAAATCTTCGCATGTCACTACTTCCCCTTTTCCTGGCAACTACCAATCGTGCCAGAAATAATATTTTTTCCAGGACCGGTCTCTTATGTGCTTCCTCATCATTTAGCCTGATCCTACCCAAAATGGCCGCTTCAATACTCCTTTCTAGAACCATGAACAGTGATTCTTCAATAAAAGAAAAAATAGATACTAGAAAGTGCCACAAGTGACCCCATTTGGAAACTTAACAGGGAGGATTTTATCAAGGGTGTATTGAGCATTTTAGACTCCAAATGTTCCATTTATTTATTTTTCAGTAAAAAGAGAATCTATAAGCCGTGCGGAGTACATTGGGTGCCCCAAATCCTGGATTTCCTTTGACTAACCTCTAGGTTGGCATGGGGATACCTACTGGGAAAGCCACATTTTTCCCAATAAATGCTAAACCTTTGGTTCCCCCTGATCTAGCTTTACACAATTAATACATTACTTTTTCTGCAGCAGTCAGCTTTGCACTTAAGGATGAAACTTTTTGGGGGATTTCATAGGTGCACCACACAAACTTTAACATTTTTTTTTGTGGATGTTGTCATATAAGGGTTAATTTTTGGGGGGATGAGATAAAGTTTACAGTGATACTATTTTAGGATGGTGATATCTTTCTCAGGGGGGATACAACAAATTAATTCTGTGATTTTATCTGTTCACTGTACAGCACAGATAATAAAGTCTGTACAATTATGGTGATATTCCATTTACATAACTTTTTATGTTTGAGTAGTTTTGCAGGATAAAAACTCATGTGAGAAATAAAAATGTCTGCTTATACATCACCATCTTCCAAGAGGCCTAACATCTTAATTTTTTTGTTGACAAAGCTGTTTAGTGTTTATTTTTTGCGAAATGACTTGTGCTTTTTACTGGTATCATTTCTGAGTAGATATGATTTTTTTGATCTCCTTTTAGCCTGCTTTTCTTAGACTTTTGGGCAAAAATCCTAAATTTTGGCATTTATATTTTGCGTTTTCTTACAGTGTTCACCTTCAGTGCTGATTTCATTATGTTGTATGGGTTGTTATGGATGGCTGATACTTAATATATAGTTTTTGTGTGGTGACTTCTACTTTTTTATTTTAAATAGTATTTTTTTTAATTGTTAGAGGACTTTTAGAGGACATTTTTATTATCTATCAATTTTTTTTATTTGTAAAAATATTTTTTTATTTTATTTATATTTATTTATTTTTACACCATGGGCCTTGAACAAGTGATCATCTGATCACTTGTTCAAACTAATACACTGCCATACTGATGTCCTTCATCAGACCCTGGGGCTGCCATGGAAATGATAGGCACCCCTGTATCCTGTGTGGGGGTCTGCGCATGCAGGGCACAGGAGGGACAGCCCTATAGATGCTGCAGGCATATTTAAAGGGTTAAATAGCCAGGAGGTAAATGTTTTCTTACCCCATCCTGGAAAACATATTTGCATATTTCATTTCCCAAAATCCCCAATGGAGTATCAATGGCTGTAAGTGTCTGCATGCCTGCAAATGTGGCCTTTAACAACATATTTAATCTTCTTACTTCCCTTTAAACATTTTAGCAATGGAGGGGACATCAAATTTTTACAATTTGACGCAGTCCCATAAGCAGAACTTTAGTGCATTTTGTTAATGGAGAGATGAGAATTTGTGTGTCACCAGAGTTACACCAAGGTCATACCTTATCTACATGAACAGAATGCAGACATCTACGCTATAACTGTATTCTGGTGACAACGCTCTTAGAGGAAATGTAAAAACTTCATTGTGATGGGCTAAACTTTCCTGCTTGCAATTGGCCTTTAAATCGTGGTCCACAATTGCCATAAAGTGAACATGTATTTAATAATGGAATTCAAGTTTGTTCACACCAGCATCGCCATCAGGAGCTGACTGGGAAATAAAATTGGCCCTGGAAATGAATTTAAAACAGTCAACAAAATAAGCTTGAGTTAGAAAAACATTCACTTCAGTTATTGTATTGTTGTTAGATGGCCCAATGAACAACAGCTGGAACAAGAAATGGCAAAGAACAATACGTGAAGCAAAAAGACACAAGCCTGCAGATCCTCTGAAGATTATGTACAATGCACAGAGAAAGGGAATTGACAGCAGAATATAACTACTATAGTAGTGCCCACTAAGTGCAAGAATTAAACTACAATAAGGGTGTGAGTAGACAGTGTGGCCATGACATGTCTGTGATGCATTTGTGAGGTGGCCAGTTGCATCAATTAAGAAATTGTGCTGATAATTCATAACTAAATTATTATTTAGTGGCTTTTTATCCCTAACAGTACATAAAACTGACACTGAATAATCATTTAGTTATGAATTATTGCACAATTCCTCAATGATGTATGTACAGGAATATAACTACTATTATACTGCCCTTTCCTGGAATAAAATTGTACGCTCATATGCGCTGCTACAAAATACATCTTATGAAAGTGTGTTCTTTCTAGAATGTTGTGCTATGCAAAGTAGTAGTGATATTATAGGTGCTACGTAAGCCTGTCTTAAAAGGAATCTGTCAGCAGAAATAAAACTATGTAAGCATAACCCATAAACCACAACCAGTATGTTGTCAAGCAGCTTAACACCTTCCAGATCTTCTGTCTTTTAGTGCCCAGTATACAGGCATTATCCAGAAAATCTAATTTAAAGTAAGATGGATATTGCTTGTATAAATTCAGGAAAGTAGAGAGTTTAGCACTGAAGTCAGGCTCTCTCTACCTCACAACAATGACAGCAGAGGAGGTGTGCTGAGGTGGGGAGAGCTTGACTTCAGTGCTGATCTTGTAGCCTTCATGACTTTATTCAACCAATTTACACTTTACTTAAAAGTAGATGCCACCACAGTGATCTATGAAAGATCTATGAAAGATGAAACATCCTGCAAACATACTTGTAGTGGTTTCTTTTAGTAATAACTGAACTATTAGGCCTATTATTCCGGGCACTCCTAGGATCCATGAATATTAAAATTATCAAATGGGAATTACTATTTCCCATGTCATTGGGCTATGTCTCTAGACTGTCTCACTGTCAGGATTGATAAGACAGTGTCACGGTATAAAGTGACAACTGGTAGCACCCAAATGTCAATTTATTCTTACATTTTTAATAGAACAATGATTTCTATCTCACAGGGGATACAACAGTTCAGACTTTTCTTTCAAAAATAGCATACCCTGTTGTCATGGATGGCACAGATTCTATGCATAGACTTCTCTGAGATATGCAACACTCACTTGTTCCAGTTCTTTTGTACAGAACATTGTTGGTAAACAAGCGCTGGAGCAAATGAATTCATTTAGATGGGTAATTATTTCAATATGCGTATGTGCACCAGGCATACAAAAAATATAAAATCTGTCAAGTCCAGGATGTGGTTTATTCTATGGGGACAGAAATGCTAATTGTCACAACCTGCCATATAAAAACATTTAACAATGGTGTTGGCTGATGAATAACATGGTTGTGTTGTTTAGTGTTTTTGTGGGTTGTTCACGATGAAATTGAAAACACTGTTAGCAATATGGTAGCGTGTGATTAGAATTAGTATATCTTACATACTTTCCTCATGCTGTCAAATGTTATCTCGCTGCAAACGTTTTTGTGTAGCTCTGTGGAACTGTTGCTATTTTTCTTGGACTGTTCAGAGGATTAGAGCCACAATAAAAATCTCAAGTTGCGTCAGGATTTTCAGAGCCCTTATTGGCTGGATAACCCCACTCCCTCACAGCATAGTCAATTTAAGCAATCCACTTGCATGTGTAGCTTGGAGCTGATATTTGGCAGTCATCCTACCTTAGCGAGTGTTTCCAGCAATAACATAGATCATTTCAAAACAATTGTTTTCTGCTACACAGAAACATTTTTCTCTTTGTGTTTTAGGGTCATTGTCTATTAAATATTAAGATAAATTAAACGTTTATTTATAACTTCAAAGTTGCTATACATATTTGGAATATATTTATAGCAAAGGATGGTGGACTCTATATATTCCTGCCAGCATAATCTGTTCAAGCCAGGATTACTGTCAAAAACTGGCTTGTAAAGTGCATTCTCATTGGTAACCGAGGTCACAAAGACCCTTCACATTTTCCTCTACTATATAATTGTAATGTAATGAGTTTGTAATTGATAACAGAATTTCCTCTACATCATTCATTATTGTCAGGTTCACTTATGTCAATTTTAATTCTAAGTTTAAAACTTTGTTCTGGGAAAAAAAGCAGGAAAGGATCCCAATAAGGTGTGGATGGTGTTTTGCTTTTCTTTAGATATTTTCCCACATATTTAGCCCTGCCATTCAAGCAGTAGGTCATTTTCCAGAGGGCCATAGCAAGAAAGAACTCACTGTCCAATTGCATTAAATACAGTGCAAGGCTCTAGTAAAGGAACTACAACCCCCTGGCCTGACCTCTGTGCTCTGCAGCTGAACTGCCCCTCATACTGTAAATTTTACTCCTTATTTTACCACAAAAAAAAACTGGTAAAAATTATAGACTGGAGTATAAGCCCAAGGGGTGGGTCAGTCCACAGCAAAACCCCTCTTTTACAGAAATGTCCACAGCAGAGCTCCTCTTTACAGAAATGTCCACAGCAGACCAGCCTTTACAGAAATGTCTACAGTAGAGCCCCCTTTACAGAAATGTCTACAGTAGAGCCCCCTTTACAGAAATGTCTACAGCAGAGCCCCCCTTTACAGAAATGTCCATAGCAGAGCCCCCTTTACAGAAATGTCTTCACTAGACCCCATTTTACAGAAATGTCCACAGCAGAGCTCCTCTTTACAGAAATGTCCACAGCAGAGCCCCCTTTACAGAAATGTCTTCACTAGCCCCATTTTACAGAAATGTCTACAGCAGAGCCCCCTTTACAGAAATGTCCACAGCAGAGCCCCTCTTTATAGAAATGTCTACAGCAGAGCCCCACTTTACAGAAATGTCTACAGCAGAGCTCCTCTTTAGAGAAATGTCCACAGCAGTGCCATTTTTACAGAAATGTCTTCAGTAGACCCCATTTTACAAAAATGTCCACAGCAGAGCCCCCCTTTACAGAAATGTCCACAGCAGAGCCCCCTTTACAGAAATGTCCACAGCAGAGCCCCCCTTTACAGAAATGTCTACAGCAGAGCCACGCTTCACAGAAATGTCTACAGCAGAGCCTCGCTTTACAGAAATGTCCATAGCAGAGCTCCTCTTTACCAAAATGTCCATAGCAGAGCTCCTCTTTAGAGAAATGTCTACAGCAGAGCCCCCTTTACAGAAATGTCCACAGCAGAGCCCCTCTTTACAGAAATGTCTACAGCAGAGCCCCGCTTTACAGAAATGTCTACAGCAGAGCCCCGCTTTACAGAAATGTCCATAGCAGAGCTCCTCTTTACAGAAATGTCCATAGCAGAGCTCCTCTTTAGAGAAATGTCCACAGCAGTGCCCTTTTTACAGAAATGTCTTCAGTAGACCCCATTTTACAGAAATGTCTACAGCAGAGCCCCCTTTACAGAAATGTCCACAGCAGAGCCCCCCTTTACAGAAATATCCACCCCAGAGGTCACCTTTAATGAAATGTCCACCCCAGATGCCATCTTTAATGAAATGTCCACCCCAGATGTTCCCTTTAATGAAATGTTTACCCCCAGATGGCCCCCTTTAATGAAATGTCGACCCAGATGGCCCTTTTAATGAAATGTCCACCCCCAATGGCCCACTTTCATGAAATGCCCACTCCAGATGGCTTCCTTTTAATGTAATGTCCACACCAGATGCCCCCTTTAATGAAAAGAAAATATTTACTCACCATCCAGCTATTTCTCCCCAGCCCCATGGCGCATGGGAACCACCATCTTGGATTCATACGCTGCCCCCTGTGAAGTCATTGGGGTTGCAGCGATTGATTAGTATGACAGATTGGGGCACATTTACTAAGGGTCGCATGCTGCACTTTTGCATAGGTATTTAAGAAGTGTCTGTGATGCGATTTTGTTGCACGCAACCCTTTTGTAGTGCAAGCTGGCTTCCATGCGACACAAATTAGGGTACATGCCGTCAGATGGTCCAACTGATTCAGACCAAGCGCCGTATTTAGCTTTCAAATGGTGTCACACGCCCTATGTTAAAGGAAACCTACCAGTTAGAATGGCAGGGGTAAGCAGTAAGTACCGAGCACCAGCTCAGGGTGAGCTGGTGCCGGTGCTTAGTTTCGTTAGTGTTAATAACCGCTGTATCGCGGTTTTAACACTGTTTAAACTTTAGAGCAGAAGAGGCTTCGGCACTGCGTGCGCACGATCGTGTGCGCTCCTACATAGGAAATGCCGGAGACGTTGTGCGCACGGGCAGCGCCGGAGCCTCTTCTGCTCTAAAGTTTAAACAGTGTTAAAACCGCGATACAGCGGTTATTAACACTAACGAAACTAAGCACCGGCACCAGCTCACCCTGAGCTGGTGCTCGGTACTTACTGCTTACCCCTGCCATTCTAACTGGTAGGTTTCCTTTAAAGGTGCACCATAAAAAAGATGGTAAACTCTGTCGGACCAGTGCGTAGAAGCAACACATTCATGATTTCCAGCGCACGATCTTAGTGAATCGCTGCACGTTACATTTTAGATGAATAATTCAATTGTCTGATTTCAACTAATTCATTACAATGTGCGATTTGAAAATGCCTACTTTTTTGCCACTTTTGAAAATATAAAAAATTCTATAAAAATGATTAAAAGGCCATACAGTCCTTAAAATGGAAGCATTGAAAATGTCATCAAAAGTCACAAAAAATTACACTACCTACACCAAAGTATGAAAAAGTTATTAGCTCGAGAACATGGCAAAATGAAGGGGGTTTTTTTGTAAGGGAGGTTTTACTTTTTGAAAAATGTATGAAAACATTATAAAACCTATATACTGTAAATTTGGGATCCCTGTGATCACACCGACCCAAAGAATAAAGTAGACATGTCATTTGGAATGATCAATTGCCAGTACATGGCATGGAATATTAAATACCGCCAATTTGAAGTGTTTGATTCGCAGAAAGCAAGCCCTTACCAGCTCTCTACATGGAAAAATAAAAAAGTTATGGATTTTTGAAGGTGGGGGGTAAAAAAAATTAAAATGCAAAAATGGAAAAGGGCCTGGTCATCAAGGGGTTAAGAAGGATGACAATGCCTTGGCATTCATCAACAGCATCCGGCATGTCGGATGTAATTTTGAATGTCAAGAGAAAAATACTGTCAAAACTATCTTTGTATGAAATAGGCTTAAAGGGGTTGGATATTTTTTCTGCAGACCCTCCATGCTTCCATGTTTAGATGTCTGAACTTTGCTCAATAGGAAAAGATGTAGCAGGAGACTCATCCTGCTCCTTCCCCTTTTCCTGTCTCTGTCAGTGAGGGCGGACTGTGCAAAGAGAAATACAGTGGGTACCACCATGAGGATGGCCTAGAGCAGTGAGAGAGAAAGCAGCTTTGTATATATGTAGAGGGCAGCATGGCGAAAAGGAAGCAAAGAGACAGGTACACATACATGCAGATGTGTGTTTAATGGAAGAGATTTATTGAAAATTTATTGACCAACCCCTTAAGGGTACAGACAGTCCCCTGTTAACGTACAAGATAGGTTCCATAGGTTTGTTCTTAAGTGGAATTTGTATGTAATTCGAAACTGTATATTTTATAATTGTAGATCCAGACAATTTTTTTTTTTTGCCCCAGTGACAATTGTAGTTTCAAAATTTTTTTCTGTAATGGGACCAAAAATGAAATAAAGCTTCATTACAGTCACCTTACAGATGATCCTTGAAGTCTGGAACTATAGTAAAGCATCCAGAGAGCTTCACCAGAGGTCACAGTGGGCTGAGGGGTCCTTCTTTAACTAGGGGTCGTCTGTAAGTCGGCTGTCCTTAAGTAGGGGACCACTAGTATATCTAATTATCTAATTGTTATAGAACTATCCTGACTTCTGCCAGTAGGGTAGAGAAGAATCGAGCTGCTGGATTTCAACATACATACTATGAGAGTCCCTGAAACAGTCAAGTGTAGAAAATTCCTTTTTTAAATTGTGCTTCTTCAACCCATCATATATTTAGCCAAATTCCTGCAAAAGTAAGAAGTCCCTTTCCTGCCTTTCCCCATCTTGTGACAGGTGTGTTTTCATGTTAGATGTATTCTACAGAAATTTCCATTCATAAGGGATAATCCTTTTAGTAAACTGTACAATCTTATACATTTTCAGAGACTTTGTTAATATGGTTATGCATAGTTTAATTATTTGCAATCCATCCTAATCTATACTATACATTTTTCTTTCTTCTATCTAGCAGGTTGTTTCCATTTCCATACATATGGTGGAAATTAAAAAAAACAATGTATTTAAAGTGAAAAAACAGTGTATAAATGTAAAAATGTGTGTTATAGCTGAAAGTCCTCACAACTAGAAAACTGTATCTAACAATACATGTCAATCAACTTTCCTCAATCATATCCTTCCATGTATTTAAAGGGAACTTGTCATTAGAAATTGACCTAATAATCCACTACCAGTATGTCATCAAGCAGTTGAACACCTTTCAGATCATGTTTCTTTCATGGTCCAGCTTGGTGACATCATCCAGAAAATCAACTTTGAAGTGATATGTAAATTGGTTTTATGAAGTCAAGGAGGCGGAGGGTTTAACACTATAGTCAAGCTCTGGTCACCTCAGAATACCCTCTTCACTGTAATTGATGGTCCTGCATCCAGACACATCACTTACCAGATCTCCTTAAGTCTAGTTTATGGTTTCAATCACAGCGGAGGAGGCATTCAAAGTTGGGAAGAGCTAGACATCAATAACGAGCTGCATAGAGAAATATAGATGTAAAAAGTAGCTCACCTTGTCAGCCGATATTTGATAAGTAACAGTCATATGTTCGGCATCCACAGATCAGTGTGAACGGTGCCTGGATCTAGGTAGAAAGCAAAGCCTGTGCCGCTCCAGGAATGAGACTTGAAGAAAAATTCAATAGATCCAGCACTCGTAGCAGGTAAGTTAAAACTTTCTTAAAAATTTTAACTTACCTGCTACGAGTGCTGGATCTACTGAATTTTTCTTCCAAATCAATGACGATCTCTCCTCCTCCATGACTATATACAACCAATTCAGATCTCACTTCAAAGTTGATTCTCTGGATGATGCCACCATGCCAGGCCATAAGAAACATCATCTAAAAACTGCTCAGTTGCTTGACAACATACTGCTAGTGGTATATTAGGTTTATTTCTGATGACAGGTCCACTTTAATACAGATTTCTGTTGTGCAGATTTGCCGGTGGATCTTTCACTTTTATTTTACCAATAAACTAACCTAATTTCTATTAAAAATATACAAAATTCTGCATTAAATCTGTAACATCCCAAAGTTTGTTGCTGATTCTAAGCAGATTTCATAGAATAGAACTCTATGTATCCCAATGGGAAATTAATTTGTACATCATTACTCCAGGCTTGTCATCTCGGAAATTAGACAGTGCCTTACAAAGCAAATAACACAAGAATTATAATTACTACTCTCCATGCAGTGGGGGGCAGTGGAATTTAAGTTTTAGTCTCTTGTTTTTGACACTATTTGGTTGAACAGTTCAAGAGTATTGGCGATGGCGATAGCGGTTGCTCCATATGATCTTGTTAAGCCTGTTCCTTTTCTTTCCTTTGATGCTTGCTCCTTCAATTACGAAAAAGAGCATCTTAAGGGAATGTAAAAGGGCTAGAGTTTCCTTAGCAAGTACAATCTGGCAATGAATTTGCCGTACACCCTGTCATTGTTGGTCTTTCAGTCTAGCCTATAGTCAATGTACAACCCCAGGTACTTGTAGGTGCTAACTCGGTCTATAGCTTGCACCTTGATGATTATTGGTTCATTGGGTATGTTTTTTTTCCCTCTTCATATTGATCACCATATCTTTGGTCTTATCAACCTTGGCAACCAGGTAATTTCCTTTTTTCCTTCTCTTATTTTGATTCTCACTTCTATTTGGATCACTTTCATTGCTTTCGTGTCTCTAGCCCTATAGGCCATCTTTTTCCATGTTTTTAGGTCCTTGGAGACCAAAGGTTTATTGTTCAGGTAACATCAAACGTGTTCTTTGGGAACTATCTGGACCTGGCAAAAAATGAGATATGTTGATTTCATGTGAAGCCATGTTGAAAAACCTCATACAAAACAGATCCGACAACTGACACTCTTCCTATATTATTTTCTGCAAGTATATACCCATAGCAATTAAATAGCACAGTGAAATTAACTGCTTGTATATACCCATACCATCTTATTGATCATAACTGCATGTATATACCCATACGGTCTTATACCGCAGTGACAATAACTGTGTGTATATACCTATGCAATACATAATGCAGTGAAATTTTATTTTACTTTACCTTCTTAAAAAGATAAATCACTTTGAAAATAAATTGGCTTTGGATGATTATATTCTGACATTTATACATTTTTCTGTCTATAGTGCTAGGGGTATTTGTATTTTTGTGTATTGATTGACTGGTATCTTCCTTTGCATAAAGAGGAGATTTCTTGGGCAGGATATGGCCCAATAACTTATCTGCCATAGTTAAGCTACTTTATATGCAGCACAATTGTTTGTAACATGGGGAAATGTCAGGAAGTACTAATCAAATTAATAAAACAATTTGATGTAACAAGACCTCTTTAACTAATAATCCTTTACTATATCATACTGATATGATCTTTATACTTTATATTACATAATATCTGGTGCTGAGTGATCACCTTGTTTTATTTGAACAACTGCAACAATAAGAAGACTTTATGATATCATTACAATATCCCTTGTTTCTAGGAACCATCTAATTAACAAAAAAAAAAAAAAGATCATGACCTATACTGGAATATTAACCAGAAATGAACTAGATATCCTGCAGCTGGAATTCGTGGGAAGGTCAGTTTACTTTTAAGCACTTTCAGTAAAAAAGATCTGTACATTTATTCATTAAAGTATTACTCATCTTCATAGTTATCAAAATATTGTGCAATAAGGTCATTGAAATCTTCCCATGAACTCTTGTTTTAAGGTACATTATGTAGCTTATATATTCTTTATTTCTGGATACTTAACTATTAGAAGCTGAATAAATGGTAGTGAAAGAAGATTATGCAAAACAATTAAGGGTGCATTTAACCCCTTAACGCTGAAGCCACTTTTCACCTTCCTGACACGGCCCATTTTTTCAAATCTGCCCTGTGTCACTATAAGTGGTTATAACTTCGGAACGCTTTAACATATCCAATTGATTTTAAAATTGTTTTCTCGTGACACATCCTACTTCAGGTTATTTGAAAAATTTTGGTGGTATGTTTTGCATTTATTTATGAGAAAATCAGATATTTGGTGAAAATTTGGAAAAATTTTTGATTTTTGAACTTCAAAATGTTCTACTTTTTCCATACATAGTCATAACCGCAAAAAAAACGTCAATTTTTATTGGCTATACAATCTTTATTTTTTTGGCAATTTGGACATATAAGGGCTTATTTTCTGCGACATGAGATGCACTTTACAAATACTTCATTTTAGTGGGTCATTAGCTTATTGATGAGATTTTATTAACTCTTGAATGTATGGGTGAAAAGAAAATTGTCAATTTTGGTTTACTTTCTTTTCGTATTTTTTGGGGGTCGTACACTAAAAATACTATATTATCTTCATTCTATAGATCACTACGATTACGGTGATACCTCATTTATATAGTTTTTCATTTATTTTTACAATTTTACTGGATAAAAACTAATACAGAGGAAATCTCATTTGTTTTTGCATCGCCATCTTTTCGGAGACGTAACTTTAATATTTTTTGGTTGACAGAGCTAGTTTAGGGCTTATTTTTTACGTGTTGAGTTGTTCTTTTCAGTGGTACTATTTTTGCGCACATAACTTTTTTTGATCACTTTTTAGAACATTTTTGTGTAGAGATTTTATGAAAAAAGTGTTTTTGGCGTGTTTTTCAGGTTTTGTTTTTACGGCGTTCACCAAGCGGGTCCAATAATGTTTCTGAGTTACTGTACGGATTGTTAAGGACGCGGCGATACCAAATATGTGGGGTTTTTTGGCGATTTTGTGTTTTTTTCACTTTATTGCATGTGTATAGGGAATATTTATGTTTAGGGGACTCTTACTTTATTTAATTAATTATTTTTATTAAAAAATTATTTAATGTAATGTTTTTAACATTTTTATTAACTTTTACAGGTTAGCTTGAACAAGTGATCCACTGATCACTTGTTCAAGCTCTTCTTCACATTACACAGTGTAATACAGATGAAGGAGGAGGAAGGAGGATCGCGCAGCCCCGGGCACCGGCAGTCCCGGGGCTGCGATCGGAGCAGAGGACCCCCCCGGTAAGCGCCGCAGGGGGGTCCGATTCTTCTGAAATGCCCCTTGCACGCCGCGGTCAGAAATCTCCGATCGCGGGTGTTAGAGGCAGGTGTCGGCTATAATATATAGCTGACACCCACAGCTTCTGGCCCCGGCTCCGTTCAGGAGCCGGGGCCAGAAGCATGACGTAATAGTACTGCATTTTGCGGGAACGCACCTCCCGCGATGCAGTACTATTACGTCAAATGTCGGGAAGGGGTTAAATCATACATTAGATCTCTATGAATAAAAGATCAAATTCTAAAATGTATATCTGTTATAAACTATGTAATTTATTAGGAACCAGATAAATACTGGAATCCAAATCATCACCAAAACCTTTTAAATGTTAATCACAAGTGGGTATTTGTGTAAATTTAATTATAGCAACTACTAGGGTCATTTAAACTTTGAAGGTAAGGTCTGTTTAGGTTTTCAGCATTTTTTTCTATTTTCAATTTCCACAAGAAATTGCTAAACTTTTATGGAGTATAGGGGTACACTATAAGGACTTGTAAAAGTAGCCTGATAAAAATGTTAGAATTCTTTGCTACTGCCACTTGATTTCTAATTATAATATTTACACATTTCCCCATATGATATAAAAAACATCACAAGTTATTATTCTTATGGTTTATGAGATTAAGTAGACACCAAATAAGGTTTCCTAATGACATGTTATAATTAAAACCATTTTGAGATACGCATTTGATGATACAATAATCACAAAATGACGCCGACATTTTGTAAGCTCTTTATTTGTTATGCCCTTCACTTTATGGTTGTATTGACATAATGGGGGTCATTTACTAAGGGCCCGATTCGCGTTTTCCCGACGTGTTACCCGAATATTTCCGATTTGCGACGATTTTCCCTGTATTGCCCCCGGATTTTGGCGCACACGATCGGATTTTGGCGCATCGGCGCTGGCATGCACGTGACGGAAATTGGGGGCATGGCTGAATGAAAACCCGACAGAATTGGAAATACCGCCGCATTTAAAAAACAAAAAGTGTCGCGGAGCCTGCACTTATCTTAGGAATAGGCCGGTGTACTTGAGTGCATTTCAGCGGACTTCAGCGCAGCAGCGCCACCTGGTGGACATCGGAGGAACTACCTTAGTGAATCCCGGACGGACCCGAATCCACCGCAGAGAACGCACCGCTGGATTGCGAATGGACCGGGTAAGTAAATCTGCCCCAACATCTTCTAAGGCCCCATTCACATGACTGTTTTTGGCCGTGATCGAGCCATATAATGGTCCCCGTAGAGGTCTATAACACTCAGTCACAGTGTGGTTAGCACTACCTGTCCCACCGTACCGTGACCGAGTGAAGCGGCTGCATCACAAAATATGGGGCACTTACTATTTTTGGACAAATTTGTGTCGAGGCCGCTCCGCTTTTTATGGAGAGGGGAATGGTGAAAAGCACTCACTCCATATAACCTTTACCAATCACCCTGGCATTTTGTGGGCTTCCTTTTTATTTATTTTTTTCTACAATATATAATTCTAAGAATAATCTTTGTAATAATATTTATAATATTTTAAAAACCTTTTTCAATGTCCCACTAGGGGACTTGTACATACAATCATGTATTTATAATACACCGCAATATATCTATGCTGCAGGGTATCCTAGCTTTCAGTTTTTACACTGACAATCAGCCTGTTTAAACCCAGTACCTCCACACTACACCCATATTTATTAAAAGTGGTGTGAATGGAGGTTTGAAGAAAAAAGATTGCTTTTGGAACTGATGCAAGTATGTGTCTTGTTTACTATAAATCTTCTATGAGAAGCTATGAATCATGTATTTTCCTTCACTCAGATAAAACTAAAACCAAAACATAAGCTACAGTGGATTAGTATATAGAGCACCTACTCAGGCCCTACATTAGATGGTACAATTTTGCTTGCAGACTAAGGCAATACATAGGATTTACAGTTAAGAGATTTAAGCATTATCGCTACATATGCTATTTTATTTTGCATGAACACTACATTGTTATGTATACAGGCGGTCCCCTACTTAAGGACACCCGACTTAAAGACAACCCATAGTTACTGACGGACCCCTCTGCCCACTGTGACCTATGGTGAAGCTCTCTGGATGCTTTAGTATAGTCCCAGACTGCAATGATCAGCTGTAAGGTGTCTGTAATGAAGCTTTATTGATAATCCTTGGTCCAATTACAGCAAAAATTTTGAAACTCCAATTATCACTGGGACAAAAGAAAATAATTTGTCTAGAACTTCAATTATAAAATATACAGTTTCGACTTACATACAAATTCAACTTAAGAACAAACCTATGGACCCTATCTTGTATGTAACCAGGGGACTGCCTGTAATGTGATTTACAACATAAATAAAAGATGTAGGTATTGATATAGATTGCATTCATCATATTTATGGGTTTCAAAATAGGACGAACTGTCTGGTCTTAAACCAAGTGATAGAATAAGACAACAAGATTGATAAAAGTGTTGGAATTACTTTATGGAATGCTACTTAACCTGAACTACAAAGTTTCTTCTAAGCCACACTATCATAAAATGGTTTTAAAAGGTTAATTTATTAAGTGATCCACCCTCAACAACTCATTTACTACTGCCTAACTGCAATATTCTTTGTTGTAAGTCTAATTTTTAACACAATGTTAAAGTTGGTATTCTCATCCTGAGCATTTCTGGGAATATCTGCGATGTGCATGTGTCTTTAGGACAGATTCCTTCAATTCTGCACAAATGGCTTCAGTGATTGGAATGGTAGCTGTGCAATCAGCATGGTCTCCGACCACTATTAGAGGACTTCAGAGGATTTTTGAGTCTCTTGTTTCCAGGACATTCTAATTCTGAAGATAGATTGGGACACTGGAAGAGGAACCTGCAAACATATATCTTGTGAATAAGCAATAAATATTCAAGGAAGCGATGCCCCTTTAACATACAGTTCAATACACTATATCTACCTACAGTATCAAACTCTTTATATTTCTTTTGCACAGTCGCATACATACTCTTAGATTTGAAAAGCTGTTCCTTAAAGGGGTAGTCCTTTTTAAGAAAATAAATGTAATTGTATGAAGAAAAGTTACACAATTTTACAATATACTTTCTGTATCACGTCCTCAAGTATTCAAGCTCACTGCTTGCTGTCATTCTATAGTAAGCTGCATTTCTTACTTCCAGTAGACAGAAATCTCTCCATGGTCATGTGATGTAACATACGTGCACAGCTCATTTGATCATGGAGGGTAATCAGAACTGTCTGTAATAACACGCCATGCACCTGTGTGACATCACATAACATGACATGACATCACATTGATATGTAAAGTGAGGCCTCCTGTCTTTTACCTCATCAGCCAGACATTTCTGTCCATAAAATGGCTGCACATGGAGGGTCATGTGATCTCTAACTGTCCATGAACACTTCCACTGCACCAGGACCTTGATTTTCTCTTCATGAATACTATCATCAGCTCCTGGCAGGGTGATTGTTAATGGACAGATAGAGATCACATGACCCTTCATCTGCAGCTATTTTATGGTCAGGAATGTCTGGCTGATTAGGTAAAAGACAGAATGTTTCATTTTAAATATCAAGAAAGTGAAGCAGAACTTTTAATAGATGTATATTGGTAAATTACTTAATATTCTGCCCCACACTTACACGCACATTACAAAAAATGAGGTAAAATGGCCAACCCCTTTAACTTATAAGTAACGTTAAAATTTTTTTATCAGAAATTGTTGCCTCTATGACCAGTTGGAGCTTTCAGATATATTGATTGCAAGTGATGACAGTCTCTTTGTACACCTCTGTGAAAAATGTTGGTGCAAAAAATGAGAACAGAAAATATTGAATACATTTCCAGCTTTCCAGTACTTTTTCCATGTATCTTATCTCTGTTCATATTAGAATTTTTAAAAATGAAACAAATCATGGAAATGTATGTGTTTTGTATTTAAATACTAGAGGCACAATCATAGAATAACCTGTCTATAATGATGATGTAGGTGCTTCCCCCGGCTTACAGGAACTCCAGTCAAAAAAAGGGTCAGATGAAATCAAGAAAATGTGTTTTTTATATATTCTGCGGGGAAGCAGTTCCCGTGTAATATCTGCAATAGTTGTGTAATCTATGCAGCTGCCTAACCAGATGGGCTGAGTGTAAACCCAAGTTTCATTTCCATTAATATTATTGCATTACACACTTTGATTTAGTCATCAATACCACTGAGAAGCCAGTTTGAGATTTGGAGAGCGGATGACTCAATATCACAGGAATGAACCTCATTTGTCACTTTGTGTCAAATCTTCCTGGCTTTAATTTCTACCAGATTCTCCACAAATCATAAATGTTATTCCAAGCCATTGAGAATGCTTGAGTAGATGAACATGGAGTAGATGAACAGTAGAACATGGTGTAGCTTTGCAAAAGGGAAAAGAAATCTAAAAGGTTAATAGACATCATAAGAAGACATTCCTAGAGAAAAGAGGGAGGGAGTCAATTCTGCAATGCCCACAATATTGACTAACAAACCATCTACAAGGAAATCACTAGAATGTTGAGACCCATTTACACAACAGAAAAACTATAACATCTAGACGGTTGTGGAACAATGGTGTAAAGAACATACTTGTAATAGTTTTTTTTAATCAATTAACAAGATACAATGCGACTGATTAAAATAGATATTTAGATGAAATTGATATTTGCTGTAAACACACTTTGTCATCAAACTGCATCAATTTTTCTAGGTATACTCATATACAGTTCTTGAAGGATACTGGCTGATCTTGCGGCTCTAAATAAAGCTCATGTGATTACAAATGGTTTTTGCAGACTTTCCCAGAGTAATAAACTTTTGAGCTTTTTATGGACCAAAAGTGTTACCAAATGTATTTACTTGGGTCTACTCCTAAAACCTCATACACATGACCATGTGCTAAAACTGCCACTAACTCATGGCCCCTTAGCCTTCTATTGGGCATATTTCCAGTGAGGCACAGGGCATGCACCATGCCTCTCCTCACTGGGAATGTGCCAACTGTCCACACTGCAAAATATAGGGAAGGTCCTATTCCTGACCATTTTTTTGGCCCACACCGTCATTGCCTATGGACATTGGTGGGTTGAACATCACTCACCTGCCGATATCAGATGGGCCACATGCAACGGCACAGAGCCTGTTGCTTGGGGCCCAGTAAATGCTCATGTTTGTGTGCATGAAACTTACTAGGGATATCAGTAGTCCCCTTATTTTTATACTGTCCCCATAATGGTGTCTGGACCATTTACTGCAGGGAACCATTTAGTTGATACCTCTGAGAGAAGTCCAGGACACATTTGCAGTACACAAGCAAGCTAGGAAAAACAGAAGCACAGCTCCCATATTCAAAAAGAGAGGTGCTGTAACAAAATGGCAATGGGTACAGCAAGGCAATGTTATAGGTCTCAACAGTCTCCATCAAGTAAATGCAGAGAAACAATAATTGCTATTACACATTTGTGATCCCTACATGACAGGACAGATTTTTAAATACTGTTGAGACAGAAGGTCTCAATTGAATGATAAATTCATACTTACCGCTGTAAACGTGCATACAATTTCATAATCCAAGGAAATACATGAAGTGTATTTGCTGAAATCATAACACCCTTCAATCAGGATTTAATGCAGTACTTTATGTCCCTCATAGGTTTTTGTCATTCCTTTAAGTTCCTGCATTAAAATCAAATTCACCTAATGTTTGAAAGTTTCTATTGGATTTGTTTATATTTTTATTTGAAGAATGTGGAATTTTTGCCTAGTGGGGCAGTAGCATAACTTTTTGTATGTGACATTTGCTTTCAATGCCAAAGGGCAACAGCATCACAAGGAATGGGTCCGCATTAAGTTACATTTCAGTGTATTGATTTACATTATTTCCCCAATGGAATCACATAGTCTTTTAAATATGTGATTTTCAGAATTTAAATTGAACAAATGGATGCTAAAGAAACTAAAATGCATTTTATTTATTTTACTTCTATTAAACTACTAGATACTTTTTTATATTTTTGAATTAAATTGAAATGTTGCCACAGTTCTACATTAGTATGTATTTTATGTTTTTAGTTTTTCTTTCAAGTTCTACATTTTATTGAAAATCCTGTATAATCAAATATAATACCATCTTAAGCACCTCATCACATGACACTAGATGTATTACATACACTCATGTTGGAGAAAAAAAAATATACAACCGAAAGAAAGGCAATTGTTATAACAAAACAAATGAAATAGATTAGTAATACTATTAGTAGAAATGGTTTAATGGCATTTCTGTGCTCCAACTATTAGTGCCCTATTTATTGGATCAGAGGGGCTGTGACAGCCAGCATCCCATTGATCAGCTGATTGCAGTGGTGTCCAAGATTCCCCTATTCTAAAGACAGAGCCACAAGCAGAGAGCTCCATCTGTAGTGAAGTAGCTGTCCATGCTCACTGCAGCCCAATTAATGAAAGTTGCAGGTGCAGTCAGTGTGGAACCAGTATAAGGATTCGGTTTGGCTATCCTAAAATTTAATTAGGTTTGATGCCCCTATCATAAATTAAAACTGCCATAGAATAAACACATTATTAAATGGCATGCTATTTTTGGTGCGTTATACATTGTTCTATATTATTAGAATTATAAATATAGTTTGTATCACTTTACATCACTCTGATTTGCAAACATACAAAATATGAATAAGGAACTTAAAAGAAATAATGTAACTTAATATGAAGACACCTTAGTTTATTTACATGATATATAACCTTTTCACTGTATTTATGCCATGCCATAGAAGATGCCAGTCAAGAAATCACTTTACCAAGTTAAATTGGACACTTTGGTGGAGTATGTGAAGCAGAGCCATATGCTATAAATATGCTGATTAGCTAATTTAATAAAAGAGCGCAGATTACAGTGTAAATAAACATGGCCTACTAGATGAGAATCAAGAGAAGCCTTAATTTCTTCCAGATTTTTCTATTAAATTCTACTAATCTGCTACTGAATCATATTTGGGTAATGAAAGCTAGCAATATAATTGAACATTTCATCACATAAACATTGTATGTTGTGTTACATTTTGTTTAACTCCGTAATGACAAGGCCTGAAAAGGCTTCAATAAACAAGCATTTTTAGCAAATTTGAGGACTTTGTTGTTTGAGGGGCATAATTAGTGCCCCCCTTAAGAGCTGGTTAAATATGAACAATTTTTAAAGGCTTACTTTTTCATTTTAGTTTTATTTGGGATGAAACTTCAAAATAAAAAGTGAACAAGAGGATTTTTTGGTAATGTATAATACATTTAAGTTTTGATTTTCCAATTAACTCAAAATGACTATTTACCAGGTTTGATTTTTTTTATTGTCTTATCAGTGTAATTGATTGTCTTATCAATGTAATGTATTGTATATGAAATTGTTTAATTATGTTATTATTATTATTCAGTCATGTAACTGCTTTGGTGACATTTGTAAAAACCTATTTTTGTGAGAAGACCCTTTATTGTAAGATGAATTGCAAGACAGCTGGTCAGTGCTGATTTCCCCCATGTTCTTTTTACTGTCCAGTTTTGAAACCCCTTCCCATGCTCAAGCCCCTACCTCACTGCGGAACTTTGCATTCACGTTAAGGATAAAGATGCAAGACTGTGAATGCAGGGCGTTATGTAAAGGAAAATCGCATCAAAAATGAGTATGCATTAAGAACAAAAAAGATGATGCGTATAGACTATAAATTTAAATTTTATTGAGCAAAAAATCTTTTAAAAACAATTAAAAAAAACAGATCAGAGTAACAAAGGACCCAGGAGTTTGACTCCTGATGAAGCCTACGTGTTAGGCAATACGCATCTTAGGCGATGACCCCTTGCGTTTCCTTACATATTGGGTCCTTTGTTACCCAGATCTGTGTTTTTAATAGTTTTTAGCTCAATAAAATTTAAATTTGTAGTCTATAGGCATCATCTTTTTTCTTCTTAATGCATAAAGATTCAAGACTGTAACACATATATAGCCATAGCCTTTGCTGGAACAGAAGATGCTGTATCCAGCATGGATAAAGTACTGATTTCGATGTTTGAGCCTGTCATGGAGGACAGGAAATGGCTCCCCAAAAGATAATTCAACTAATTTCCTCTCATCATCACTATAGCTTAGTATCAATAAATGTTTCTGTGTTTCTTCACACACATATCATTGTCATTATACGTAATATGTATGTGTGTGATTTTACTTTATATGTCCACCTTAGGTCATAAAACAACCCTGAGGGACATATTCACTTTTTTAAATATATATTTTTTACAAGTGTTACACTGTAATTGAGGTATCTTTAAGAGCCCCAGTTACAGGGGAAACAACCTTGGGGGACAGATGTCTTGAGATGCCTCTATTCAATACATATGGCTTTTCCAGTTCTATGTGGTAAAGATAGACAAAAGCATTTAAGGGGTATTGCCACAAAGACATGTTTCTTAAATGTACTCAGGATAACAAAATGAGACATTCTCTAATTCACTGTTATTAACAAAAATACAGCATTTCACAGATACAAATCCAACCTGTCTCTATAAGTTCTGGTGCACACAATTTTGGTTGCCCCTATACTTGACCCTGTATCTTCTGACTTTAGGGTTTGCAGCCACCTTTATCCTGGGCAGAGGGAGGGAGGCATATATTAGAGCTCTACAGTATGTGTGTGTAGCTGAGGTGCTGAGAATGTTATATGCACGGCCAGGTCATGGGGGGGGAGGCACCTGGGGCGCGACGATCGAAGGTAAATAAAGATGGCAGCGCCCCCTGCCACTCGGTGATGTCGCAGCGTGTGACGTCAGCGCGTGTGGCAGGGCACCGCCATCTTTGTTTACATCCACCCGACACCGCGAGGGAGGATGAGGACGGCGCGCATCGTGGGAACCTAGTATTTTATCTAGGTCTGTATATAGTTATTTTTGTGGGATTGTATATATTTATTATGGGGGGGGGTATATAGCAATAATAGGAATCTGTATATAGTTATTATTGGGGATTGTATATATTTATTATGTGTGTTGGGGGTGTATATAGCAATAATAGCAATCTGCATATAGTTATTATAGAGGGAGGTGTATATAGTTGTGAGAGGGGGTGTATACAGTTATTATAGGGGACTATATAGTTCTTATAGGGGGACTGTATCTAGTTATTACAGAGGGACTGTATACAATTATTATAGGGGGGTCTGTATCTAGTTATTACAGAGAGACTATATGTAGTTATTATAGGGGGACTGTATATAATTATAGGGGACTGTATATAATTATAGGGGTCTCTATATAGTTATTATAGGGGTCTGTGTTTAGTTATAAGGGACTCTATATAGTTATTATAAGGGTGTATATCGTTATTATAGGGGACTGTATGTAGTTATCATAGGGGTCTGTATATAGTTACTCTGGCGCATATGGCAGATTTCATGCTAGGCTGCCTATCCCGTGACCCTCGCGTTCAAAGAATTTATTCCAGCACCGATTACTGGGTGTTCACTCTCCTGGACCCACGGTACAAGCAAAATCTTTCCACTCTCATCCCTGGAGAGGAAAGGAGTGTGAGAATGCATGAATACCAGCAGGCCCTGGTGCACAAGCTGAAACAGTATTTCCCTTCTGACAGCGCTAGCGGCAGAGTGCGTAGTTCTGCGGGACAAGTAGCGAGGGAGAGTAGGCGAGCAGGCAGCTTGTCCAGCACTGGCAAGGGTACGCTTTACAAGGCTTTTGCCAGCTTTATGTCACCCCAGCAAGACACTGTCACCTGTCCCCAGTCTCGGCAGAGTAGGGCTGATCTTTACAGAAAGATGGTGAGGGAGTACGTAGCTGACCATACCATCGTCCTAAATGATCACACAGCTCCCTACAACTACTGGGTTTCAAAGCTGGACATGTGGCACGAACTGGCGCTCTACGCCTTGGAGGTTCTTGCCTGCCCTGCCGCTAGCGTCTTGTCAGAGCGGGTTTTCAGTGCAGCTGGTGGCATCATCACCGATAAGCGTACACGCCTGTCGACTGACAGCGCTGACAGGCTGACGCTTATCAAGATGAATAAAGCATGGATTTCTCCTAATTTCAAATCTCCAGCAGGTGAAGGAAGCTCAACCTGAATAATTTATCCACTCCTCCTCCTCCTCATTTTCCTCCTTCTCCTCCTCTTTCTACAGTAAAGCAGAGGAAACTGGCTGTTTTTTGACAGGGCCCACTGGCTCTAGGTATAGTACTTTATGCATTTAATTTTTCTGGAGGGCCACCGACACGGTCCTCTGTTTTAAACAATTTTTGGGAGTGCCACATACAGGCACTCAATCTATTAAATTTTTCTGGAGGGCCACCTTTCCGGTCCTCTGTTTTAAACAATTTTTTGGGACTGCCACATACAGGCACTCAATCTATTCCATTTTTCTGGAGGGCCACCTACCTGCTCCTCTGGTTTAAAAACTTTTTTGGACTGCCACATACAGGCACTCAATCTATTCCATTTTTCTGGAGGGCCACCTACCTGCTCCTCTGGTTTGAAAAATTTTTTGGACTGCCACATACAGGCACTATCCAAATTGAATTGTCTCCATAGCAGCCTCCACACGTTGTCTCCATTGCTACCTCCAAAAGTCGTCCATATAGCTGCCTCCATACATCGTCCCTTTATCAAACGAGGTTTGTCAGGCCGAAATTTGGGTTGTTTTCATGGATTCCACATCAAAGTTGTTAACTTTGTCGCCACCCTGCTGTGTTATCCACAAAATACACTGGCAAACTTTTACCATTTACGGATATTATTTCAGCGCTTCTTGCGCATCTGTTTACATTCCCCTCACCCGCCATATCCTAAACTTATAAGAACGCTACTACACTTGATCTTATACAAAAGGTTCTTAGAAGTGCTGTTTGGGGAGTAGCCTAGAGACAGGGGCTTGGATTGGCCGAAGCAAGTCTCGTCATAGAGCGGATTTAGAGCGGCCAGCTCCCTGCGGCATCTATGTCGGTGTTCTTGACGCTCTGATTTCCATTTACACCCTCACCGTGCAATCCTACAAACTTTATCAAGAACGGACTACTACACTGACTTCTTTATACAAAAGGTTTCTATAGTAACATGCTGGTTGGGGATGTAGACCTCGAGAGACAGTGTGGTCTTAGGATTGGGCGAAAAGCTCGCCCTTAGCAGCGGCTTTTTTGAGAAATCACTAACCAGAAGAAAAATACCACTTTAAGTTTAAGCTGTGTGTGAAGCGACCAGCTCCATGCGAATCGGCATGCGCTTCTTGCGCCATGTCTGTTGTATGACATTCCACACCCGCCTCATAAGGAGGGCCACCTTTCCGGTCCTCTGTTTTAAACAATTTTTTGGGACTGCCACATACAGGCACTCAATCTATTCCATTTTTCTGGAGGGCCACCTACCTGCTCCTCTGGTTTAAAAACTTTTTTGGACTGCCACATACAGGCACTCAATCTATTCCATTTTTCTGGAGGGCCACCTACCTGCTCCTCTGGTTTGAAAAATTTTTTGGACTGCCACATACAGGCACTATCCAAATTGAATTGTCTCCATAGCAGCCTCCACACGTTGTCTCCATTGCTACCTCCAAAAGTCGTCCATATAGCTGCCTCCATACATCGTCGCTTTATCAAACGAGGTTTGTCAGGCCGAAATTTGGGTTGTTTTCATGGATTCCACATCAAAGTTGTTAACTTTGTCGCCACCCTGCTGTGTTATCCACAAAATACACTGGCAAACTTTTACCATTTACGGATATTATTTCAGCGCTTCTTGCGCATCTGTTTACATTCCCCTCACCCGCCATATCCTAAACTTATAAGAACGCTACTACACTTGATCTTATACAGAAGGTTCTTAGAAGTGCTGTTTGGGGAGTAGCCTAGAGACAGGGGCTTGGATTGGCGAAAGCTCGCCTGGCAGCGGAGCGCCAGCTCCATGCGCATCATGCGCTTCTTGCGCATCTGTTTACATTCCCCTCACCCGCCATATCCCAAACTTATAAGAACGCTACTACACTTAACTTGGTGCAGGCTGGGACCGAGTCTGACCCTGG